>JAXDDW010000038.1:0-330000 GCA_034670385.1 Hoplostethus mediterraneus | reverse complement strand
CCTCCGTTTTTACATTACTGGACTTAATTTCAAACCATGTTTTCTATTTCTGGATAAATTACAACTAGATTCAAGATGTAATGGCTGCACTAGTAGAGAGAACATATGTCATTTTGAAATTTCCCCTCATGGATGAGAAAATAGTAGTGTTGTTTAGAGAGACCAACCTGAAACCAAAAGGCCCAGGCTTCGATCCCCCGTGACCTAAAGTGTTCACCAACTCTGCAGTTTCCCCTCAGGGAGTTTTTAAAGTATCACAAAAAAGTGAGTTTCAAACGTTGTTATTTGTTGTCCAGCTTGTGCAGGATCTGCTGAAGAGCCTGCCGCATCTCTTTGAGAAGACCATGGAGACCCAGTCGGCCCTGGGTCCGGCCCTGCAGGCGGCCTTCAAGCTGCTGTCGCCCACCGGGGGGCGCATGTCTGTCTTTCAGACCCAGCTGCCCAACCTCGGGGTGGGGGCGCTCAAGTCCAGAGAAGACCCCAACCAGCGGGCATCTGCCAAGGTGAGGGCTCAGAGGGTTGTCAGGGCGCCTTTGGGTTATTTAGCAGGTTTGTCGACTACTCAACTACTCAACGTTCAATGTAAATCAGTCGTGTAAACGTTAGAGAATCGCCAGAATTTGAAGATCAGGTTTAGACTGCGATGGCTCCGGGTGGCTGGTAAAACGAGAGATGTGCCATCTTGCCAACAGGCTGAGTATCAGTTGTCACTCTGCCACCAGAGGAAAACGTTTCAAGGTGTGGCGCATTGCAGGTTAAAGTTGAGCCAGCTCGTGCGCACTCTGAAACCATGAACCTGCTGGCTGAGTCATGAGGGCAGGGTTCCCACTGGTCTTTGAGTTTTGATAGATGTGTGTCAGAGAGGGAATTTGAAAAACTGTCTGGGGAAGTCAGGATGTATTGCATTAGATGGTGGTTTTGTCTGTGGAAACCAGCTTGTCACTTATATTGACTCAACGCTTCAGAAGCCCTGATAGTTGGTGAATGTCTAGAAAGATCCTGAATCCTTTACTTGGAAAGCCGTTCTTCCACAACATGTACGAATCCTGTATTGAGTTAGTCTGTTTGGATTGATATGTGGGAGACCCATGACATCCGACCATGGGTTGAGGCTCGTTTGACCTTCTTGTCTAATCCGGTGTGTTTGCTCCCAGGACATCCAGCACTTATCGCCAGCGACAGACTTCTACAAGAAGCTGGCGCTGGACTGCTCTGGCCAGCAGGTGGCGGTTGATCTGTTCCTGCTCAGCGCTCAGTACTGCGACCTGGCATCGCTAGGTGAGTTGTGACCCCGGACTGGTAGGATTGGCTTTAAAACTCCACTTCCCTGTTAATTAAACTTAAAAGAATGAGCAAGCTCTTGGGGAGATTGGCCCATTGGTCACCTTACCTGTTAAATATAGACACCAAATTCATCCACGTGTCCCCGGTACATCACTTGCTTGAGTGAAACGGCATCCTTGTATTCTTGTATCGCCAATATTACAAACCACAGTCCCCTGAGGGTAGAAGAGCTAAGAAAAGCATTACTTTGTGTCTAGGACGTCCACGTATCATCAGTAATGTAGAAAAGCTCGATATAGAGAATATGAGAACCTCAGAGAGACCAGGGGCCGGTTTCACAAAGCTATTTCAGACTCGTCTATAGGGTTAGATGAGTCTAAAATTTGCTCTTAGATCAGTCTAATGCAAGTTAGACTGTTTCACAAAAATAAAGACTGACTAACTGAAAGCCAAAAAAGTGAGACACCAGGCTAACTCAGGGTTAAGACCTATTTTCAAACTTCCAAGTGCCAACTTTAGAATGTTGGGTGTTTAGAATGTTGAGTGTTGGCAGTTAGTTGGGGCATGTACAGTAGGCCTAGGTGACAATCAGTGTAATTTGAGTAACTCATTTATTTGTCATATATTTATATATATTATCATATATTTTGTTTGGTGTTGTTGCATTCTTAGCTAAATTTTCCGAGTAAAGTCTCTTTATAAGTGTTAAACTCCAAAAGACACATTTTCTGCCGGCGTAAACGGAATGGAGCGAGGCGATCGGTCGGCCATGTTTTTGGTTTTGAAAAGTGTCTTAATTTACCTAGAATTCCTTGCGTCATAGTCCTACTTAAGATAGTCTAACGTCAAGATAGACTAAACTGCTTTGTGAAACAGAAGAAATTAGACGTCTATCACACGTCTGACTATCTGATATATCTAAGCCATAGTCATGAACTATCTTTGTGAAACCGGCCCGGGTCCAAGCAGGGGGGCGGGGCTAAGGCGGATCTATTGTCATCACGCTGAAAGAAAGACGGATCGGCGTCTGATTCCCGCCTTGCGTCTCTTCTCGTCTCCGGTCTTCCTCCGCAGGTTGCATATCCAGATACTCTGCGGGGAGCGTGTACTACTACCCCTCCTACCACCACCAGCACAACCCCTCCCAGGTCGATCGCTTCCAGAAGGACCTGAAGAGATACCTGACCAGGAAGATCGGCTTCGAGGCCGTCATGAGGATACGCTGCACCAAAGGTCAGTTGGCACGAGAGCCGCCCGTTCGCCCGGTGAAATCTCTCTGACTCATTCATGGAGGTTGGATTTCACTTCAATGGACAAAGACGTGATTTGTCAGGGTTTTTTTTGGCCATATGACTCATTCATTTCTTCAATGAACTTGTTTTTTTTTAGCTATTGTGTTCCTATTCACTTCCTTTTAATTTCATTTCCTGTTTTTTTTAATGGTGATAACATTTCTGGAATGTTATTATATCACAACGGGATTATGTGTTGTCTGTTCACACTTTCATCAGTGTTTCCTGTAGATCAGACCTTTTATTTCCCGGGGGTGGAGGGGGACCTTTCTACTTTTCAATGCTCATCTGAAGGAACAATGCACGGGGTTTTCCACTTGTTGATGTGTGATTATGTGACTTGAATGAAGCTCAATACTGGAGGAACAAAACCTTCCTTCCACTGGCTTGTTTTGAGGTCAGACTGCCCTCGTCCGTCTAGCCGGTGACGTCTGCCAGCCGAGTGAGGTTAGTTCCTGGGTGCTGAAGCTCCAGTCTCTCTCTGACTGTCCTCAGGTCTGTCCATCCACACGTTCCACGGGAACTTCTTCGTGCGCTCCACCGATCTGTTGTCGCTCCCCAACGTGAACCCGGACGCCGGCTTCGCTGTCCAGATGTCCATCGAGGAGAACCTGCTGGACATGCAGGTCGTCTCCTTCCAGGCCGCGCTGCTCTACACTTCCAGCAAAGGTACACGCACGCACGCACACACACACATGCACACACACACACACACACACACACACACACATGCGCAACCAGCGTTCCCACTGGTCAGGGAATATCTGGGATACACAGAAACTTCCAGATTGATACATTCTGTGAGGAGATCGGTTCCACAGCTCCAGTTGAAACCAGTTTACCGCTTCAGAACTTTCCTGAGCTGAAAAACAACAATAAGAAACCAGGAAGGAAGAAAATTGTAGTTGTTTTTCTAAAAACTCTTTGAGATCTAAAAACTTTGATTGATCTTTAAGCTATTTATTTCTTGTCTTCCAGGAGAGAGGAGGATCCGCGTCCACACCATGTGTCTCCCAGTGGTCAACTCTCTGTCAGACATCTTTGCCGGGGCTGACGTCCAAGCCATCACCGGACTGCTGGCTAGCATGGGTACGTACCACACTGTCCACTGTGACGGGGGTGGGGTCCCCACAGAAACACTGTTTTGGGATGAAATTGTCACTAGAGCTGCACAAATACTGCTTTGATTTTTTTCTGTTTTCAGTATCAAAAGTGTCACTAATGTTGTGAAAGTAAACTCAACACAATATTCCATCATGCCTTTTACTTTCATGTCATGTCTTGTTAGAGAAGGTGTCAGATTTCCACTAGGCTACTGCTGATGGATCATTGAGTCCAGTAGTATCTTGTTTTCTTGTGTTGTGTGAATGTATCACATGACTGCAGCGTTCTTCTCCACTATTCATTGTTAAGCAAGATGCTCTTTGATTGGCTGGATGCCGTAATCATAGCAGCTTTTCACCCACTTTACTGTTGTTAGCTCTGACAGATGGCAACGACGAGGGATGATGGCTGCGGTTGCCTAGCAACCATCACATGCAACGCAATCAGACGTGTTGAAGCGTCTGACATTAAATTGGTACTTAGAGAACAAGCGCTGGTGTTTCTCCAGGAAACGTTCCCGTCTGACGTCTCATCACCTCCCAGCTGGAATATTAGACACTGAGATGTTTCAGTGATTAAAAATGTTTTATATTAACCAACATCATAGAAAATCGATGTTCAATCCAAGCCTTTTAACTGTTGTTGTTAATGTTATCTTTAAAAGCATACAGACTCTATTATTCAGCTATTAAATTACAATGAGTCACAATGAGTCACCTTCTTCTAACTCCACCTGTCTGATAATAAATACCAAAGATTTAAAAATGTATATCAAGACCCCATTCCTTTTACTTTAACTTTACTAAATCGGTAGATCTTTAGTGGTTGCCTGCAACTTCGCAACATGTGGCAACATGGTGCAACTGACTTTTTGGCTGTTCACACATGAAAACCTGTTTCCTCTTCCTCAGGCACCGTGGTGACACCGTGCATTTATTCATTTTGAAGAATCCGCTCAAGATGACGCACAAACCGCTTCTGAACTTCTTAACCCTTTCGATCATCCCCTCCCTGCATTACGTCCTGGTCCAACACGGGAGATCGTCACTCCTCTGATATGAACTGTCCACCTCTCTCTCTCTCCAGCCGTGGACCGCTCGGTGTCGGCCAGCCTCGGCGACGCCAGAGACGCGATGACCAACGCGGCCATCGACTCCCTGACGTCCTACCGGCAGTCGGTGTTGACCATCCAGCAGCCCGGCCTGCTGGCCCCGGCCTGCCTCAAGCTCTTCCCCCTCTACATCCTCGCCCTGCTCAAACAGGTCTGCCTCTCCACACGATGAAGTACTAGCTGCCTACCTGTATTTCTCCCTGTCCTTCCACCGCATCTCTCAACTCTGTCCCTGATCGTTCTCCGTACAGAAAGCCTTCAGGACGGGTACCAGCACCAGACTGGACGACCGGGTGTTCGCCATGTGTCAGTTGAAGTTCCAGCCGCTGGCCTACGTGATGCTGATGATCCACCCCGCGTTGTACCGCATCGACGATCTGACCGACGAGGTGAGGGAGAACTGTTGAGGTGATGCTGAGGCTTTACCCCTGCAGGTATCGGAGGAGAGATGCCGGTTCTCTTCGACAGGCTGCTTTAAATGCATCCTGTATAATAACAAGCTGAGGCGGTTTCGCACGTTGATTGGCATCATTCAGCATCAAGAATGTGTTTGCATTTAGAGGACGTCATGTAACGTGACGTCCGTTAACTTTGCTCTCCACGGACCTACATGTCTTCTTCTTAACGGCTGGGTGTGCATCTTGTCACAGCAGAACGTTTTGTGTTTTGCTCTGAAGTTTCCGTTCATCACGGTGATCATACCCGACACCAAAATGTAATTTGGGCAATTAGGGGAGATGGGACGCTCTTCTCTGTTGCAGCCCCACTTGATAAGATGTATTTTTACTTCCCTGCAGATGTATTGTTGCTCCATTACCTTTATCTCTCATGTTCCTCTGTTACTCAGTACTCCTGTGTCTCCTCTCTCCTCCTCCAGGGGGCTCTGAACATCAGCGAGCGGACCATCCCTCAGCCCAGGGTCCAGCAGCTGTCTGTGGAGAAGCTCTGCAGGGAGGGGGCCTTCCTCATGGACGCTGGAACGGTGAGGACGGTTCAGTCGTGACGGGTTAACAGGACAGGAAGCTCTGAGCCGGGGAAGAGTATCTATACGCATGCAACAGTAGACGAGCTTCGTGTCCTTGGGTGTCACCGATATGAAGGACAGATTCAGGTTCCTCTGTGTGTATGTGTGTGTCTCTATATTAAATACATGTTGGTTTCTTTCCAACAGGTTATTTATCTGTGGGTTGGAAGGAACTGCAACCCCAACTTCCTCACGCAAGTCCTGGGGGTTCCCAGCTACACTGCCGTGCCTCAGAACCTGGTAGGGATCCGACCGTGCACCAGCCCGGCTCATGAACACCCAGAGACACCAACACATGACAAACACCCTCACCTTAAAGGAAAGATCCACCCTGAAACACTCGAACACTGTTAGAAGCAGCTGTTGGTGCTGGGTTGGGTTCTTCAGTCCAGTTTGTTGTTTTTATTCCTGTGGATAAAAAGCCAAACGTGGACGATGTGTCACTTTGAGAGATTTCCTGTGTATGGAGTTTGATAGCAGAACAAAAACAACTATCAGGTTTTGGTGTCAGCCAATCAGAATCAAAGAGCAAGGGCTGTTGAATAGACCGACGTTCAACAATCACACAGGGAGAAATCTGCAGGAATAGACCAGAATGCAATGCAGCTACAAGACGTGCTGTGTTTTGAGTAAAGGGTGTGACACTTTTTCCTGTGACACAGTTTTTCTGGACTCTTGCCATTACTATCTCTGTCCTTACTGCTCTCCACAAACACATGAAACCCAGCAGAAGACAAGTTGAGGCAAGTTCTCTGGATGTCGAAACTGACGCAGTTAGGCAATCACTCACCGAAGCAGCCGAGGCAGGTTGAGGGAACGTCACACAGACTGATATACATAACCGTGTAAAAGTATCCAAGGGTGGAGTTTTCCTCTTGACTTGTCCTGAACGTTGTGAACAGCTAATGACCACCTGACTGTCGTTCCTCCGCAACAGTACGTGCTCCCGGACCTGGACACCGCAGAGTCCCAGAGAACCAGGGCCTTCATCGGCTGGCTGAGGGAGCAGCGGCCTTTCTTCCCCACCCTGCATGTCATCAGGTGGGCACCGGACCACGTAGAAGTAGAGTCCAGTAGAAAGCACGCTAGGTGGGGGGGGGGGGGGGGGGGAATGAAAAGCAGGTCTGGTACATTTTGAATCTGGCTGGGACGTTCGTCTCCTCCAGCCAGGGAACCAACCATCACTTGAAGGTTTTATTGAATCCATTCACGGGAGGAAAACCCTGTTGGCTGGTAAAACAGTGAATTATGGTTGAATTGAGGGATTCACCAGCCAGTCCTGTTCTTGCTGCATTTCAACAAATCACAATGACAAACAGAAGTATTGAGGTTCATTTACACTTATTGATCTTGCTGATACAAAGGTTTTTGTTTAAGTGGAACCGATTTCAACTCATCAAAGTAAATATAAGTAGAGCACAGACGACTACAAGAGCAGTGCAGTCGAATTAAGAGTGAAGAAGCAATTCAGTCTTCAAAGTCTTTCACATTTATTCCCAGCCTTGGATTTCCTGTACTTTTACTTTGAAGTTACAGTTTTTTCCCCTCCATTTTGCCTTCCAGGGACGAGAGCCCGCTGAAAGCCAACTTTATGCAGAACATGATCGAGGACCGGACGGAGTCGGCCCTCTCCTACTACGAGTTCCTACTCCACATCCAACAGCAAGTCTCCAAGTAACAGTCAGCTGGACTGTGGGGACGCAGGAACACTGCTGTGAGGACATGCATCTGTCTGTGTGTGTGTGTGTGAGTGTGTATATGTGTGTGTGAGTGCGTGAGAGAGAACAGCGGGGGGCATATTCAGGGATGCCTCCTGCGTCATCTCCAGCTGTGGTCCACCATCTCTCTGAAGAAAAAAAAAAAAAAGCCCTCACCTGAACTGAACATGAACTGACGTGCGGCGCGTTACTCAAAGAAATCAAACTATCGGACGGACAAGGCGAGGACGGAGAGACGACAAATGCTGATTTGGCACTTTCTCCCCCCACCCCCCATCCTCCACCTCCTCCACCTCCTCCACCTCCTCCTCCTCCCAGCTGGAGCAACTTGTTGGAAATGAGAGAAAAGCAAGAAATCCACATGATGATTATGTATGTCAATGAATGAATCAGTGTTTATTCTCCTAGAACAATGCTGTCTAACCGAGGTATCGCTCAGATACAGGACAGGCAGATGGATGTGTGAAGTCTTTTTGTTCAGAAAGCACAGTCGTCTTTACTAACCAGTCAGATAATGTGTGTGTGTGTGTGTGTGCTGAAGGCTCCGTTCACGAGGATGATGGACTCGTCTGCGCTCCAAGACTGTTATCGGGTGTCATCCAGCATTTGTATCCAGTACACCTGAGTTATAACGATACTCTCTAATATAGTAGTGGAGGACAGAACGTGTGCTTTTTTTTTTTTTTTTTTTTTAAATTCCTGTCATTATAATCGTGTGTCGAACAAATCTGTAGATGTCGTTGTAAAAGGTGGGACACGTGAAAGGTGTTTGAAGGCGGACCGACTCGGCTAGAATTTCGTTGCCTTGAATGTGTTGACTGAGCGGCGGGAAGTCGTTTCACCTCGTCTCGGTCTCATCTGTCGTTCAAATACTCTTCCATCCTCTTTCTTTCTCTCCGGACATTCGAAACACCTCTGGCCATTCTGTCTGTTTTTTTTGTTTCTTTTTTGTTTAATTTATGAGACTCCCAATCTGATTAAATTCTGTAATTGCCTTGTACGGGAACTCACTTTTTATTATTAAGCCTCTGTTTAAATACAGACTCTATATATGAAATATTTTAATATAATAGGATATGGGAAATTCTTTAACACAGACATAACAAAGCCATTGTGATCTTTTAATCATGCTTATTGATACTTGTATATTGAAAAGACTACATTATATAAAGGTAAAGAAATACTGATGATTTTAGTATGAACATATTAAGGTGAAATGACGCTAAGAAAATAAAATGTTTGGGACTTTTTAAACGTAGTTTGTGTTGTGGCGGGGGGCCGGGGTAGTAAAAATGTATTTTAAAAAAGAAAATCTAGATCAATATTTATTTTGACAAGTTTGATATGCAACTTTCATCCAGCCTTAAAGATGTATGATTAAATAATATCTCGCTGGAGGTTTTCATGCATGAAATTCTCCATCAGTGATAGAAACTGATGGAGATAAAAATGCTCCCTGTATTTTTACGTCTGAAGTATGTAGTAACTTTTAGTGGACTGCGTTCCACGTAGAAAATGACCAATGCGAAAAAATGTTAGGTAACAGCACTAACATGTTTATTACATCCCCTTAACGTTGAACAATTCCACCTAGTTAACAGCACTAACATGTTTATTACATCCTCTTAACGTTGAACAATTCCACCTAGTTAACAGCACTAACATGTTTATTACATCCCCTTAACGTTGAACAATTACACCTAGTTAACAGCACTAACATGTTTATTACATCCCCTTAACGTTGAACAATTACACCTAGTTAACAGCACTAACATGTTTATTACAGCCTCTTAACGTTGAACAATTACACCTAGTTAACAGCACTAACATGTTTATTACAGCCTCTTAACGTTGAACAATTACACCTAGTTAACAGCACTAACATGTTTATTACATCCCCTTAACGTTGAACAATTACACCTAGTTAACAGCACTAACATGTTTATTACATCCCCTTAACGTTGAACAATTACACCTAGTTAACAGCACTAACATGTTTATTACATCCCCTTAACGTTGAACAATTACACCTAGTTAACAGCACTAACATGTTTATTACATCCCCTTAACGTTGAACAATTACACCTAGTTAACAGCACTAACATGTTTATTACAGCCTCTTAACGTTGAACAATAAGCACTAACATGTTTATCACATCCTCTGTTATTAAGGTCTGATTTCCGCCGGTTCCCTAAAACAAGGTAAAGGGAAGAAGTGAAAGACTGAGATCATTGTTTCTGTTTTCATGTGACCAAACAGTCTTTACCCATAAGAGAAGTGAATCTAACAAGACTGCAGTTTGTTCCTCATGTCTACTCGGCCTGCGACAGATCAAAGACAATATAATACAGTAACACAAAACTTCAAAATCAGAGCAGCTTTCACAAAAACTACTAAGTACTTGTTCAAGTTCATTTTACTTTTTAAAAGTATTTTTTTTAGTAGACAAAAAACAGCTGTAGGTTTTTACAATGATGATTAATACTGATGTCCTGTAAGTGCAATTCCACTGGGTGGCGACAAAACATTACACAACCGGAAACATCAAATATTTACTAACCTTATCAATATGCTGTTTATGTTAAATTTCCTTTCACTTTAAACTTTAATTTGACATCTTTTTATTTCACTTTTTTGTTTTGGTTGAAATCAATTGAGACTGAAGAATTTGATGCCTTGACACATTTAGTGTAGGGCTACATATTCTACTCTTGAGGTAATTTCTATATGAACTACTTCCATTTCTATAGAGAATTATGTTTCATTTTTATTAAATAAGTGCCTGCGTTTTGTGTTCAAAGAGTAACAATAGAAACAGACAAATAGAAGAGAGAGACTGATTTAAAAATAAATAAGCTGTATCATATCAAAGGATTTAATTGGATCTATTTAAAGGAGAAATGTCTGTTTATATATGTGTGTGTATGTATATATATATATATATATATATATATACCAGCTAGAATTAGAAAATGTGTCAGTAGCTCCAATTTCATATCTTTGACAAGCACAAGTCCATCCAGAAGAAGCAGACAAAACCACAGTGGTAAAGCAGGTGCACAACTGAGTCCGTATCTGGTCTGTTTTCTACTTTCATTACAATGATACATTTTTGCAATATCTTAATCTCGATGTGTTTCTTTAATTTTATTCGTAATACAGAATTTATGTGGAAGCAACCAGACACTTTTCCATTCGACGTCGGGACTAGGGTTAGGCTTTCTCGTCCTCTGAGCTGAGCGCTCGGTGATGACGCCATCAGTGCGCGCCCTCCCTCCACACGACGCTAGGTCCATTCTGCTGTGTTGTTTACTGTAACGCAATGATCTGAGGCTTTGTGGTCTCAACACTGCCGAGCGGATCGTTGTTTTTCATCGCGCTGTGACTAGACTGTCTGGGTATTTATTTCAGCATGGAGCCCGAAGAGGCCAACGGTCAGAAAAGCGCCGAGGAGAAAAGCGCTCTGTCGGCGGCTCAGAGGAGAGCCGAAATCCGGAGAAGAAAACTGCTCATGAATTCAGAAGATAGGATGAACAGAATCGTGGGTTACGCCAAAAACGACTCTGAAAACAACGGTACGTAACGACGAGTGGCGCTTCCCCTCCTGAAACCAGGCGGCTAGCGAGCTGCTAGCAGAGCCTGTTGTCGTGACTCCCATCAGCATCTTGGTCCTGCTGGTTGAGTCAGCGCGCTGGTGCTGGACGACATCCAGCATCCACTTATTTTACACACCATCATTTCCTGGTGAATACAGATATTGCTCGTGCAGGGTACACCAGAAGTTCCCACCACGTGGCACACGATAAGATGTCATTTGAATGATCCACTTGTGGGCAACTGGGCGGTTCCAGCAGCAACTAATAACAGGACACACCAGATATAAATACGATTAGAGCAAATCGGAGGTTAAATATTAACGCAACTGGCGATTTCAACACTAGAACATCTCAAGTAGAAATGTAGGAGTGAAAGTGGATTATAGCATTGCCAGAGTGTGCCGAATAACAGCAGCAGTAGTAGAAGAGTTTACTGAGACTAGAGAAAAATATCAATGTATAATAAATGAGATGAATGTGAAGGAAATATGGAAATGGCAGCATTTATACAAGCAGGGTCTACAGAGGGCCAGACTACATCTTTCAGTCATCTTCACTTACACATGTAGATAACGTACATATTGTGCATCACTAGCTGTCCACCTTACTAAAAACCCTGAGTTGAGTTACCATATGTAGGCCGGAAAATGATTAAATCATTAACAGAACATATTTGTGGATGGAGGTGGCAGGTGTACAGAAAATATAATCCCTTACTTATCCAGGGAAGGTCAACTGAACACACACACTCCTTTTCCAGCAACACCCGGCTTCACACTCATACAGTTCCCAGTACAACCACAGTCCTCTACTGCTCCACTGGTGCGTTGGGGGTTCGGTGCCTTGCAGCAGGGAGAGTGTTACTTAATCACTCCACATCCACACTTCTTTACCCTCTAGACTACTACCACCAAAATACTAGACCGAAACAGAGATATCTTTTAATTGAAGTTCTGTTACTTTGCTCTGACTTGCCCCCCCCCCCCCCTCTCTCCTGCAGCAGGAGCGTCCCGCTGTCCCACGGAGCCCCGGTTCCACCTCGACCTCGACCGGACACAAACGTGGCCGTCGTCGACCTCCGCCTCCCCGAGACCGTCGCCCTTCCCGCCGGAGGCTTCGGGTTTCAGCAGCCGCTCCCACAGCGCCACCCCCGAGAGGAGGGGGTCGCCCCTGCCCGACAGCGGCGAGCCTCTGGAGGACGAGGCGGCGGGAGTCCGACTCAGACCCAGGGGAGAACGGGCGTCCGATGACGTCAGCGGCTCCCCGCGCCGAGGCCTGCAGAAGTACTTGTCTCGTTTCGAAGACGCCATGAAGCTCCGGGGGCAGCTGGCCAACGAGAAGCCGGCCCAGGACGGAGACTCCGATTCAGAGGAGTTCGATTCCTTCCGAGTCTTCAGGCTCATCGGCAGCATCCTCCTCGCCGTCTTCGTCAGGGTTTGTGTCTGCAAGTACCTGGTAAGCCCGGTCGCTGTCGGCGTGCTGCTGGTTTGGTTACTGGTAAAGGAGACTGGTTACTGGTTACCTTTGAGTGATGAGGATGTAAACACCAAAATCTCCCACTCATTCTTCTTGATCAGAGATGGAAAAGCCTTCAGTGCAAATGGGAGAAAATCAAGTTGTTTTCTTTCATATGACAGATTGATGTTATGAACCCACATCGATGCCAATATGAGTATCAGTGCATCTCCACTCTGTTGGGTCAAACTGCTGAAACATGATGTTGTTTCAGTAACGTGACTCTGTTCTTCTGTTCTTCTGTTCTAGTCCATATTTGCTCCGTTTCTCACCCTGGAGCTCGCCTACATGGGGCTGTTCAAATACTTTCCAAAGGTGAGTTGGATATTTGATATTTGAGATATTTGTTTTTTCATGATAAATGATTCAATGATAAATAAACTGATAAATTGAGAGCAGTGAACCTTTAATTGCTAACTTAAAAGTTGTTAATTTAAAGGGGAAATAATGAAGGTTTTACTTCAAGTTCAAGTTCTTTTATTGTCATATGTACAGTATCACAGCAATGAAATGTTTGGGACGAGGCACATTTCTGATTGGCTAGCTGCCTCATCTCTGTTGTGAAAATGTTCATTGTTGGTATCAGTGACAGACCGCTCAGTCTGCTTGCTCATCTCCCGTCTCTCCAGGTAGAGAGGAAGAACAAGACCACCGTGCTGACCGCCGCCCTGCTGCTGTCCGGCATCCCCGCCGAGGTCATCAACCGCTCCATGGACACCTACCGCAGGATGGGCGACGTCTTCGCCGACCTCTGCGTCTACTTCTTCACCTTCATCCTCTCGCACGAGATCCTGCTGCTCACCGGCTCAGAGACTCCCTAACTGACGGGGGGAGGACCTCGATAGCCCCTCCCCCCCTCCTTGTACTCCCCCCTCCCTCTCATCCCCCATTACAAGGCATGCTCATTTACGCCGGCTGACGCAAGTTTGTGGTGGACAGGGAGGGAAACAAAAACCTCGCTGCCGTACCGTCAGGGTCAGGCGTCAGCTGGACTAGCGCTCAGTACTTCAGTGCTTCAGCTTCCACTAAGGCTAAACTAAATGTGACCAGAGAGCCCAGTGTTTCCTGAACGCCCCCCCGGGTTGCGTAATAGAGAAGATACAGGAAATTTTGAGTTTGCACGGCCAGCACAGAAAACTGCAACATAGACAAGAGAGGATCTGATTTAGTCTAAACCAATTCTAAACTTTGTAACCCAAAAGCCTCTGTAGCCGGAGTTTCACGTCCTACCCAGTACACAACACTATTAAACCCTTTTTGTCCACATGCTCAGTCGGCCCCCATAAAGCAGGTTTGGGGTCCATACACTTTCAATTCACGCCGTTCAAAAAAGTAAAACTGCAATTGGCATGAAAGCGGTCAAGCCTTCGTTCTCAACCAGACGTCTTTACAGGTTGGAGAGAAGATGGAGAGAAGAAGCTTTTAATGGCGAAGGTTTTCCACTTCTGAATTGTAGGTGAATTGACCACAACCCTGACGCCGTTACTGAGGCTCTTTTATCCGTTATGATCGGCAGAAGCAGTTGGTTGAATGTAGCTCAGATGATTATCAAACTTCCTGACTTCTCGTCGCGTCAGCACCTCAAGCAGTAAACTTTATACAGGCTCTGCAGCTGTGTCACAAACGTCCCGGAGACGGAGGATTTGGCTGTGAACAAATAATACAAAAACATGAAGCTACCAGGCTAGAAGAGAGAGATGTCTGAAGAAGATCAATGGGTCTAGATCAATGTAGTGATGTTCTAAATAAAGGGGAATAGTGTGATCAGGTGGATTAGGTTGTCTTGTCTCCTCTACCATGGTTAGCTAGCTAACACGCTATCTAAACACAAGATCAGTCAGATTGATCAGTTCCCAGTCAAAAACAGCACCGAAATGAGCCAAGTCCATTGAATTTTGTTGAGACGGACCAGTTGTACATTTAAGAAACACAATCAGCCACTATAGCCCCAGAGCTGAAGACCTCCAATATGGCCGCCAGAGGGTGCGTTATGTCACCTGAAAGCCAGTCCAGGGCAGGGGCTCTCTCGGTTTAGCTTGGGAACCAAACTAGTCCTGTGATCGATTTCGGGTCCCATCCCTCAGCTGGGGGAACTCCTGCCTTGTCCTGGATAGAGATTAAGAACCAGGATCTCCCCGTTGGGATCTTGACGGCGATCACTACAGGCCTGTAATCTCTAGTACCGAGATTGAGATGAGAGATTAAAAGGATAGTTCAAGTATTTAAGAGTGCTTGAGAATGTTTCGTAGCCCCGTCGCCTTGCGCTAGCACAGCTAACAATCTGACTGAATCTGAATCTGAATCTGACCGTCTTAAAAACCTGAACTATCCCTTTTTAACAGGTGGGTATCGATGACATGTGTTTGTATTGTGATAGTTGATGCTTAAAGGTCCATTTTCCGTTGAACTCTCACCTACATTACTATTTAAAAACCTCTTTCTTCCATTTGTGTGTCTCCCCGTGGTGAAGTCGAGAAGCATCTTGTCCTTCAGGACGCTGTGAATGTGCAGTATATGATTTTGCACCATTATGAGTTTAGAAAGGCAGTAAACATCATGTACCATATACCGGACTGAAGTGTGTGACTGATGGGAGATGGAGCGTTCTGGGCTGTACTGGTGTGTGTTATCACTGCTGTTCAGTGTGAGGCTGTGGGATTGTGTATGCTCATGTCTCTGTTTGTGCTGGGAACTTCTGATTAAATGTGTTGCTTTGCTTTGTCCCGGCCTCACTCATATATATACTCACTCGTACATATATACTCTCTGCTCCTGTGGTACGCTACGTCCCGACATACTCAGTTCATCCAAATTAATTTATTAAGTTTGTCCGTGAACGTTTTGTTTCTGTGAATGCTTCAGCGTGATTTACTACTTGTTGGACTTGATTGTTTTTGATAATGTTTACAGAATACCTGCGCTCAGTTATTGAACTGTAATTGTTTTCAATGGGTCTTGTATTGCAATTTAAAATTCAATATTGAATTAGTGTCAACATAATGTAATAGGCTCGGCTTAAAAGCGTATACCCTAACGAATAACAGGACAATTCAAACCAAATAAACACTTGTGGAACATTTCGTTTGCCTCTGCCACTTCATTCAGTTGTTACTCTCATCAGAGCTTCACAATGAGAGGTCCAAGATGGCTTGCTTGTAGGCATATCTTTGAAAAATTAATAGTAGAATTTTACAATTCAAGAGCTGGAAGTCATTCCTACATTATAGCTATATTTAATTCAGTAGGGGTTCCAGGGCGCCCCTATCAAATGAGATAGTTCAATTCACTATACTTGAATTCATTAGCAACTATCCCAGTTGGAGAATGTCTAAAGATAGTATTCTAATCGTAGGTTTCAGTCTAGATATAGATAGATAGATAGATAGATAGATAGATATACTTTATTAATCCCAAGCTGGGAAATTGCAGTGCAGCAGCAGCATTACACACAGAGACAATAACAACAACACAATGAATTCAAAAAAACCCAAAAAAACAACACTAGACACTGTACAGTGTAGACAGTTGTATTTAATACTAAATACTACATCAGCAACTCAAATATTCTTGTGGGTCCCTGGAACAAAAAGGTATCAAGCTCCGTGGCCCTAATGTGTTGATGAAAACATTTGAGAAAGCCTGTTTTGATGCATTTTTATAGTGGTACTTACGGCCTCCCACCACCGGAGGCGCACTACGCTGTGCGCCCTGCGTTTGAGACTTGACCTGTCGCAGTTTTATGACGCAGCAGGTTCAAAGCGCCATGGAAACAAACGTACAAGTTTCTTCATAAACTATTGACTTTTTTGTACTACCTTTGTGGACTCAGAATAGCTATGGGGCGAGAGTCAAGGTGTGTAAAACCATTACTTTCATTTGTTGTATCTCAGTGTGATTGTAACTAACTCCTAAAGCTACTTATCGAATCAATTTCGATCGCTAACACTAGCGCGCTAGCACGTTCAGTTGCCAGCGCTAATATCAAGCTAACTATTCATTTGAACGGGCTTTGGTCGCTGAATGATAGCTAGCGAACAACCTATGCACATTGTAGTGTGTTTGTTTGATAACGTAGTTATTCTGGTGTTGGTTCGTCAGACATTACAGGAAGCGTTCTGCGTCCAGGGGCCGTTCTGGTAGTCGATCAAAGAGTCGCTCCCCGGACAAACGATCCAAGAAAGATGACCGGGCCGGAAACCGGGACAGGGACCGAAACAGGAGGGAACGGTCACGCAGCCGGGACCGTCGCAGATCACGGTCCCGAGATAGGAAGCGACCCAGGTGGGTGTAGGCGGAGGGAAACTCGTGGGAGTCCAGGGATCCAATCCATCTGTTTTCATACCGTCTGTCATGCTCAGCGGTTGTCTGTTTTCCCCAGGCGATCCAGAAGCAGGGACAGGAGGAGGTCCAGAAGCCGGGAGAGGAGGAGGTCTGGCAGCAGGAGCCGAGGTCGTAGATCCCGATCCTCCAGCCCCAACAAAAGCAGGAGAACAGACGAGAAGTACGAAAAAAATCCTACCACATGTTAGACATTTCCAATTTAGCAGAATCAACACAGTACAATACTTTTACAGGAATTTGTCCCTGTGGAATTAGTGGAGAGACAGCAAGGTGCATACTGACATGGAGTTGCAAGGCTGGACAGAGTGATTTGTGGGTATGCATACCTCACAGTATGCAGTATGCAAGATTTTACTACACCAAAGCAGAAATTACCATAATATATAGAGTTGTTGATCAGTACCAACAATTCAATTATTATAGATTACTTCAATAGGTGTTTTCAAGAGACGATTTCACTTCCTGTACTTCCTTCACAAAAATCTCCTCCCATTGGATTTGCAAGACACTCCCAATTAGGAATGAACACTGTTGACAATAATAAATTATCAAATAATATTTCCTATTTCCTAATATTTCCTATATTGCCTAAGTCCTGTCTCACTGTATTTGAAAATGGCTGACACATGCAACAGTTCAAAAAAACCTTCATTACTCTTTCAGTGCACTAAATACATTTCTGAACTACCTGCCAGGGTGCCACATTTTTCTTGTGGGTTTTGTTTTCATGAAGGTTTCTCTTAGATCTGATACTTTATGCCCTAACTGTTTTATGTAACCATCAAGAATGAATTCCCAATGCCACTGCTTGTCTTACTGGTTTCATTGGTTGGTCTGTTAACAGGTCTAAGAGTAAGGAGAAAGACATCCCTGATGCCTCATCTGAAAAGAAAAAGATAAAAGAAGAGAAAGAAGATGAAAAGGTTGAAGATGTAAGTTCCACCTGTACAGTTCTTACTGAACACGCCACAGAGTAGCTAGAAAACAGGACAATAACCAAGATTATAATCAAACACGTTTTGATTTATAACAATCATAGCTTGTTGGTTCCAAAATATTTCCACCATTTGTACATTCATTTAAAATGTTTGCTGGCATGAATGTGAAACTGATTATGGAAAATAATCTCAACCCTTTTCTTCCAATATAGTAACATTTTTGAGGAAAAAAACACAACAACGTTATGTTGCTTTTGAAATGACATCTTTCATGTATTCTCTTTGTGTCCCTGCAGCAAGACTTTGACCAGAACAAGCTGGAGGAGGAGATGAGGAAGAGGAAGGAGCGGGTCGAGAAGTGGAGGGAGGAGCAGAGGAAGAAGGCCATCGAGAACATCGGAGAGATCAAGAGAGAACTGGAGGAGATGAAGCAGGGCAAGAAGTGGAGCCTGGAGGATGACGACGGTGAGGATGCGCCGCTAAGACCTACATCGCTCTAAACAACTTAAACTGAGAATAGGGCCAGGAGTGAGACCGGATCCCACAACTGGCATTAGACGGCAGGGCTACCTTAGGGGCTGGAGAGACCATCCTGTGACTGGAAGGTCTCGAATTTGATCCACTATCATCCCAAGTGTCTGCTTTGCTAAAATGTCCTGGGGCAAGACACCAAACCCTACCAGCTCCAGGAGCAAATTCTCCAATCACAAAACTACTAACCACATTATCCCAAATACCCCCCACTGCTGTTAAAACCCTAACGCTCACAAGAACTAACCTGCCACCAGTGCAGACTTCAGATCTGGTGCTGCAGAGCCTTATCATTCATTCTCCATTTCAGATGATGACGAGGAAGGCCCGGCTCTCATGGAGGGAGAGGACGACGACGACGGAGAGGGGAAGGACGAGAAGAAAGAGAAGGAGATAAAGGAGGAGAAGAAAGAGGAGGGGGAAGAGGAGAAGGAGACTCCCATGGAACAGGAGGCTGAGGAGGACGACGTGGACCCTCTGGACGCCTACATGGAGGAGGTCAAAGAGGAGGTGAAGAAGTTCAACATGGGAGCCATGAGAGGAAATGACAAGGTGAGTGCAGCGGTCTTGAGTCTGGAACCACACAATGTAGTTTTACTGTCTTCAAGGTTTTGATACACAGGAAGTGTTTTGAAACAAAGATGGGTCATTTAACCTGCAGCAGTTAGTTATTAAAGAGGCAATAAGTAATCTATGACTTTTATTGACCATAATTCAAGAGGATGGGAGTCAATCCTCTTGAATTATGGTATAATAATAATAAAATCACATTTTCTCAATAGAGATGAGCAAGCTAGCCAACAGAAACATCTAGTATGAAGGTAATATATCGCAGTGCAGAATACTGTAGTAAAAGAAGTAGTTGTAGTAATATTGCTTTATCGTTCACTTTTTGGCCTGAGCACAAAATGTTTCGCAACATTAACATGCAGGCCGGACCGCCAGAAATCTCACCACCTGCCAAAGTAATGGTTGAGTCATTGGTACTGACTAACCACCCGATCAAACCCCCGCAGATATATGATGGTCATGGTTGACTTTAGTTCCTGCACAGTGTTCTCTGGATTTGGCCCTCGTTGTTAATCCGCCATATTTGTTGTTTTTGAAAAGTTGCCCGTGTGTGTTTTTTAAGAAGCCCGCTTCCTTGGTATTTTTCTGTCTTGACATAATTGGAAAGCTGAGAAGGACTCAGAAGAACACATTGTCTGGTTTGATGCTAAGCCAGCCAGGGTCAATTGTGAAATCAAGCAGCGTCTTAACCAGTATTTTGTTTTATTTCTTTTAGTGTAGGTCTTAGTAAATGCTGTCGTTGTGGGGCGTTTCTGCCCTGTTTTGCCAAATGATACGGTGCCTTATGTATTTTTTTCCCTTCTACTTCAACAGAAAGGAGGAATGACCGTAACCAAAGTGGTGACAGTTGTTAAAACCAAGAAAGGACCGAACACTCACAAGAAGAAGGGCGAGCTGATGGAGAATGACCAGGATGCGATGGAGGTGAGTTGTGTCAGTGAATGAGGGTGATGAAGATGATGAACATGTGTTTCTCCTTCATTAATGAACAATAATGAACCTCTGTGAACTCTTCACTTGACAAAATACTTTAACATGCTCGTCAAGTTTGTATAAAGGAATATTATATCCAATATCCAATTCCTCAGTGTTTCGGTGATGAGACAGAGATCTCATTTCCTGTCTGTAGATCAGCTTCACTTGAGTCCTGGATTCAATTTAGCAAAAGTGGAAGATCTCGGATACTCTTTCTTTTTTTTCATTTATGAGAACTATGTAATCTGTGCCAGGGAAAGGCTCACTAGATTCTCATCACTTGGCATTATCTCACCCTCCCTTCCTCCCAACCCACAATCAATTGCCCACCCCTAAAATGTCGCTAATGGATGAATTGAACTTCCTCTTCCGTGTCACACGCTCAACGTTTCTCCTAATGAGAGCATTTGCTAATTGCCTGAATGCTGTGTCCGGCAGTACTCGTCCGAGGAAGAGGAGGTGGACCTTCAGACTGCTCTGACGGGCTACCAGACCAAACAGAGGAAGGTCCTGGAGCCCGTGGACCACCAGAAGATCCAGTACGAGCCCTACCGCAAGAACTTCTACGTGGAGGTGCCCGAGCTGGCCAGGATGACCCCAGAAGGTATGTCAACAAAACAATGGAGGTGGTGATTTTTGTTGTGATTTGCTGAGAGACAGGTCTTCTGGTTCAGATCCATTTTGGAGTACAGATACAAGCTACTAATATCTTTACTTTCTCATACTTTCCAAACATTTACTATCTTGTGGTGTAAGTGTAGGACTAGAATATCCAGAATGTAAGTATTTCTAAACCTCCAGCCGTCTAACCCGTCTTCATTTGGTTGTTTTGAACCTGTTCAGAGGTGAACTCGTACCGGCTGGAACTGGAGGGTATTTCAGTCAAAGGGAAGGGCTGTCCCAAACCCATCAAGACCTGGGTGCAGTGCGGCACCTCGATGAAGATCCTCAACGCTCTGAAAAAGTGAGTCTGACTGACGCTGTGATGGACTGGGCAACCTATTTGGGCAATGTAGTCATTGGACAAAATGATCCTGGCAATGGGACACGAAGGGAGGCACTGATAGATTTCATGGAAGGATTGCAACGCCATAAACTGCTCAACAAATTTTAATTTAATTACCTGGGTTGCCAGTTGTGAACATCAGTCATACCCCTGACAACCAAGAAGTGCTGATTCAGCGTCACATGCAGAGAAGAGCTCCTTGAACGTTTTGTTTATGTAAAATAAATTCATCAAACTGTCTCCGGGCAAGAAGTGCAGTACTACGGCATTTCCTTGTCAAATATTCCCTGGCAGTAGGACTAGAAGAATCGCCCCAGTATCACAGCCTTGATAACCGCTATATTGATTAGTTTCTCCTCACTAGCGAGAGAGGACTTTTATACCCTCCTAAAGTTGTGTTTTTACTCTAATGGATCCCCTGGAGCCTGGAAGTGATGCATCAGCACTCACTCAGTCTGCTCTTTCACACGAGCAAGACTTGAACTTGCTCGTGTTGATTGAAGATTGAACTTCACGCTGGCAGATACTGATATTCGGTGCTTGTACCTGGTGAGCAGCATGTTGTATCGGTGGACATCTAATAATGTTTTTCCCCAAATGTACCCAGGCACAGTTACGAGAAGCCCACCCCCATCCAGTCCCAGGCCATCCCTGCCATCATGTCTGGCCGAGACCTCATCGGTATCGCTAAGACGGGCAGCGGCAAGACCATCGCCTTCCTGCTGCCCATGTTCAGACACATCATGGACCAGAGACCCCTGGAGGAGGCCGAGGGACCCATCAGTAAGGACCAGGTCCCTCTGTACTTCCTTTAGGCTTTCCTCTAACATTTAATGAAATGTTGTCTCTTGTACAAAAGGCGGACTGGGATAAATGACGGGGGAATGTAAGCGCCGGTCTGGTGGGGCGGGGGGGTACTAATCCAGTGCTTTTCAAAGAATGAGTTCAGGAACGGAAATTAGGTCAAGGAAAGATTAAAATAGGCCCAAATGTATTGTGGAATAATAAACTAGTGACTGGTGCTTCTAAAGCCCTTTTACTGCAATGCAATGTACCAATGCATACAGTACTATAGTTTAGTGACTCAAAACTGGGTAAATCGTCTTCATTAGTTGACCCACAAGCCTTTAAAATCAGTTTTCAATCAATTAATCAACTGTACTTGGTGATTATGTCCATCGGAGAATTGGCTATTGTTTATTTAAAGGATCCCCATTAGCTATACCCGTAGGTATATGCTCCTTTTAGTGGGGTCCACATGTAAAACATACATTACAAATAACATATAAAACATACATTAAATTACAGGTATCAAACATTACATACATTAAATTACAGGTATCAAACACACTTATCTCTAAATGCATAAAACAAAATAAACTACATGTTCCCAAACATTGTCACATTGCAATAAAGGAGAAACAGATTGTTGTGTTGTAGGTCAATTCACTAAAGTAAGTAATAGTGAATAGTCTCCGATGGTAGATCAAAAAATGTAGGTTCACTGTGACGCTGGAAACGGTCTTGTCCTCAGCAGCTTAATACCCAGCAGGCTAATCTAGCAAAGCAACATATTAATATTGGCATGCGACTACTAGCCACGTGACTGTCTGAGGCAACCACATGACACATTTAGAAACGCAATCAGCTGAAGAGGTGTTACGTCACCTAAAGTCCCCCCCGCCGCTCTCATCTCATCCTCTCTTTATCGTCCTCCTCGCTCAGCTGTGATCATGACCCCCACCAGAGAGCTGGCCCTGCAGATCACCAAGGAGTGTAAGAAGTTCTCCAAACCGCTGGGCCTCCGGGTGGTGTGTGTGTACGGAGGCACGGGTATCAGCGAACAGGTACACACACGTCAAATCACTTCCCTGCTCGTCTTGTGTCTAAAGGGTTGTTGTGGTCCAATAGATAGACTGCAGTCCAGCTAACACAGCAGAGTAACACTTTGGGTAAAGGTTAATATTCTTATGGTCCAATCAGTATTTTCCGAACATGAATTCTCACAAAGCCTGTCTAGATATCATTAGCTTAGCAGGAATAACATTGGAAATGGAGGAAAAGCTGGCAGTATTTTTGGCGATTTAAATAACGTGTGTATGAATTATGAATCATAATAATGTTCGTCGTCTTCGTGGTCCAGATCGCTGAGCTGAAGAGAGGAGCCGAGATCATCGTGTGCACGCCTGGAAGAATGATTGACATGTTAGGTGCCAACAGCGGTGAGTTTCAAACACCCGCCCACTGCACACGACCGCTCTCGTTGTCTCGTTAGCTCTGCTGTTGCATGGAATACATGTTTTATTGTGATATGATGAACCACGTCAGTACCACTCACTAAACTGTTGACGTTATTTGGGCATCAGTCGTATCTGCAAGACAGTGCGGCGGTCCCTGAAGATGAGGGCGAGTTACAGGTATGGTGGACTCGGTGCTGAATCTCCAAAGCAGCCGGTGAAAATGTTCGGTAACTCTCTGGTCACGTTGGAAGTAGGTCGGTCAGCGTGTCTAGTTTCCTCTTAACATGAGAATGTGCTGATCCAGGGTTCTACAGTGTGAACTGTCTCAGGAGCCTGTTCTCTCAGACATGAACGCATGCTACCCAGAATACTAAAAAGGATCACGTGTGCAACTTGAGATTTGAAGCGCGGATACGTTATTTTCCAGTTATTTTCTGGGGTCACGCTCCTTAATGCCGCTCCGACGCTCCTCATTATTTTTGATGTCGGAGCTCATGTGGCTCCTGGGAACGAAAATCACTGTCGAGCCCTGCACAACGTTGAGCCTTTCCATAAACATGTGCCCTTGAAATGTTTTTAGTGAATAATATCTGACAGTTTTACAGTCTTTTATTATGTATTGTGAACTATTATACACATAGAAGGGGTTTTGTTCCTTCCACACATGCAAGGTAATCTCTAATATGTTTCCCTTGTAGGTGAAAAGGCGCTTGGTCAGATAATGCTTGGGCTCCAACTCTTGTTTTGTATCTTGCGGCTGTTTTCTGACTTTTACAGGTCCCTCGTGAGATGAGATGGTACGCAAGAGAACCAAAAAAGGAAAATAATTTAAAAATAAAAATCAACATGGCCGCTTAATCTAGTCCATAAAAAAATACGCCTTGTTTTGTTCTCAAGGAATGTCAAGTAGTCTATTCTTGGAAAGGGTTTTCTGTGTTTTTGATGTGTATGAGGACGTAATCCTTCTGGAAGTGAACTGTTTTCCCTGTTCTCCTCTCCCCTCGGTGTGTAGGTCGGGTCACCAACCTGCGCAGAGTTACGTATGTGGTGGTGGACGAAGCAGACAGGATGTTCGACATGGGCTTTGAGCCACAGGTGGGTGTCGCCTGGATTTTTTTTAGTTTTTCATAATTCTCGCAGCACTGGGCAATTTGGCACCCAATTGAAGAAGGTCGATGACCTTCACCTCACCCAAAACTAAGCGAGGTGCAGACTCACGGAAAACTAATACTTAGCGAAAGAAAAGAAAGTCGCATGCTCTTTACGTCCTTTTTTGAAGAGGACCAATATTTTGGCACTTTGGCGGCCCCAAATGGCAGCGAGAGGTAACTACTACCAAAGAGAGAAAAGTCCACTTTGATGGAGCAGGTTGCTTGCTGCTGTCGAACAGACAAGGTTGTATTATCTCTCTCAAGTTCCCCTTCATCACTTCCAATGGGCGGAGACGATTTCCCGCCAGTCTCGATTAGCGGGAGTGAGACGCTCTTCTCTGTAGCAGCTGCACTTTGTGATAAGATGGCTGTATTCTCTCAAGAATCTTGCCTAGCGCAGCTTTAATACAGGAAGACATTCAGTTATCACAAGCAGTTCAATTGGATGAGTTCACAGGATTGAGTTTCCATTGATCTTGAGAACTCACAACTCAAAACTAATTATATCACAGGTACAAGCCTCGGGGAAAATCTGTCTCAGTTGAATTGGCGTCATTTACAGGTTTAGAAATTGCACAAAAGACATTGGAAAAGTATGGAAGAATATTGTTACACTGTCCCGATAAACATGCAACTACACATTTTCCTTGTCATCTGATAGTGATCTTCAGTATAGAGTGATGTGGTATGGTTAGTAGGTGCAACATGACGATCAGTGTAAATCATACACACTGAACACCAGCAAAACTCTTCAAATCAAGAAATGAAGATCTGGGTGAAAAAAATGAAATGCATGAAAATGGGTTAAAAATGTGGAAGCGTAAACAAAGTGATCTCGGCTGGTTCCTCCTCTAGGTGATGCGCATCGTGGACAACGTTCGCCCGGACCGCCAGACGGTCATGTTCTCGGCCACCTTCCCCAGAGCCATGGAGGCGCTGGCCCGCAGGATCCTGTCCAAGCCCATCGAGGTCCAGGTGGGCGGCCGCAGCGTGGTCTGCTCCGACGTGGAACAACACGTGGTAAACCGTCTATCGCATCCATCTCATTCATAAAGGTCACATGATGTCTGGTAGTTTGATGAGAACTGAATAGATCTGGAGGGAAAGAAGCATGTTGTATATTATGTTATCATAAAATAAAACTCAGTTCTCTCTTTGTTTCTCCAGCTGGTGATTGAGGAGGACAAGAAGTTCCTGAAGCTGCTGGAGATCCTGGGCCACTACCAGGAGAAGGGCTCGGTCATCATCTTCGTGGACAAACAGGAGCATGCTGATGGACTGCTCAAAGACCTGATGAAGGCCTCCTACCCCTGCATGTCCCTGCATGGAGGTACTGGCTTTCAGTTGGATTAGTGATGCTTCCCTCTAGGTGTTAGGGGTTCAGTGTTTTGCTCAAGGACACTTCAGCAGGGCAGGGGGCTTGAACCCATGTCCTCTGGCTGAAGGAGTGTCTCTAACCACTAGGACACCCTACCCACTTTTGACCGCTGTGGTCGATATAATACCTCAAATAAAAAGTAGTCATAGCGTTCATGTATTTTTAAACATGTTTTTTTTTAGCTATTTTTTGCTTATTTGACAGTTTACAGTCCCACTGTCAGGTCCCAGGTCAGATTCAAAGCCAGGATGTTGTGGGTTCTTCACCTGTGCCTGAGCCAACCGAGACACCAGGAGGTGTCATGTTTCAGCTGTTGCAGATAGAGAAAGTTTTCAAATTGTTTGTTTAAATGCTCAGTTTGTATTGCTATTTGTATTTATTGCGATTGTTTGTTGTTAAATGGGATGATTGTCCTTTCAACAGCCGCAAACAGAATATTACAAACACAGAATGATGTCGTATATAAAGTCCTGTTGTCCTGATATGTTCTTGGAAACCTGTGTGTGTATTTAACATAGTAACATCCTCCTCCTCCTCTTCCTCCTCCTAGGCATCGACCAGTATGACAGAGACAGCATCATCAACGACTTCAAGAACGGAGCGTGTCGTCTGATGGTGGCCACCTCCGTGGCGGCCAGAGGCCTGGACGTCAAGCAGCTGATCCTGGTGATCAACTACAACTGCCCCAACCACTACGAAGACTACGTCCACCGGGCCGGACGCACAGGCAGAGCCGGCAACAAGGTCCGCTGGTTCAAATTCACTTCACAGCCTTTTATTTGTACAGAGAGACAACTCTCTTTTGTAATTTTTGTTTCAGGTTTGTGAGATATTTTTTTAGACACTTTTGCTAAAGGCTCTAAATTCTCATGGAGAGTTTATAGCGATTTAATAAAGCATTTAAAAACTGATCTTTTTGAGTTTAGATCTTGACATTTCTGTCGTTCTCTCCATCCTGCGTCTTCCTCCCAGGGCTTTGCCTACACCTTCATCACGGCGGAGCAGGTTCGCTACGCCGGGGATATCATCAAGGCCCTGGAGCTCTCCAGCTCTCCGGTCCCCACTGAGCTGGAGCAGCTCTGGGGATCCTTCAAGGACCAGCAGAAGGCGGTAAGAGGAGGGAGGGACCCTAGAGGGTTAGGGTGGGTGTGCAACTTCACACTTTGACGGCAGGAGATAAGTGGTTACATTTTTGAAATTTTTAAAGACTTCATTACCCAGAAGTCCTGTAACGTGATGTCAGTAAACTGCACACCTGGTGGGGAGATGGTGAAGTTCAACCATTGTTGGTGAGTCCAGGTTTCTCTGGACGGAGTGCTCACTCACTCAACCACTCACTGCGGGTTAGATCAAAGTTTTGTATTTTGCTCCCATACCTGAAATGAATCTGGGCCAATAGGGTGAATCTATGGCGTCTCAGTTGGTGGTCATGTAATGCTCTGACATTTTGTTCTTTCTCTCTTCCCTCCCCCTCTCCCTCCATCTACCCCTCCAGGAGGGTAAAACCATTAAGAGCAGCAGTGGCTTCTCGGGGAAAGGCTTCAAGTTTGACGAGACCGAACACGCTCTGGCCAACGAGAGGAAGAAGCTGCAGAAGGCTGCTCTGGGACTGCAGGACTCTGATGACGAGGATGGAGCTCTGGATGTGAGTAACTAGAGCAGTTAAGAGAAAAACATCTGATTGAAATGTGAGTTCATGTTTTCCCGGTCAAGCTATCTGTCACGACCTCCAACCTCCAGCCTAATATGACCTACCCTCCGTCATCCCTCCCAGATTGACGAGCAGATCGAGAGCATGTTCAACTCCAAGAAGAGGGTGAAGGATCTGTCTGCTCCCGGTTCGGCCGGCGGGCCCGGGGGTGCCATGGCCGCTGCGGCCGCTGCCGCCGGCGGGCTGATGAGCCTCGGGGCTCCCTCCGCCGGAAACATCCAGAAACTGGAGATGGCCAAGAGGCTGGCGCTCAGGATCAACGCTCAAAAGAACCTGGGTGCCGAGGCTCAGGTAGGTCCGGCATGTGTGTCTGTGTTCATCTGTGACACTAACACTCTCCACTGAAACCCATACTAATGAAATAGTTTTAGCTAGCTGATCAAGAAAAAGTTGTCTACTTCTACTTCAGTTACTGATTTCCTACATTTCCTTGAACGCATTCTGACAAAACCCACTTACCTCGACATGTTGTGCTGGTTACACGTGTAGGTGCAGTAACGATAGTGGAGCTTTTCCAGTTTTTCTAGTCAAGACAAAGTGAGATTTGTAGCTTTTGTCTGGGAGGAACCTCCAGTACATCAGACAGCTGGATGCCGTCCACCTCTGTGGTGGCAGAAAGGAGAACATTTTTCCTTCTTCTCTCACTTTCGATGGGAGTTTCAGCAAGTGATATTTTTAAACTTTTTTTGATTGTCTAAAAACGAAGATTTGCTGTGAAAACCACTTGTCTGTCATGGCAGAAATCATAACATGTCCCCCCCCGTTTCCTCTCTCGCTGTATTAACTACTCATGACAGCAGACCAGCCTCACTGTAAAACCCAGGTGATCTTAGTCTGCCGTCCTCCAGCTCTCAGGTTAACAAGCTAAATCAACCAGAGTTAAGAGTTTATTCCACGTCCTGTAAACCTGCTCAACACGTCTCCCTTCCTTGGCCATTTACGTGGATCATTTAATGTCATGTTTTCTGTGTTTCGTCTGTTGTCAGTCTGTGTTTTATGCCTCAGTGCATCCAAATTTTCCGATTTGGGGTTAAAAGCCTCGACCTTGAACTCTCTCTCTCTCTCTCCCCGGACAGGACGTGATGCAGCAGGCCACCAACGCCATCCTGCGCGGCGGCACCATCATGGCTCCGTCGGTGTCGGCCAAGACCATCGCCGAGCAGCTCGCGGAGAAGATCAACGCCAAGCTCAACTACACGCCCGTGGAGAAGCTGGAGGAGGAGCGGCAGGCCGCCGAGCAGGCCGAGACCGTCAAGAGATACGAAGAGGAGCTGGAGATCAACGACTTCCCTCAGGTCAGTCACAGAGTTAAGGGCTTTCCCATGTTAAGTGGGATCCTGTATCGTGTCTGTGCCAGGCATTCATCACATCGTGGCGTTAAAGGGTTTCTGTACGCCACTTCAGGGACTCCAACATGACTTGTTAGCATCAGTGCTCATTCTCACTAATGGGTACCACAAGCTAGCTCATTAGCTCATTAGCTTGCAACTCTGCCCAGTAAAGTAAATTGTCTCATGGTACTCCTTAAGCAAGATTTCACTTTTACACACAAGCTCAGTTCAACCCGACTACATCAGATGTGTGTATTTCATCCCCAGTTTGTTTCCTCACGTTAAAGGGATTGTTCTGGATTTGTTTTCCACTGATCACTCATCAATTCGCCTCTTAAGACATTGAAGAATCTTTCACATTGGAGTTTTTTTGTGTTTGCATTTAATCGCAACTCTAGTGCAAGTGGGGAAGTAATGTAGAAGAATAAATATATATATATTTTAAATTGCTCCGCTGTCCCCCAGACGGCCAGGTGGAAGGTGACGTCCAAGGAGGCCCTCCAGAGGATCGGCGAATACTCTGAAGCCGCCATCACCATCAGAGGAACCTACTTCCCCCCGGGGAAAGAGCCCAAGGAGGGAGAACGCAAGATCTACCTGGCGATAGAAAGTATGTATCGGGAACGTGTTGTTCTTCTTCTGTTGGTTTCAAACAAACCAGAAATGTTAAAACACGTCACTTCCTGTCTCCAAAGGATCAAATAGAGCAGCAAATATAAAAGCTTCTATGAACTGGATATAGACTGAATCACTGTTGTGTTATGTGAATCTGTATAGAGAGTAGAAAACAGACATTTATCTATATGAAAATGTTGCTGTCACCACTCGACTCTCTCTGGGTACACCGTTCATTGTGTTTCAACGTTCTGTTTGTTTTCTAGGTGCAAATGAACTGGCTGTGCAGAAAGCTAAAGCGGAGATTACCAGGCTAATCAAAGAGGAGCTCATCAGATTAGTAAGTGCTGTCGTCTGGTGTTTCAATACTGGTATTGGATGTTGTGCTGCCTGACACCAAGCTAAACTAGGCGTCTGTGTCACAATTTGGCCGGTACTAAATTTGATAGCAAGAGTAACGTGTCAGAAGCAAAACAAGTTGACTTCCTGTCTTCTTCACACAAACGTTTGGGATCGCTCCGATTGAGAAAATGTTTAAATCCAGTCATTTTTTCCCCAGTAACTGATAATAATCGTGTGAATCTATATCGTTGATTAAAAGTTGTACATCAGATCAGTACTTGGTATTGCCCCCTACATGGTTTAGTCCTCTGAATCAGTGTCAGCAGTGGAGCGAAGGTATCTGGTGTCCCTGTCTTGAAAACATCTGCTTCATTTTCACGTCTGACGTAAATCATGTGACTCCGATCCGCCGGTCTCCCACATATTAATGGAAACATGAGGAGCAGATATCAATGAAAGATGTCGCTCATTGTTCTTGTTTTTTTGTTTTTTCTCCTCACAGCAAAATTCCTACCAGCCGACAAGCAAAGGCCGATACAAAGTGTTGTAGAGGAGGAACCGTTTTCATCCGTCAACCATCTCCTGTCATCTCTACAATCTGTCATCGGATTTGTTGCAGAACATTTTAGTACTAGAACATTTTTTTTTAATGTCGTCCCCTTCAGTTTAGCGTATGGTTTTATGGTTTTCCTTAGTTTCCTCTATGCTTCATTTGACTTGCCAGTACAAAACCATACATACCTTTTGGAAATTCTGGAAAAACAGATGCGATGGCTTGGTGGGGTCGGGGAGGGGAGGAAGGGAAAAGAGATCCAAGACGATACAGAAGCAGGTGAAGGCCACGGGGCCGAAACGCATCGGACAGTTTTTAAACTTTTCATAATAAATATCCAAACAGAATAAAGCCTTTTCGACCTCGTCTGGAGTGCCTTGGATCTCTCTCTCCTGACACCTCAGAAAATATTTGATTTCACTTCCGATGTAACGTCACCATCTAGAACCACAACCAGCTCCTCCTGTCAGCCCCTTGTGTCTGAATGTAAGATAATGTTCATCCATTGATAAATATTTTTTTGGTCGGTTTTCACCATCATCTGTACTAGTAACAGATTAAGCTCCGTCTTTACGAAGATACCCAGTGATGTAAGATGTTTTTACTTTTCCTCACAATAAATCAGTGTGTTGCTAATGAAACAAACGTGTCCAGTTGTCTGCATTTAAGCAACATTACAGCTTCAGTTAAAGAGCATAAAAATCTGGTTCACTCTCACTGACTGTTTAAATCATGAAGTCTGTTTTATGTACTATATTTATCACTAGTAGAAAGTGCTGTATGCTAGCCTATGGAGCTGGATTATGGTGCATTATGGGTCTATTTCAGCGCAGTAAGTGAAGCTCGTGCAGGATTTGTTGCAACGCACCGCTCGCTCGATGCAACCGGTTGTGAATTATGAATTGAAAAACCATGTCGGGATGTGAGAGTGGTTCTGGGGGGGGGGTGGAAAATCTCTACATTCCCGTTCGGAGATCTGCGCATGCTCAGACTGCGCTCCCGTCTTATTAATTTTTAATGGGAAATGGCTGCGTTTCTTATCCAAACCTCTGGAGCCTGGAAATAACTAAAAACGGCGTTTCCTCGCGCCCCCCGGAGACCCAGCCCGCCGTAGCGGATCGCCGCTAGCTGATGTGTTGTGGTGCTTTCGGGAAAACATGCATCGACTCCTGCTTTGAGGGATGAAAGATCATTTTTCTTCTTAACCCTTTCGGCTCCGTGATCTGCGAACAATCGAGGTATAGTAGTGCTAATATTAGTCGCGTGGCGTTTTTAATTGATTACGTGGCCTAGATGTGAGCGGTCGGGTGGATTGCGTGTGCACTTTGGTGTTCCTTTGCCGAGCTTTTAACGCCTTTCAGCAGTGCTCTTATTTTGGCGACGCTTTTTTTAAAAAAAAAGGCTGCTCGCGACCAAAAAACCCTGATTGTGCTGCACGGGGGAAAGTGACACGCACCGGGGGATATTGTGATCTTGACGCAAAGATGCGGAACTCCAGTGTGTATTTTTTTTTTCCTTTTTTTTTTTTTGTGAATGAAATTGACTCCAGACGGTGCAGGCTGTGGTAGTAAAGTACACTCCCCCTGACTGCATGTCCCCTGCAGAACACCAGTAACACCAGCAGCAGCGGAATACACAGTTTGTCCTCTCGTCTTTGTAAAGTATTTCTCCACCGGTGTTTGTTATTGATGAGTATTATTGTGTTGACTAGCAAACCGGCTCTACAGGCACAAGCGGTTGGGACCGTTGCCATTTATGTTCTGTGATCCTGTATGGAGAGGTTCCCGGAGGAGGTCAGAGGTCAGCTGGCATCCCTGGAGCAGGTAGGGATTCGGGTGTCTTTGCTCAAGGACACTTCAGCAGGGTGGAGGTCTTTTTGGGGTTGCTGCTGCCGCACATTTTAAGGCGCCTCCACACCGTCTTGGGTTCGTTCTGGGCAGGAGAGAATGATGCCAAACAGGTTTCGGTCCTCTGCGGTTTGTTAGGAGTGAGAACCAACGACAGGAAATGACCCGAAAAACGCAGTTACTCATGTGTGGAAAGTCAAGATGAGTTGAAGTGCCTCCTCCGGTATACGGGCCGAGGGTTAGGGTTCCCGAATACCTCAAAACAACGAAGTTATGGCATCATGCGTAGCTAAAGTTACCGGGCCCGGTGTCAGATGAGTTCCTCTCCCCTGGAGGGATGACGTGTTACCAAGACCGTTCAGTAAACCAGCTTACATGTGAGTCCATGTGACTTTTTTGTTTACAAGCACTTGTTCACTCGTAATTGTGCACTGTGAACCTCCACGGACCGAAAAACAAAGTCAACATTGTAAAGTAAACATTCGCGTTAGCGCTAAAAGATGGTGATCTGTCGCGGCCAGCCGACTCTCCAACGCCGGTGAACCGCGGTGAGACGGGTCGTCTGTCGTATCAGCGGGTGTCCAACCGTTGGTCGCTCCTTCAGTTTGGCTGTTAAAGTGGTGTAACTGATACTAACCCGTTTACCACGTCTGTCCGCCCCTCCCCCCCCCACCCACCCCCCCCCTCTCAGCAGAAGATGATGCGCCAGGTGACCAACAGCGACTTCTGCATGAGCAGCAGACCGTCGTGCCTGGCGGAGGACGGGCATCACCCCGCCAGCCACTTCGACCTCTGCGCCTCCCAGTCCAGCAAGTTCTACCCGCCGCCGCCGCCGCCGCCGTCCCTCCAGATGGCGCTGGGCCCCATGGCCCTGCCCGCCCAGGGCCCGCACAAACCCATGGCGTGCCAGAGACAGGACGCGCTCGCGGGCGACGGGAATTTACCGGGGATTAAAAACGCCGATCAGCCGCCGGACGACCCCAAGAAGAAGAAGGCGGTGGGGAAGACGGGGAGGCGCGGGAGGCCGGCGGGAACCACCAAGCTGGCCGGGTACAGGACCAGCACGGGCCGGCCCCTCGGCACCACCAGGGCCGCCGGGTTCAAGACCAGCCCGGGGAGGCCGCTGGGCACCACCAAGGCGGCGGGGTACAAGGTCAGCCCGGGGAGGCCGCCCGGCAGCATCAAGGGCCTCTCACGCCTCAACAAACTGGCCTACGGCACCTGCAGCGCCGCCGCCTTCCCCTACCCGCTACCGCACAAAGACCTCCTCTGTGAACCTTCCTGCAAAGAGAAGGCGGCTAACGAGTAACGAGTAACGAGTAACGAGTAACGAGTAACGTCCACGCCTCTGCTTCCCTCTGCCGGGGGAAGGAGAGACGAGGAGGTTCAGGTTGCCGTCGGATATCGGGATGACGGGAATCTGTCTATCCGCCGCGAGGACGAGGAGATATGGATTTTCTATTACTGGTGTTGGTGTTTTCTGTGTGCCTGCCACCTGATACCGTACTGTCAGGGTTTCAATACTACTAGAGGAGATGTTTAGTTATGAGAGGTTTCAGTCCAAAATGCTGAATCCATTTTGATTGGTACCAGATGATCCGGTCATCTTAGATGTTCCTGTTTTGTGGCCAGCAGTTTTTAACTCGCTCTTAAATGTGATAACAGTTTTAAAGGTGCTGCTTGTAGCATTTTAACACCAATAACCACAATAACCATCACCACATAAACACACCAGACCCTGGCACTGTTTTACAGTGTTTTACCACCAGGTGATTTCATGGGAAAGTAATCCACACTGTGTCGCTTCACCTTCACGTTAGCTTACCTCGTTTACCTCGTTTACCTCGTTGGCACGCTCAGGCTGTCATCCTATCGGCTCTTCTTCTTCTTCTTACTTTTCAAAACAAACATGCCGAGCGATGCCAGGAGGAGAAACGGGGACAGTAGCATTGTCCTCTTTTGAAAACGGGAAGCAACAGGGTTCATGGGAAACACAAAAAGCTACATGTAGCACCTTTAGGTGTCACATTTCTAAACCGGTGGACATCTCACTCTGGGTTGAACCTCTTCATGTTCAAGGTGTAACTGACTCGTCTCACTGTCGTCCAGCCCGGCGCCACCACGGGTTTCTGTCAGCCATTGAGCGGCTCCGCGGGAGCAGTTGGGGGTTAAGTGCCTTGCTCAAGGTCAAAGGTAGCTGTTGAGGGAGGGGAGAGCGCCTCTCACTCACTTCCCCCACAGTTTTTCTGAGCCGGTCTGGAGATTCAACCCGGCAACCCTCCAGTCACCAGCCAGCCCCTCCACCTCTGGGATAACGCCACCCAGACACTTTCCACAGGACTCCAGACTCTATAATCTCTTCTCGTTCCTCTACAGGTCTTGTCTCAGTCTACAGTAGTATTTGCATGCAGATGTCATCAAAACAACCGAGTCATGACAACAAGTTGTGAAGTAAAACTCAACGTAGTTTGAATCCAAACCCAACAATGATTTAGAGTAGAAAACCTGAAATGCACATGGGCAGAAACTCGGTTCTCCTCCGTCACCGGGCGTCCGTGAGCAGGGGAACACCAGCTACCTTTAGGTGATGTCACGTGTCAGCACCCAATCACGTACTGGCGTTGCCATATGTCCCGCCTGTTTCTGCACCTACTCTGGCGCCACAGTCGGCAGTGAGTTAGTTCAGGTTGGTCAGCGTGGTTGCCGGAGGTCTGAACAGAAACAGGAAGGTCGGCATTTCACTCCTGGTTGAAACGGCTTCACGTCTCTGGGCGTCGTTTAGAAAAAGTTCCTTATGGACACATTTGGTTCTTCCCATGAAATCGAAGGCAACGTCGTCATTTATGGAAAGAAAATCCCAAATCAGTGTTATGATTATCTTTAGTTTTTAATAATATATCAGAAACACAATAAAGGTATGATTACCTTGACTTTTATTTGAAATTTTGAAATTATCATTGGAATCTAGTCAAACTATTTTATAAAAGAAAACATTTGTAGCCACGTGGTTTGTTTGATGTACAGAATCTATATCACTTTACTTTAAAGGGAAACTTTTCTATTTCTCCAGACACATTGTAGGAAAATGTTTCAGTATTTATCATTGTCCATTAAAAACACTGAGGAAGGAGGAAAGTTAACTAAGAATCTGTTTTAACTCAAGTACACATGAAGAAATGTTTCCCTCCAATATGGCAAATGCCTTTAAGAAAAACAACTTTCTGGGTCCAAAATGTCGCCTAGTGCTAATGTGTCCCGCCGTGTTGACCTGAAAACAAACTACTTTACATTACTGAATTGTTTCTTGTTGTGTTATTTATGACAGGTTGTCATTTACTAGGCCTCAATATGTTACAGCTGCTCCTGCTCACAGGTCAAGAGGTTGAAGTCAATAATCATCAATAAATCAATACTACATTGAGACATCAGATTTTACTTTGGGTGCCGTGGGGTCGGATCGTGCAGGAAATCTACTGAAGTGCTTTACGGCACAAAATGTCACAAACCTTCCATCATCTTCCAGTGCAAACGGAGCGAAAGCCTTCAGAGATGGAAGCTGATCGAAAAATCACATCAGACGCGTTCATCCCTGTTCTAGGAAGCAGCGGGCATGATGGGAAATGTGGTGTTAATGACGAGAAACACTTTAACGAGGTGTGAGATAGAGGCTGTCTCCCGTGGTTACGCCACTTATAGGTATCATTATTAATTGGTGATATATTGGTGTTTAAAAACGCTACACGCATGTTTCATTTCGACAATCATAAAATAACGTCACACCAAATCAAACCTTTAAGGAAAGTCAACTCGTGGTACAGTTTTTTTTGGTATAATTTTGATGTTGTGGCCCTGTAGAACGCTGGACTCTGATTGGAGGGGAAGCTGGACCTGAGGTGAAATGCTGAAATAACGTTTAGGCTCAAGACGAGTTTCTGTAGTGTTGGTGGTTTACTATGATTCGTCACATCATCTTTCATGTACAGTAAAAAATCACATGATTGTCAAATGTTTTCATGTCATTCACGCAAGTTTATGAGACGATCCGGCTAATCAGTTTGTACAAAATGTTAAGCTAGATGAACGTTTATCCGGTACGAAACGCCCCGCGAAAATGAAACGCTGAAATGGAGGATGAATAACGTCACCGCTTCACCGAGTTGTTCTCTCACCCACGTGAGCAACGCGACAGTAGCGCAACCGACAAAACCAGAAATTGCTGTTAAATTTGGGTGCAATAATCTGTCGTACGTATTGTACTATGTGGTAACTTTGATACTATGGATTTTTAATATTGTTGTATTTTGATACTCGTGTACAAGGCCTTCTATCACTTGGTTTGTTGATAATGTGTGTATTCACAGAGGTTACCGAATTGTCACGTAAAAAACACGTTATCCTGCTGTACCAAAGAATTTGACGTTTTCTACTTATAAGCTATAAGATGTCTGTGCTAGAGTGTATTTGATAACACATCAGAACATCTGACAAAATATCGAAACTCATAACTTATATGTAACTTAAAAAGCACTTGGTGACCACTACCCCATGAAAGATGCTACTATTATCCGTTCACTAATATAAAAAACTTTTGAACTTGTCACCTGTACAGGTCTCACCCTGCAGATGTGTGTGTGTAATGGGAAAAATAACATTAAAATGGCAATTTCTTGAATGCATTGTAAATTGCTATATAGTTGCAATGTAAACTTCCTTCCTCAAACCATCATTTTTATATTCAGCTGTTGCTCTACTTTGCGCTACAATACCTTTTTTTTATTTTTATTTTTTAATAATGCCTCTGTAGCCTTCTTTGATATTTAACTGATAATGTGTCTCATTGTAAACATGATGGCGGTAGCGGCTGGCGGGATGCTTGTAACACATGGTGACGTTTGGTTTACAGTGTTTTCCTGTTTGAATGATTCTGAATTTGTTTGGTTGTTCACCTGCAGCGTTTTGTAGCCTGCAGATGCGCACGGCGAGGCGGGGCTACGGGGGGAAAAACACGCCAGCAGGATGCACACTCCCTGCAAACCAAATGTTAACATCGATTTTGTACTTTGGTTCGCCTGTCACTGTAAAAAAAAATGGTGAAAATCAATAAGTTTCTATTGCTTTAAAGCATAAAAAGTGACTGGCAGCATCACTAGCATGTGGCCCATGTGTATCTACCCCACCATGTAGCCTTAGACTTCAAATCCTTTATATTAAGTGTAACGACAAGGTGTAAGGACTTCAAAACTGTTTCTGAATGAATTTTCTTTTTGTCAGTTTGTTTCAATGTAAGGTGTTGGTTGGTTGGTTGCCCTGAGATTTTGGATGTTGACCCACCAAGTAGGATATGTATCTGTGGTCACTGGTGTCATGTGTGGCCCAGAGGAAGGAAAGTTGTACGGGACGACGATGACGTATGGGCTATCCCGAATAGCCTCAAATATAATGGAATTATTGACATGCATGTACTTTTTTTGCAATAATGTATGGCGTCAAATCAACGCAGATGAAAGGTGCAGGAATTAATAGTTTATGTGTTATGTAGTATTTTCTTTCTCTCACCCACTTCCACTTTCACCCTCGTCCACCACACTCTACCTGTGAGTGTTTTTAGGGAGATGTGAAGCCCAGTTAAATAACAGTGTAATCAGCTAGGCCTATAAAGCATTGTATATCCCCCCTGTTTTATTCTTGCATGATTGTTGTGGAATGTTATAAAGTTGTGTAATAAATGTGAAAGTAAGACCTTTTCTTGAAGTGAGCGTTTTCTTCCGTAAGAACCTCAAGTCCATGACATTTTGTTGAGGCTTTTATCCAAAGCACCTTGTATGTATTAAGAAAATGAGTGAGGGACATGCACGGTCATGCTGAGATGCTGTAAGAGCTTAAACAGACAAAAACACCAGAAATTGTTTTTGGGGTGTGGCAAGGAGAACTAGAGTATCTATCTATCTATCTATCTATCTATCTATCTATCGGGATTTGTCTTAACTGTCTTTCCTGGAGTGGGGAACTGTAGCTGTCTGTAGATGAGCATTAAAATGCCTTACAACATGCTTCATTTGGGTCGAATTTCCACGCAGGCAAAACTTTGTTCAATATTTCATATCATATGCATATTCTGCTCAGTGTGGAGGAATATTTCAGACTAAATTATTTTTTTTAATTTAAAACCTTATTTCATGTTGCAGGTAGTGTCATTGAAATAAATACATAAATGATAAAATAATTAATTACATAAATACATACATACATTTCGTGCCATAAAATGTATTATTTATGATCACATTTAATTGTATTATTATTTATTTATTGTCACATTACACATTATATTTAATTATTTATATATGTATTTATTTATTTGATTTAGTCCTCTATAGGACGGCTCAGACGTCACCGACCAGATCCCTTCAATACATCTTAATGGGACTTGGTGGGATTTGAGGGTGTAAAGTGGACTCTTCATCTGAATACTTTTATTACTTTTACATTTTATGATATATTTATATCTTTTTTTTATATTGGTATTTAAGTCCAGTCCTGTACGTTTAAAAGAGCATATACATCGTCCTCCAATCCCTGTATCCAAAAATACAGTGGGTGCAATTTAAAAAATGTATAGTCCAATTTTACAATGTAGGCAAATCAATGGAGAACATCCAGTATACTGTACACCGCTTTTCCGTTACAATCCAACCCGGAAGTAGTTTAGTGGTGCGTATTGCTACTTTTTCCGACGCAGTTGGGCAATATTAGTTCCTATGATGAAAAGAAAGAATGATTTCTTAGCTTCAGATGACGCGATAATCCATCATATTTGTATTTGCACTTTGAAAATATGACGGGAATTTCAAGTAAACTCCATATTACGTTTGTTTTATTATTTATTTTGTATTTTTGTGATAGTTTTAGCTTTTCGTCAGTGACAGCGCAAGGTAAGAGACTGACACCCCCTTGCTAGCTAAACAGTGCTAAACATCGAACAGATTAGTTACACCTTAGTTAGCTAACACCTTAGTTAGCTAATGCTACCCAGTTAATGCAGTTAATGTCAACAAGCTAGCTATCTACCCAATATTGTGTTTCAATTTGTTGACCACTTAGACCAGCTGTTAGCTCAGTAAACGGGTCCTTGTGTAACGTTCAGGGTTACTACGGTGATGGGGAACCTGGAAAAGTCATGGAATTAAAAAAGAAAATTGTTTCCCAGACTTGAAAAGTCGCGTGTCTATACATCGTGTCAGTCGTCCCGGACTGTTAACTTAACCAGGATTAGCTTTGTTAACGTTACACAAACGTCAAGTAGCCTTCACATGAAAGCCTTCAGGTCATTTCTCAAAATACAAACCAAATAACATTTCCAAGCTAACACGTGTAATGCAAAGGGCACTGGTCTGTTGATGCAAGTTAGTTTTTCAGTTAACAAACAAGGAACTGCCTAGCCCTGATACAGAACCCTTTGGGAGAGACCAGCATTTTGAGACTGGTGTTAATTTCCCACCCTGCCCAATTGTTGTTGCCTCTCCCTTTACCAAAAGAGATTCCCAAAGAGTCCTGTATCATGGCTTGGCACTACCTTGAGAGTAACGTCTTAATCTACAGAGCCCGATGACATCTTTTCACAGAGAATGACGAGCTACCGGAGTTCAAGTTGTCAGAGGATGTGGTCTCCGACCTGGAGAACACCCCCAAATTTGTGGAGACAGAGGACCTCAAGTCTCAACCAAAGAGGCAGTTCAAGACAGCTGAGATTGCAGACGCGGTGATGGGGACCTGAAACTCCCATCGATCCATCCGATATCGAATCCCTCTTCCCCAAAAATGTGAAAGACTTCCAGACAGGTTTCTCACCGCCTTGTGATGAGAACGATGCACAGTGTGGTTCGCCGGCTCTGTCTACTGATGGAGCGTCACTGGAGGAGAAGAACATCGAACCATCAGAAAAGGTCATCTACCAGAAACACTATTACAAGGAGATGTTAGATATTACCTACCTACAACTTAATGGGCAGGGTGGGGAATTAACACAGTGGATTTTGGAGACTATTTCTTCACGTTGTAATCCAAAATCGCAATGGTACAGTTTATATTGAAATGCATTGATTAGTCCCCTCCTTGGTTTCTGCTCCTAGGTTACTTTGACCATGGTGCATGTGGACGTCATGGCAACCGAGGAGCAAAACTCAACAGAGACGGCCAAGACATACAAGGTCACCTGTGATAGGAGGAACATCACAGGGATGGACAACTTCACCGTGCAAGTCCTCAACGCTTCTCAGGTATTCATTCTGTCCTGTGAGGTTCGACGGGTAGATCTCGGTCCTGTACAGCTCCGTGGTTAAAGGATGGCATTAACACTGCCAGGGTGAGGGAGTTGGTTCCCACTGAAAAGCCTTCAAATGGCCTCTAACCTTTTGTACTATCCTGTGTCAGTAAACAGTTGTACTACAGGTAGCTTCAGCCAGGCAAGCTGCTTCATCAAAAACATGTTCAAAGATAAGATACGTGTGAATGACGTTATGAAAATGTGTGAGTTACTAGTACAACTACTTAAGATGAAGAAAGAAATGAAAAATATCTACAACATGAGAATATGTGGAAAAACCTGAAATATGTGCAGTATGGAATAAGTTATAGAAACATGAATATATATGTAATATAGAAGAAATGGTTTCTTTGCTTGCTCATGTGCTTCTTGGCCTCCATCCTGCTGTCTTGTTTTCATTCTTGTGTATGCACTCTACTCTGAGGAAACCTTTCAGACAGTACAAATACATTAACAGTTGTACAAAAGCCATAATACCTCAAGTGATGCCAGTGGTACTCGCCTGTGGCTTGTACTTTGTCACATCATTGTTGTACCCACAATTACAGTAAAGAGCGGCTTCTTGGGTATTATTGCTGCCATAAAACCTGCTAAAGGAGTGGACTGCCCATTCTGTTTTGCAAAACATCTAAATGAAGCCGTCAATCTGTCCTTGTTCCCCAGGACCTGATGGAGTTCCTGAATGCCAACAGTACCGAGTGCTCCGTGGTGTTGTTCTTCACCACCTGGTGCCAGTTTTCAGCCAGCCTGGCCCCTCACTTCAACGCCCTGCCCCGGGTCTTTCCCAGTATGCACTTCCTGGCGCTGGATGCCTCTCAGCACAGCAGGTGAAGTGCCACTAAGAGTATTTTAGCAAATATATTTTCTTTTAAAGATTTTTTTTTTGGGGCATTTTGCCTTTATTGGATATTTCAAAGTTGCGAGAGAGACAGGGAAGATTGGGGGAGAGAGAGAGAGGAGGGTGACATGCGACGAGGGTTGAATGGTATGAGCCCATCTGAAACACACCCTGGATGAAACTCTGTCCGCTTCAGAGGGGCATTAAATAATTTAGGACTGTTATCCATCAAGGAAACGTTGACAGGTCTGTGGCCGGTAACACAAAAGCCCACATTTTCACAATAGACGAAGCTAATCAGAGCAGAGATCCCTCAGAAGTGTGCAGTGAAGGGTCACAGTGCAAACTAATGCTGCTTTGTCATCTGTGTTTTTGGCTTGAGAATGAAGTGTGTTAGCTCGCTAGTGCTCGCTTGTAGCACCATCCATTATTGAACAGTTGAAAATAACAAACATGTAATTGTTGAGTTGTTGGTATTGATCAACAACCCTATCAACCCCCCACAGTCATGGTCATTTTGTGGTATGGGGGGAAAATTTGACCTAATGCACCTTTAATTTAACCCAAAGATATTTGTACTTTTAGACTTAGATTTTAGATGGTTACCCATGACAACGCGTCAAAGCAAAACCTAATGTATATCTTACTGGATAAGAGAATCAGCTGATCCACTCCTGCTATGCTGCAGTCAGGTAACCTTGTGTTCTCTCTGGCTCTGCCGCCAGTCTCTCCACAAGGTTTGGCACCGTGGCGGTGCCCAACATCCTGCTGTTCCAGGGGGTGAAACCCATGGCCCGGTTCAACCACACGGACAGGACCCTGGAGACGCTCACCTCCTTCATAGCAAACCAGACAGGTATAGAGAGAGGAGAAATAACGGACCTTATGTTTGGTCCTGCAAGGAAGTGAGCAGAACCTGCAACATAAAGTACCGGTGAACGGTGATGGAGATATTTGTTGCTGCCCCGCTTGGTGACGGGTGTATTTTACAGCTTTAAAATCTGTTGCGACGGTCAACAAAGCTAAGCGAGGAGGTCGTATTTCATGACAAACTGTTTGTGTTTGTCCTCCAGGGTTTGAAGCGACCCCCGATAGAAACGTAACGGAGGAGGACCGCCAGGGGCCCCTACCCAGCGTCCCCATCAAGAGCATCGACTGGCTGCTGGTCTTCTCCATTCTCTTCATCACCAGTTTCACTTTCTACGCCATCCTCCGGACAGACAGCATCCGCTGGCTCATACCGGGACAGGAGCACGAGCACCAGGACTGAGCTCACACAAACTTGAAGTGTTTTGGCTGTAAATAATTATTTGATAAATTAATTAGTTTGCCATTAAAACTAACTGATGTTTATTTGCTTTTATTTGTTTCAAGTGTTGATGATGAAGAGATGATTAAATAAATTGAATGGGTGGATAACACGGTAGCTTGTACTTTTGTCCAAATGTAACTGATTTTTGTTCATGTTGGTAGTTGTATTATATTGGAATGGATAGTTTAGAAACTACAGACCTCCAAACCCAAGTCCTGCCTTTTTTCCTGACCGGTATCAGGCAGCCGACATTTAGTCTTAATTAAAAAAATTTAAAAAAAACAGTTCCTCTTGAATGCAAAAGCTTTATTCAACAACGGAACCGTTTAGACTGACAAATAACAACAGAATGAGCCGTGGTCTGTTTTCAAACTTGAGATAAAACAACCAAAACATATGAATCACTGATGTAACACACTTGAATGGGCGCAAAATTATATCCAAACCTTATCCAACAAAATGTTATGAGTTTCCCCTGCAGGACATTTCCATCAGGCGGTATCCTGAACAGCTGACGGTCGACTGGCAGGAGAGCGGAGAGGCAGGAAGCCAAGCCCGCGTCCGGAGCAGGAGGCCGGCCGATGAGCTGCTATGAGCGGGTTAATGTTCACTCTGAGGACGGGCAGCCTATGGTCGTGTCGTCTCCCCAGGCTGAGCAGTCTGTTGCTGCATCCCGTTTCTAGGAATTCATCTAAAATGGTGAGTGCAGACGGTTCCTGGCTGGAGAGACGTTGAGTATTGACACCGCACGAGGGTCCATGTGAGCGATCAACTGCAACACACAACTTTATGACGCTGTTAGTTAACGGTCACCGTTGCCTCGATACTGTGCTGTTGTCTCGCGTGGAGAGAACGTCACTCCGTTCAAAAAAAGCTGGCAGTTTGATTTTTAACTTGCTTTTGGAGAAAAGCATATAAACCTGGTAGAGCATTAACGTTACTTAAGACCACTCGGAGCCACTCTTCAGTTCGGCATACATATAATACACCCACCAAACTGTGCTGACGTCAATAAATGTCAACCGTCAGAAAAAGGTAAGAAAGTAAGAAAGGTCTTCAGTCATATTATCCACGGTGTTTACCTTTTCCGATAGGCAAGGCAACATTCAACCACCAGATGTTTGAACGGATTTCGGCCTAATTTCTCTATACGAGAGACCGTCACGCACCGGGGATACAGTAGTTACCTGTCATGTAATACCGTGACTCAGCAAGTTTATGTCATTATGTACCTAAAAAATATGTACACATCTGAAAACCACAGGAGGGATTGTGAATCTACGCGGCGAATCCCCTTTTATTAAATGGGTGTCTAATTTACGCCGCAATCTGGGGCATTACTGGTGTCAGACCGCCACCTTGCGGACACGGCACGCATAGCACTCAGGTGACAGCTACAGTAAAGAGGATACTGACAACCCTGTTATCCCTGAGCTGTTAACATCATGCTCAGGGGTCATGGGAAAAAAAAAAAAATCATAAAAAGACATCATAAAAGTAAGGAACTTAGCAGCCACGATGTCTGTACTTTATTTGTAGAAGGACAATCACTGTGCCACCATCTAAACAATGATAACAAACACTGTGTTCACACCTAATAAGACTTACACAGCAGGCTGATTAAAGTAAATAAACACGGGGTAATCGTTTATTCTGTTGTAGTAACTGTGTGTGTGTGTGTGTGTGTGTGTGTGTGTGCTCGTCTCAAGGCCTCAGACTCCCAGTGGCTTTCCCCAGCCGACAGAGAGCAGCTGCTGATGGAGCTGAGGGCTACTGGCTGGGTGGAGGTGGCGGAGCGCGACGCCATCTACAAAGAGCTCCACTTCAAAACCTTTAATCAGGTGTGTGTGTGTGTGTGTGTGTGTGTGTGTGTTCTTGTACTTCTGTTCTTGTGAGAGGCAGTTTTAGTTTCAGACCTGCAGAGTGAGGACACTTTGATTCTCTGTCTGTCTGTTTATTATGCAAAGCAGACCGGAGCCTTTTATCCGATTCATCTACCTGGTAAAGAAAGGGAGAAAGATTTAAAAGACACTAGCTAACACACACTAACACACACTAACACACACTAGGGCTGGTTTTTATTTTTACACATTTATTAATATAGTATATTAGTATATTGACAATGTTGAAATGGTTCATTTCACTTAGAACGTCTGCTGTCAAGATATTGATGTAACTGGCAAAAAATGCAGTGAAATAATTTCTTTAAATCATCAAGATTAAGTGTGTGTGTGTGTGTGTGTGTGAGATCAAACATGTATACATTTAATCCATATATACAGACATGCACCCCCATACACCACAGGCCGTCTTTTCAACCAAATACGAAGTTGCTTTTATCAAATATGCTTGAAGAAAGAAAGAAAAAGAAAGATTTCAAAACACACACACACACACACACACACACACACACACCTGCTTCAGACTTTGTTGTCGTTTCCCTCTTAGGAAATTGTATTATTGAATAGTTTCCTAGCAGGGGAGTTGGTCGGCATCTGTTCTGCTCTGGGCTTCAGGGAGCTGTTGTACGCTGACTGGAGATTTGTTTGATGGGGATCAGGACGCAGACCACCAGATGCACAGCCGGCTCTGTATCGGAAACACACAGACTCGTGTGTGTTTACATGCTGATTGATTGCAGGTGTAGCAGGGTACAGGTTCCCCTCTGCTTTCTGTGGTTTTCTGTGGTTCCCTGTATTTGGTTCCTACCTCCCTGGGGAAGCGCTGTTGAGTATTTAAAGGACAAATCCACCCAAAATCACTTAAACACTATAAAGCGGCTTTGGGCGATGCACTCTGCATGTCTGGGCCCACCATGTAAGAGTGTCTTACTGCTACTTTTCCCTTAATACCTGGGTCTAATAATATTTGCAAACAATACTTGGTTTCTATTTTAACATGCTCGGAGTACCAGATGGGTTTTATCACACCAGCAGAATTCAGATAGCGTCAGGAAACTCACGCACACTTTCCTTTGACTCTCTAAACTTCTTCACTGTACCCGTCTGGTTCTCCAGGCAGGAAAAACAAACTCTAAGAATTATTTGCAAATCCTGCTCGCCCCGGTCTGGTACGACCCTCCCTCCACCCCGCGTTGGGCGAAGTAAACTGCAGCATCTCAAGGCCACTTAGCGGACTTCCTCTAATCCCGTCGTTAGTTGTTTTAGCCCCTAACATGCTCTGTTTTTACACTTCCCTGTGTTTGAAGTCGGGGGGCGAGCTCTGACCTCCCCCATCTGCTCCTCCCGCCTCTAAAGCCTCTCCTCTTACCCCGACACGTCAGGCCGCATTACCCTGAAACACACCAGGCTGCCAGTTGGCAGCAATTGGGGTTTCGATCAGAATGATTTCTTTCACAAACAATCAAATTGGTTAAAATGTTTCATCTGGTTCACAAACCACTAACAACCCCATCATTCCTCCTGGTAGATGTGCTTTTCTTTCTTTTTTTGTTCTTGCCACCCTCTCTTCCCCATCTCTCTCTCTCTCTCTCTCTCTCTCTCTCTCTCTCTCTCTCTCTCTCTCTCTCTCTCTCTCTCTCTCTCTCTCTCATTCCCAGTTTAGCCCCAATGAGCTCATGTTGTTCCAATTTGACGTATTGGCAGCTCTCTGTCTGCGTCTGTCTCTCTCCTTTCTCCTTCTCTTTTATTCTCTCTCCAACCAGCCCCCCATTTCCCCATTTCTCCTGCATGCATTTTCACAAATTTTGTAACTCGTTTTTCATGGCTGTTCTTTATGACCTTTTTACCGGAGGGGAGCGGAGATGAGGAGCGACATGCTGGCCGAAGTCCATTCGCCACTTATCTCCGAGTGATGGGCTCGAAGAAATCAGATCCCCTGGAGTTTATAATGAGAATAACAAATCCCCCGTCTGCGAGGCTGCGCACTTCCCGTTCTGGCCTGTAGGGGGTGCTAGAGCTGTACCCATGGCTGCAGAAACCACAGTGGCAAACCCGAGCGGAGCTGAGCACACATGGCCTCATGCTACTCGTAGCCGCCAATTAACTGAAAGAGAACATGACAGCTGGACTCGCTTTTTCAAGTTTATTTTTCTTTGATTACGGCAAGTGGAAAGTGTTGTGATGCCGCTGTAACCGTCTTGGTAATTTATCTGTGGCATGCGGGTATACAGTGTGTTGTCATTGGCAGCCGTCTGAGAAGCAAATGTGAGTTATTTTCCTCGTCAAGTCCAGTAATATCTAATCGGGTTTGAGAGGCGAAATCCTCTTTCTGGAGTCGCTTTAGCTGATGAGAATCCAAGCAATCATATGTGGAAACATCCGTGTGTTAGAGGCCTTTTTTCTTTCTTTCATACTGTAAATTTTGGTTGGAATTGTGCGTGTTTTTAAGTTGCAGTCATCGATACGTTGGATTCAAAAATCATTGATGTTGTTTATGCATCCAGCTTTATGTTATGCATGTTTACAGATGACCATCTGCTTTACATTTCGGTGGATGAAGGAGAAAGATTCATGTGACACAAGTGAAATGGCCAGACTTAAGGCACAGTATGTATAGGGGAGGTGAGCTGGTTTGTTATGTTAGGTTGACAACGACGGCATTCCTTCCCCACAAACATTCATTCATCCAGCAACGGGGAAGAAAATCCACTCATAAGCTGCATTCAGTCTGAAAAAAATAATCCGACTCAACATTTGTCTGACGGTTATTCTCTCACTACGTGAACAAACCTTCCCTTCACCGAGGGAGGAGTGAGATATTTACTTTCACCCAGGTAAACATCAGCGTTCAAAGTTCACTAGCCTGTTTGTTCCTTGGTTAGCCAGACGAGGCAGGAGGACCGTTGGTGAACAGTTGAATGATTAGTTCTCTAGATGCTCGTAGGTGACATCAGGGTCACCCGGTCAACTCACTTGTCCCATTCAGCTAATGGATGGTTCTTGGTCCAGGTCCTGGAGGGTTTCCTGTCCTACCAGGTAGATGATAGTATTCACCTTTCAGGTAGAAATCCCTGATTACATGGCTGGAGTGAAAACCAGCAGGGCCGTGGTACAGAAGGACCAGGATAGAGAACCACTGAGCTAGTTAACTTAGTTAAGGTAGTTAGGAGTCACCCTAGGTGCAATAGAGTAGTAAGGGCTCCACTATCACACTAACATGGCTACCATAGACTTCTAACGTTATCATGGCAATAAGTAAAGGTGTGTGTGTGAAATGTGTGACTCAAACAACATTAGCATCTATCACTCTCTCGGCCTCGTGCATCAAACTAACTTACATTTCCATGACGTGATCAAACCTGAATGATCATCAGTATTGATCGACTGGGAATATCCTCTCTGCTGTGTGTGCTGCTCACAAGGGGTTACAGGTGCAGTACTGTTTGTCACTCCTTGTAACCTTTCAGTGATTTGACTGTACATATCATGTGACATGTCATGTCACATGTCATGTCACATGTCATATCATATGTCACATGAATACGATGATGAAAAGGATTCAATATATTCAGTTGTCCTGACTGAAATTCAGCCCAGGGAGCATTTAACACACGGCAGCATGCGGATGTTCAACATCAACTCAAACAAGCACAACATTTTTATTATGTTACAGTAAATATGAATCTATCTATGTTCATCAACAGCCGTGGAACTGTTTTTAACCGATATCAGAAAGATATCAGTCTTAAAGACAAAACAATGCAGGTAGCAGCTACAGACGACTACCGACGTCTCCTGTTGGCGCGTCGGTCACCTGGTTTGGATGGGATCCATTTAACGTTAAAATGTTTGCTGGGAGAAAACAGTACAACACACACACACACGCACACACACACACACACAAATGAGTCACATAGCAAGCAGAGTTTACAATTAACAGCACTCGCACAGAAAACACACCGATGACACAAACCCTCAGCCAACACCGCGGCCAGCCTGCGGTTCACCGCAGAGTAAGAAGGTGTTTTTTATTCGGCTTCTGGACTTCAGCTCCGGTTTTAAGACCCGGGCAGCCGCTGCGACTCCCGAGGAGAAGCGGCCATGTAAGTGCTCTGCCCAGACGGTTACCTCCGCTCCCTCAGGTCTCTGATCCCCCTTTTTATATTCTGCCGGGGCTCCCGCTCCAAATCTCCTCCCAAGCCTCCCCCTCTCGTTATGGGCCTCGCTCTGCTCGTGTTGAATAAGTTGTCCTACAACTAAAACTGAGCCCCCCGGATAAACCGACCTCTCAAGGCCATCTCCCTCCTGCTGCGCGCGCACACACACACACGCACACGCACACACACACGCACACACACACACACACTTGGGTTAGACCCATATATCGGGCCAATATTGAATCAGTAACCGCGACATAAAAAGTGTAACTCTGTAAAACCTGCAGTGAAATTTAATTTTCTGTTCATACTTTTATTTATTTAATTGTTTAATTCAGATTTTTAGGCCTAATGTGTGGTGGAGTTTCTGCTACCATTGAATAGGTGTGTGTGTGTGTGTGTGGGGGGGGGGGGAGGCCTTCAGGAGCTGCTAACCCACCGACTAGAATCTCCTCCGTCTGGGTTTCAGGAGGTTTTGTGTCAGAGGTTTTTGCATTCTGCCAAAAATAAACGTCTGAGGGAAACACTGAATACTTGTCGTTTTTTGGCATGGAAACAATCAGATGGGCGCGTCCCGCTGGCTCGGTCCGCTGGGGCGCATACCATGTACTGATGCAGGGTTTGAATCTGGCCTGGGACCTTTGTCACATGCCACCCAGCCCCCCCCCCCCCCCCCCCCCCTTCTCTCTGTACTGTAAACTATCAAACGCCAAGTTAAAGGAAGGAAAGGGAATATATTGAAGATTGGCACAAAATATCATCTATCTGTTACGTCAGTCCAGAAATGATCAGTATCTGTATCAGCCTTCAAAATCCATATCACTCAAACCCTGGCGTGCACGCACACACACACACGCACTCACACCGTATCCTTTACTCAGCGTAAGCGGCCGGTTAATCGGCTCAGCGGTGTTCGGTTCCCGTCTCCCGACGTGGAACTTTCCCTGGGAACTCGGAGGCGTCCCGCGTTGATCTCATCTCGGCCGGAGGGGAGCCGCGAGGTGTGGCGCCCAAGCGGAGGTGGTTAGATAATCTGGCTATCAGTCTCGGGGGTAAGCCAAGATGGCCCTGACGTCTGCCGCCTTTTGACGAGCCCGATGTCTTTTTAAGCCCCGGCCGGGTAACCCTGCAGTTAATGAAGGGTTCTGCGTAAGTCGGCCTTAACGCCGCGCTCGAGCATTACGTGACGCTCCTCACACAAATAGGAGTTGACGTTCTGTGAGCGTTTGTGTTGTCGGTTACTTCATGCCTGTTTCGCGGCGCGGCTACCTTTACGCCAGAGTATCAAAGTTCTTCAACGTCGAGGATGTCAAGTTGAGACGATGAACGCCCGGCGACGTTAACACACACCCCGCAAAATCTCTCCCAACTGCTATGAAAACGCTTCGGTGTTTTGGCAGCTTTTTGCGAAAACGATTCGATATATATATTTTTTTTTTCTTTAAGTTACACGTCGACTTCGGCGGCGGGGGAACCGTCTCCCCCGGCCAACTGGAAGCGCCGTTTTTTTGGGGGGGGGAAAGAAGAGAAATGAGACATAAGAGGTGTGGTCGTCATCATCATCATCATCATCGCCGCCACCGCCGTGCAATTCGCAGCGTTCTTGCCTTTCACTGTGGAGGAGCGGCGAAGGTTTTCCAGGGGCCTGACGCTGATGCTGGTGATGATGGGGCTCGCGGGATAATCACCGGGTAGTCATGGCGGCGTGTAATGTAGGAGAGCGGTTGCAGAAAGAGTGTGTGTGTGTGTGTGTGTGTAGGTGCGTACTTGTGTGTATGCTGAGGAGGTGTACATTCGTGTATGCGTGTGTGTGTGTGTGTGTGTCAGAGGCTAGTAAGAGTAGGCACAATCTGCATGCACTTAGTCCTGGCAAGGCAGAGCAGGCGTCCCTAAGCCCCTGGACTGCACGGCGGTGGAAAACCGATCTGTAAATAACAGACACATGTGTTTGAAACTGAGGCCTGTGTTCCAGCCCACGGCCGCAACCAGAGGGGAGAGCACCGCGCCGCTCCGACGTCAAATTGTCTCATCCAGTGTTATATGACAATCATTCTGTAATAGCACCAAAACGGCCTCCTCCAGAAAAAAAGAGCGGTGCGCGGGGGAAAGGGGGCATAGCGGGGGTCCCGCCGTCGGGTGTTTCTGATTATTTGAGATGGGGGTCTGCAGAATGTCACGTCAAATTATCTGACTCTGACAGCTACAGCTTGTTGGGCCAGAGAACGGCTGGCTGGCTGGCTGGCTGGCCGGCTGGCCTGGTGGCTAGCTAGCTAGCTGGCTGGCTGGCTGGCTGGATGGCTGACTGGCTGGCTGGCTGGCTGGCTGGATGGCTGGCCTGGTGGCTAGCTAGCTAGCTGGCTGACTGGCTGGCTGGCTGGCTGGCTGGCTGGCTGGTGGCTGGCTGGCTGGTGGCTGGAGACGTGTGGCCCATACAATACAACAGGGTAAACAAAGCGGTCTGAGAGGGAGAGTCCTTGACCTCTGTTGACACGAGGCCTCAGTTTGCAGTCGAGGGCGGGTTTCATTTCCCCGTCTGGCCCAAGTGGAGGGTGGGTGGGTGTTGAGTTGACCTGCGGGTGACAGGCAGGTATAGACTCCACCACTCCAGCAGTATTGTGTCCTGCTACTCTCCTTACTGCCCCCCAGGGACCGCCTCCCTCCAGAGTCTGTTGATGTAGGACACGATATTTCAGGTCTTTTCAGGATTTCAGTTTTTTTTTTTACTCCGATTCGTTTCTAATAGGAGATTACTGCTTTCCTGCTTTTTTTTTCCCCCACCCATTTTTTTTTCTGTTCCCGAGCAAATCCCCGAGCGGCGGAGCATGTTTCTCAGGGTTCGTATTCCATATAGGTTGAACTCGTCTTCTGTTTCACATTCCAGTCTCGTCCAGATTTCATTCTGCTCCGTAGTTTGTTTACACGTCTCTGAACGGTGACACGTCGTTGGGAGGGTTCATACGTTGGTGAATGTGACACAAGAAAACAGTGCGAGTGGGGGTCGCTTCACTGTCAAGTCGATCCAAAATGAAAATAAAAAATCCAAACTGGGCTAATGGTGGATAATTTGATCTCTATCATTTTTAATGAGTTGAAAATGTCAAACTCGACATGCCAAAAGTTGAATTTTGATTTGCACTTCCTGAATGGCTGTGACCAGGTCTAGTGTAGACTAGAAGTTAGTCTGGAAATGTAAAGCAACATATTGTCCTTCAGTCCCGCTGCATGTTTTTGTGTTGCTACAGAGGGATGTGACCCAGTTGGCATGTAGCCTTTATTAGGAATGCCGACCAAAGTCTTCAAATTTAGTCAACAAATTTAACGGGCGTTAAGTCATCTTTGACCTTTATCGGCCCCTATTGGCAACCAGTAGGAATTGCAACAACAATAGACCTTATCTCCTCCTACACAAGTCTCTGGCGCAGCCACAACGCCAGCAGGTCGGGGGAGGAGCTTGGGAGTGTCTTGAAATTCCAATGGGTTTTGAAAGCCAGAAATCTCAGCACCTGGCAAAGTAACCGTTGAGTCATTGGTATTGATCAATAATCCTATCAACCCCCTGCACATACGGTTATTATGTGCTATGGGGCAGTACGATTTGTATTGCTTATTGCCCCTTTAGGGTCTAGAGGGGGGAAGCATGTGGGAAAACATGTAGGAACCCTGTCGTTACTGTTGTTCACATGAATCATTTTACCTGTCAGTCAGTTCCTCGGCAGCAGATTAGCCTGAGCTCGGCCCTGAGAGAGAGAGAGAGAGAGAGAGACAGAGAGAGAGAGAGAGAGAGGACATGTTTGGACAACACCTGACATGACAGGCTGCTTAACCATCTCCATTAGAGCCAATGAGAGCTGAGAAAAAGCAGACCGCCTCAGTCTTCAAATTGGTGCCAGCGGGGTCAAGTTGCAGGAATATGCCAATTACTTAAATTGATCGGGAGACGGTTTCCTTGATAACCAATTTGATCAAGCTGCCGATCGTGTTACACACGTCGCACCGCGCGGGCCCCGAACAGGAGGTCTCTGAAATTGGTTACGACGCACCGAAAAGGCTAAACGCAATTTCCTCTCGGCATTTCAGGTGGTGGACGGGCCGCAGCGCTGGGCGGTAAACAATGCCGTTTCAGTTGATTTAATTAGGCAGGGAGGAAGTATTTAGGGGCTTAATTGAGATTGCAGTGGGAAATTGCTCTGAATAGCTCTACCTGATTTTTTTTTTTTTCTTCACAGTGAGCATGACGAGGGATTTCACTCTCCTCTTTGTAGATAATTAGAAGAACCATAATCACTCCCTGGATGGCCTGTGATTGGAGAACTGCATATATGAAGTGTGTGTGTGCGTGTGCGTGTGTGCACGCTTGCATACATGCATGGGGGTTTTCTACATGCACAGAAATGCTGTCTTGTGTGTCTCCATGTGTCAGGTGGCAGCAGTGCTCTTTACCTCGTGGGTTTCAGATTTACTGAATGTTTTACTTTTTATCTGTGATTTTATTGGTGATTCTGTGATTCTTATGTCTTGAGATTCAGGCAGATGTAGATTCACTTCATGGTAGAAACTTTATTCTTGTTCATTTCTTTAGAAATTCCATACAGAAGCCTTTTTATGGCAAAAGTGTTTCAGTATTGAAGACAATGAATTGATTTTGATTGAAAGTTGAACTGTTTCTCCCTCCACCAGGCTTTTGGCTTCATGTCACGAGTGGCTCTGCAAGCAGAGAAGATGAACCATCATCCAGAATGGTTCAATGTTTATAATAAGGTAATAACTTTCTTTTGGTTCTCGCCAAAATCGCACTTTGTAGTGTCACCCGGCGGTAACAGTTAACACTCGGGTTGGTATCCGCTACGCACACGCACCGAAATCACACTTTGTAGAATCAAACAGCGTTAGCATCAATACGCGCCTGAGTCGCTGCCGTATTTACAACGCCACGGTTGGTTTGATAACAAATTACACACACACCAAGATCAATCACCCCGCGGATAAAGTCAGATTTTTCATGTCAAACAATCCTCGCCGGTTCGGGAGAGCTCTCCTCCGAGACACACTCCGTTAGTCGGAGCGACGAGGGGAGTTAAAAAAAAAAAAAAAGCAGTAGCCTCAAACTATAATCCCATCGTTTTTCTTGTGAAAAGCTCTGCAAATATCTGTACCTCCCTCCCCGCCGTTACCCCCACCACCTCTCCAACACACACACACTCTCTGTACTCCGCTTCAGAAGTAAAGTAGTGGTTGATATGACAAACCCAGTCCCTGAAAATCTCTCAGCATTAAGGCTCTAGCCGCTGAGTTACTGTGCGGCGGACCCGGCCGCTCTGAGAGGAACGCCGCTCCAAATCCACTCTTTATTAAAGTGGCTGCAGGACGGTGCTGCAGGTCTCTGGGCCCCTGCAACACTTTCCACCACACACTTAAATAGAAATCCCACACTGACGGTTCCCCCCGGGCAAAACCTAGTCTCGATTTTATTCTATTCCTAATATTCCTAATACTTTGTGCGATATTGTACTATTCTATTGGTTCTGTTATATTCTGTTATATTACTGTTCTAGTTCTATAATGTGATGCTATAATTCAGTTCTGTTCTCTTCACTTCGGGGTGCCATAAATACTCAGATTGGAGTTTTAGTTGTGCAACGTTTCTCAGAGCCAGAGCTCCTCTGGAGGCAGGAATAACTCAGTGGATGGAGCCAAAGCACTCAACCTTGTTTCTAAATAAACCTGTAATCTGCTATAAATATAGCCTTGATTAGCCTTTGTCCTGAATGATCTTTTATTTATTGTTTATTGATTGCCAACACGTCTCCATATTCCCCACAGGTCCAGGTTACGTTGACTACACACGACTGTGGAGGACTGTCAAAACGGGACATAAAAATGGCCAAGTTTATTGACAAAGTTGCACTTACCATGTAATTTTTTTGTCTTTAATTACAAAGTAGGATTTATTTTCTCCAGTAATCCGAATTTCCTTCCATTAATTTGAAATGTTGCTGAACTTTTTGTAGGCTTACGCGTTTGTCTCCAATAACCTGTTAAAGATGTTCTATTTTGATATCACGTTGCTGGGCGCTTATTTTGTTTACAGTATATTCCTTACAAGCTTTGTGTTAGAATAAAGAAAAGATCCTGAGGAAGTTGATCCTTTCTCTACAACAGCCGTAACCCAGCCTTGACTTTGGAATTACATAGAATTACTGTAACTCTGCAGAGAATCTTCCTGTGAGCTTCAGAATCACAATCCCACATTCCATTTCGTTGTGATGTCACTGCTGTTGTCTCATTCTCACACGTGGAATTAGAATGGAGTGTAATTGTTTAAAACTAATAAACTCTAAAATCTGGTACTCGCCAAGGATTCGGAGGACAATTTTCCCCTTCAGTCCTCCACCAGACCACATGTCCTCCTTTTGGCCCCGGGGACTGGAGCGAAACGAGGAAGGGGTCAGAGTCAGTAGGAGTGGATTTAGTTTGATTTACGATTTAGTAAAGGATGAGTCAGATAGGGCTGCTGTGATTTCCTGACTGGAACGCCAAAGAGAAGAGAGTGTAATGAAAGCCAAATCAGTAGAACGGATTCTACACAGACACACAAAACGCCCCGTCAACATCTGGTCGCCAGTGTGCCTTCGAGCAAGGCACTAAACATCTCAGCTGCTCTACTGGAGCTGCTCAGTGGCCAACAGGAGACGTTTGTGGTTCCACTGGACGACTCCTAGACATTAATATATAAAAGGGTGTTGCTGAAAAAGAGGACTTGAATTCAGTGAACCTTTCCTGATCAATTAAAGGTTTTAAAAAAAATCCATTGTCTTAATAATAGTGTTTGTGACTACCAATTTAGTTCAAATATTTTAAGTTTTAACAAACAAAGTGTGAGATGGAATTGACCCTCATGAGTGACAAAAGAGCATTGAAAGTCCAAAGTAAAGTGGATTATACAAAGCCCTCCAGAATTATTGGCACTGTCAAACCGCCAAATAAAAGCCCAGCAAATAAAAAAAAAATAAAAATAAAAGAAATGCAAGTAAAAAATATCTACAAGTATTGAGACAGCGACACTTGTTTTGGCCTCATACTTTTAGTTTGTACATGAGTATGAGGTTCATGTGCAGTCTGTCAACTTCAGTTTTCTGTGTTCACACAGTTCGAGAGCAACACCCCTTTTTGTTCAGGGTGCCCAAAGAATGCGGAAGGATCGAGCTTCTATTCAATAAAGTATTCACTTTTAACACGCTGTCAGAAATTCTTGCTCTGCAAAGACTTCTAGCTGTCTGAAGCCCATAAGCATCATCAGACACTCGATATGTTCAGGTTCTTTCCAGCCTGTCTGTGTTTCATTGTTTCATCGCTGGGAGACTTCAGCTGCGACTCCTCTCGTCTCCGGGCTGGACGCAAGATGTGGTTGGAGTCAGGACAAGAAAGGATCCCAGTTATCACTGCAGCTTTGACTCATCGTGGCTCCTGTTACAGACCTTCAGTTGGAGGTAAAGTAGCAGGTTTCTTCTCACAGCTATTCTTTTTTTTAAACCCAGAGAGGAAATTAGTAGAGATTAAAACAAAATCCTACACTTAGTCCTAGTCTAGAGCATTTTAACATTCCTTTGTTCTTGTCTAAACTGAATCATTTGGGCCATTACCCAAACCTAACCATAACCTCAACCAACTTCTCTTTGCCTTGCCTGGGGGCGAGAGGTGCAGCTAGCTACTACTGCATGAATGTTGTATTGACGGTGTATGTTGAACCCACAATAATAATAATGTGATAATAATGTGATTTCCTCCTCCACAGGGAGGTCAGCTACAGAGCAGCACGCCTGGTGCTGCTAGGGATTCAGTGTCTTGCTCAACCATCCAGACAAGTTGCTGAAAGTGATGACTACACCAAACACCGAAGATCAACTGTAATGGTCTCTGCTTCATCACTGAGTCTCATCTCAACTTTAAAGCAGCGCTAGCCAAGAGTTTTACATGAATCACAAAGCAGATCTTCCCTTCCCCTCCTCAGTGGGATTCGCTGCAGATTCGCCTTATTAGCCAAAAATGAAACTCTGGTGTGGTGCGTTCACTGGCAGGAACTCTTGGCGCTCCATCCAAGAGAAAGTTAGACTCATTGATGTTACACCTTCTACCTCTCTCATCCCTCTGGTACGAGGCGATCATGGACTGAGTGGGTAAAGATGAGCATCCTCTGTGCAGTTTACCTGATGTCACATTATAGGACTTCTAGGCATTGAAGTTTTCATATTCTCGCCAATTGGGGCCATCAATGTGAAAGGTTGCTTAGGGCAGCTTTAAAACGTCAAGCAGCTTTCCCATGTGGCCGGATCAGGTGGAAAGCTGGATCACAGCTCTGTTCAAAACCGTGAAAACTAGTGTATGACCTACGCCCCCGATGTTTGCGCACATGTTTCGTTTTCACCTTCATTGGATTTTGCCAGGTAAACTTTAAGCCTGGCCTACCACTGTAACCTGAACCCTGCAGGTTACAACACTGACTACACTCACATCAGATTAGATAATTTGTCAAACTTCCACATCGTCGTGCCTTTTCCCAGCAAAGGTCACCCAGGCCCACGCACACGTCAGTCAAAATCAAGCATACAACCCATTTTTGATATATATCATATTGCATAGATGATTTGTGAGTACTTGACCCGCTATCCATCCATCTGTATCGTCAAGTCAGGACCAAAATTAGACAGTTATTGCATCTGTTGTGTGTTAAATCGTACAACATCGACCCAGACAACCCCCCCAATCTCTCCTTTCTCAGGAAGAAAAGTGCAAGGCTGGAAATAACACCAGACAATGCAAGTCTTACTAGTATTACTGACACCAACTCTGGCTGCATGTACGTCTCGTGTCAGGTGGACAGATGCAGCGACCGGCAGCACAACCCGGACACCAAACACGTCTTTAGCTTCACCTCGGGAGAAACCATGTAAGTCGTGTTTGGGTTTTGAATTATGAGGTGTATATATCGCTGCTTCCATTACGACGCTCCTCTCCGCCCGTTCAAACCGTTGCGCTGCTGTCACTTTGCTTACAATTCACACATACAGATCATTTCTACCGTCGCGTTGATTTAAAGTCGCTCTGGGCTGCAGCGTGGGCTGATGGTACTTCTAATAAGACAGATCAGCAAAATGAACGACTCTTGACTTTCGGCACATTTTGTTATTCAGGTTATTTATTTCAGAACACATTTATTTGGGATTTTTCGTCTGAGTTCTATGCAAAGTAATCTATTAAAGTTAAACCAAATTCAAATTTATGTGGAAGGATAAAATTAAAACAAACACAAGTTGCCACGAAAATGGTTCAACATTTCGGATTACCATCACATTTAGATCGTATTTAGCAATTCCAAACATTGGTTTCCTTTCAAACTCCTCAAATCTCTCCAGTGATTTCTGTAGTAAAAATGGAAAAACCCACTGAAACGTCACCTTGTGTATTTTCGATTATAATGATTGGAAATGGATGATTTATATTTTCTTTAGGAGACAGTTCTGGGATTCGCTCTTAAGTTTTGATTTGTCACTTCCTGTGGGTGGAGAAATGTACAGACGGCCTCGGTTGGGGGGGGTAAGACTTCTTCTCTGTTGCAGCCCCACTTTGTGTACTTCTAAAAAATACTCTTGTCTAGTGCAGCTTTAACGAGTAAGTGAGCAGGTTGGCGGTGCAGTTTCTTCAGCAGGACACATGGTTTTTTTGGATGGATGCACATTGGCTGTTGCAGGGATTTAACCTGTGACTTTTCATTTGCAGGATGGCCCGTCTGACTGCCGGGCCACCCTCCTCTGCTCTTTCCTCTGAGCCTCGATGGGGAGCGGGGGGGGGGGTGGTGGTGGTCAAGGCCAAGCCGGGCCAGGCCAGGCCGGGCCAGATGTGGCCCTTCAGATAATTGGCCTCAGCTGATGGCCAGAAGCGGCAGGCGGCCAAGCCAGCCCTCCCATTAGTGAACTCCCTGGATTCAGCCTCCTTAATCCGTTTTCAGCTTCACCTACTAATTCTGCAGCGCCAGCACTCCAGTCTACACACACCGAGAGAGAGAGAGAGAGAGAGAGAGAGAGAGAGAGAGGAGAAGGAACGAGGAAAAGAGAAGCAGAGAGAGTGGGGAGGGAAGTGGAGGGGAGTAAATGGCAAACAGAGAGAGAAGAATGGAAAGGAAGAGCGTTGAGGATAGATGGGAGGAGAGACGGCGGAGACAGAGGGCAGCTGGGGGAGTTAACAATGCCTCCTTCTTTTTTTATATACCTTGAGATGGAAAAATAATAATTCTCCCCAGCATACATGTCGAGTGCCCCTGAGAGCGAAGGAGAGAGAGAGAGAGAGAGAGAGAGAGGTGAGCGGGAGAGAGGCTTTCTGGGTTTTTTCCAAGTCGCTGCTGTGCGTGATAGCGGCCCATATTTCTCCTCCGCTGTGTGAAGAGCAGCTTCTCTTCCCGACCATGTGCTTGTGTGGGAGATCGGCGGTTGCAATCTGATACCGGCAAATAAAGATAACAAGGTCATAGAAAGTCAATTTCGACTTAAGTCTGGCTCGTCGAGTCTCCGGGGGGGGAGTGCGTAACGCCAACGTTTAGCAAGTGGGCTCGTCTGTCGGGGGGGATGCTGGGAGTAATCACAGAACGAGCCCCGTGCCAGAAAACAACAGGGAGCTTAACATCAGCAGAGGCATTTGTGTGTCAATTGATGTTTGAACAAATGCGTTTGTGTTTGTACGTCTCCCATGTGGTGCGCAAATAACTACTGGACAATCAGTGGCCAGCCCGCCTCAGTGAATGGAAACATATTGGTGTCGTTTTCAGTAACAAATGGCCGTTTCGTGCTGTCTTCTTCCATTTGAAAGACAAGTTGTCATAACCGCTTGTTTTATTTTTCTGAGGCAGACTGGTGGGGGATGTCACGTCAATACCAGGGTACGGTAAGATATGAGCGTCAAAGAATCCCCCTAATAGACCCAATACTAAAAGTTCCATGTAACCTGTCAGAAATCAAAAAGGAGTAAGTACAGCCAGACTCGAGTTACGCAGACTCAGTCATGATGCAGGGGGAACTTTTAGAGGCAGTAGAAAAAAAACAACTATAAAGACTAAGCTGCCAGGATGCCCCAGGAAGGGGAAACACTTCCGGAGTCGTCCAGGTTATTCCTCGGTGCAGAGCTGCCTGAAGGGCTTTTAAAAGGAAAATCCACTATAAATCAGCTATCACCGATGTACGTTGCATTTCTGGGGCCATTTTGTCGTTTGGTGTATTTTTCTTATTCCAGCAGATAACTGGCCAAACACAGACAACGTAACATCATGCTGAGATATTTCCAGCGCAGCTACAGAAAACGTCTCAAACATCAACGTCAGGTTTTGATGTCGGTCCCTCAGAATCAAAGAACAAGGGCTTCTTTCTAGACCGACGATCAACAATCATACAGGGCAGAAGAGGAAGAGATACCAACTTCCTCTTCCTCTCAGTAGACCGCAATGCAACTGCATTATGTTGTATATTTAGTAAGAGGCATAATTCTCACTTTTTCTCTACCAGAAAGACTCTTGCTCCCCTATCATTATCACTCTCTCCACCTACATGGAAAACCCACATCAAAACACATCTAAGTTCTCCCCTTTTCTCTGGGGGTTGTCGAAAGGCATTCTGGGAAATAAAGGAAATCTCTGAAGGAGAAGTAGGCGAGGCAGGTTGAGGGAAACTAGGTAGACCAGAAAGTAACTCCCGGGATGCATTGACCATGACAGACTGATGCTATCCGAAGGTGTTTGTGTTTCAAAAGTAGGTGTGCAAATTTTCTATAATAATAATGAAAATGATAAGTGGTAATAAACATTGAAGCATTTATTAATAATACAAATTCTACTTCTGGGATAATTATATAATAATGCATCCCTACTTTGCATCTGATAGCATCTCAGACAGCGTGACAGACAGAAGCAGAGAGAAGGAGCGACGGGGTGTGGAGTCAGTATTTGTCTCGGTTCATCTGTATGCCTTGGAACCTTGCATCCATAAAGTCCACCAATCAGCTGCACCCATAGTCTGGTGAGCTCCGGTCTGTAGTGAACTGCACACCGACTGTCTTTGGCGTTTGCTTTTTGCAGACAGGCTAGCCGAGCGCGAGCACACTAAAAACCAAACTATGTGCAGTGAAGGAGGTGTGCGGCAACGAGACTCAGCACGGTCACTAATCCCAAAATGACTGTCATGTGTCAGCTTTGTCAGAATTACCCCCGGTACAGAGACGAGTCTTGGGGGTAATTACATCATTTTCTCAGGACGTGTATAATTATAGTAATTCGTGGCTGTTGTACTCGGGCTTGCAACAGCATGCACTTACTGGCCAAACGCTCATTTGGCTGCATGTGATTTACCCAATCAGCTCTGCTGTTTGCTTATAGTTTTAATATTTGTTTAGAAATCTTTAACTCCATAAATCTACGTTTATCTCTTTACAGCACAACATCAACTGTAGTTTATTATACCACACAATATGACAGGGAGCTGGTTTATGAGGACTTCAGGCTGACTGAAATGGAAGAGGGGTGTTACGTTCATAAAGATAACATTTGTAGTTTTGGTGCACGCTGAATTGGATGGATCAGATTTCCAATTACAGCTGATCAGATTAAGGCTGTGTTGTTAGCATGGAAACGCCAATAAAAAAGTGGAAAACAAGTAAAAAAAGCTGGAGCTGAGCAGGTGAGGGTTCAGCGTCTTGCTCAAGGACACTTTGACAGACTGCTGATGGAAACAAAGGGATCAAACCTGTGACCTTTCAGTTGCAGTCTCTCTAACCACAAGGCCACCCTGCTGTCCAGCCACTTTTGGGTGGCGCTACTGGAAACAAGCATCTCTTTTTTTGTAATTCAATGAAAGGCTATTAGCTTTTCCATGACACGTCCTGCACAAGAGTCGATTCTGATTCATTGAGGACTATAAAATATTGAACCGCACACTGAAAGACTTCCGACCTGTCCCATTACTTTAATGTACTTCCTGTTTCTGTGGAGCAACAGTGAGTAAATGTTTCTTTGTCAGGTTCACACAAAGCCTGGAGGAGAAACATTCACTTACTGTTGAAACAACTTGTTGCAGAAACATGAAGAATATGAAAGAAATGGAGCGAGTCTGAAACCTTTTAGTGCATGGTGCTCCAACCTGAGAGAAACCTTTCCTCTGGCGAAGGATTATAACTGACTTAGCTGGGGTAACAACAACTCACCAATTTAGCCTGGGGCTAACTGAAAAGGGGCTAAATTAGCCTTCGATCAGCTGTTGGATTTGTCCCAGGACAGAGCTGCTGTACCTGACTGGTGTTTCGAACAGCAACAGAACAGATTTCATCAAGCGGCTATAGGTTTGGCTTGCATGGATATTCGGTACAAAATTGGATCCCAAGGCATTCGACCTGCATGTGACTTGTATTTGACAGTGAGTAAACCTAAGGTCATTCAGTTTGGTCAAACCAGCGTTAGCATGGAGGATGATGAAACACAGCGATGGGTAGAAAGCTAAATTGCTGACTTGACTGAAAACTTAAAGACTCGTACCGTCTTCGAAATGTGTTTGAAACCAGCAGGAGAAGCGCAGGTACAAAAACCAATATTGTTATTGTTATAAACTCTGCCCAGACGTGTCTTCATGACAGCGCTGTCGGTTCATATTTGTATTGGATATGGATTACATCCCAGAATAGATATGAACAGGCATCCGGTGTGAACGTAGCCTTAATATTGGATCACTTTTTCCCCACTTTTTTTCTGTATATGTGATCACATTTGTAAGCATTTGTAGAAATATTGTTCCAGCTTTAAGGGAAACTGCCTTGCTTTCAGGTGGCAGCAGCTGTGGCCTGCATGCTCCCTCACACCCTGCAGGATAAACATCACCCAAATCAAGATAGATGGAGGCCAACACTGCCAAGTTGTCCTAATGGACCCTTGCATTGTTTGATTATAGGGCCAGTATTGCTATTACGGAGTCCAGGTAGGCTATTGGATAAACCCTAGGCTTGAGTTAAAAGGACCTGGTCTTGTTGACAGGATGCAGCAGCTGTAGTGTGGAGTGTTGGAGCGATAGCCGAGGACAGGTCTTGGTAAAATGGCGTTTGCAAATATTTCTTCGTGCTTGTTTTGATTGTGGAGCCGAAGTTGATGTCATTTCATTTATAGACCGAAGTGATTTTTATTCCTCTGCCTCGTTTTGTTGGAATTCAATTTAAGATTATATGCATTTATGTCCACCACACTACATTACCCAGCATCCGGCACTGCCTAGTTTGAGACGTTCCAGCGAGGAACCTTCCATGCAAAGTTGACGTGTCGGTGACAGTCGCTCAGTTGCCGTGGTGTGAAGGAGTGATGGAGCAGAACAACTCATCCCTGAGCTTCATCGTGAACCTACTTGTTGTTGCATATGTTGCATAGAGGCATTTCATGGGAAATGTAGTTCTGTAACTACACAGTCTCGTACCCGAGCCTTTCCCCCAAAACGTTACAGAAACGTGTACATGTTGTAATAGCTTATGTAACTGGATGGCGTGTCTATGGAAAATCTCACTAGCCACCTAGCCGCTAGTGAACCAGTGGGCGGTCTTTGGTTAACTTCTGCTCCGGCTCCCTATTGTGAAGCACCAGATGGGCGGGGTCACAAAGACAAGTCAGTTGTCAATCACAGAGAACTGATTTGATATTCACATACTCGTATTGCATGATGTTGCAAATCCCACCGATGTGGCACCAACACACTCAAATAAACCATAAAAAGTATTAAACCTAAGTAGTATTTTCCCCAGGTCTGGGTTGATACTGCATTCACCTGCCTGTGACCTCAGTTAGACTGTAAAGGTATCTGCTTGAGGAGTACGACTACTATAGGCTGCGATGATGCCGTTTCTTTCTCACACTACCTGGATTTTACATTACAGATATTGTGGTGATTGATGTTTTTTGTAAGGGAGCCAGCGCAGTGAAAAGACTAGATCTGCTTTAGCTCAGATTGGCCCAGTTCGGCAGGTTAGCCCAGGTTGAGAGTCTAAGTGTGTCTTCATTTTTGACCTTCAGTGACGATGTCAGTCTTTATCCCACCTGAAGTTTTTAGTTTTTCTTTCTACGATGTGTGACAGCATTTCTCACACATGGGTACAATTGAAAAGTGTTTACATGGAGCTACCTTATATTGGAGGGTTGTGTGTGTGTGTGTGTGTGTGTGTGTGTGTGTGTGTGTTCTACCCACACCCTCTACTGGTGAGAACACACACAGGCATAACAACACACTCCTGGTTTGCTGCCAGCAGACACTCTGAGGTGAGTAGAAACAATCCAGTCCAAACCAGAACACCAGTCTCTTCTATTCTATTCTGTTCTGTTCTGTTCTATTCTAGGTGAATAAACTGGTTATTCTATTCTATCCTATGCGAATAAACTGGTTCTGTTCTATTTTCTATTTTTGTTGAGGTGAATAAGCTGGTTATATTCTATTACATTCTATTCTAGGTGAATAAACTGGTTCTATTCTACTCTGGGTGAATAAACGTGTTCTATTCTATTCTATGTGAATAAATTGGTTCTATCTATTTTATTCTATTCTATTCTAGGCGAATAACTGGTTCTATTCTATTCTGGGTGAATTAACTGGTTGAGTTCTACTGATGTCTCTATCAACCTGCTCCATGTAGTCGGGGGAAGTGAGGACTTCCTTCAGAGAAACAGAGTTCAAATATTTACCGGCTGTAAAGCGCCATGTTGAACTTTGCCCTCCGGTCCGGCCCGTTGGGACTCTCCGGCTGATAGTCGGTACAGTGTTGAGTTATAACTGCAAAGTATATGGTCGCATTTACGACGACCGTGCTTTGTTTTTGTTATGAATCACCATGAGGTTTGAATCCGCTTTGTTGTCTCTTCAAACATTTCCAAATCAAAGCGGATAGCTGCAATTTGAGCCAATGCGCATGCCCGTCCTGAGTAAACGTTCTCTCCCGTGTATGCGGGCGCGCCCCTGGAAAGAATTTAAGCCGTGCGTTGATATGCTGTTATGATTTGTTATGAAAACTAAACCTCCCGAGGAAGAACTGTAGTAATCATATGACATATTTTAGAAGGATGCCAGACAAATATCACAGCAAAACTATAAACCCCTATAGGAATATTATAGGAACATTCTAGTAAGACCAAAGGAAATAAAAAATACTAGTAGAGTAAAATAAGTATTAACTCACTACTGAGTACCATAGACACATTTTCACTATAGGAATATTATAGTGATTTTCGTCAGGGAGTTAATATTTTTATTGACCTATAAAGTATCACAAGTGACAGTATCATATTTATCATGTAATAATTCTGCAGATATCATGGACACTTTTATCACTCATCGCAGGCCTGTTTTCTGTTTGATGGCCTATTAAGTGTCACCTAATCCTGAACGTGCCTCCCTTCACACGCATTATCAGTTAAAGTAAATAATCGTTACTGTTACACACCTGCAACGCGCTAATATCAGCCTAATGGTGAGTAATATAGATATGGGGATTTCTGCAGGTGTCAAAAATAAGATATCCCACTGATTGAATTCATTTTAGGGGCACTTGACCAGAAGTGGGCGGGCTGCACGGTTGTCGATCTAACATTTTGTGGGACGTGTTTCGCACATTTTCAGACGCACATCAAACAAAAGTGAGTCTATTTCACCATTCGCGGTATTTTCGACAGCTCAATTAAATACTAGAGAGAGTTTAAGCTCACATTCAAAAGGGACGTAATGCCAACAAGTCGCTTCTTGGTGCTTTCATGAAGCAAACAGCTGTTTGTGTTTTTTAACCCAGTCTAAAATATGCAAGTTAAATATAAGACACCATCAAACCAAACCGGTCCAAATTTGAGCCTGTGTATTATTATAGTCTGAGCAAAGTCCAAGAAAAACTGTCTATTTGGACGCCATATATATTTAAAAAAAACAACATTAGAGCATTAAAGACCAATGTTCCCTATAAGCTGTGGGTCAGTGATTATCGCATTGACCAAATAATAATATTAATAATAATGATATATTTTCTGTCGTTAGTCGTTGATCCACTCTGTCTCTAGAAATTGATTTATTTAGTTGGTTTGGACGTTTTGGTGGTGAACAGTGTTAGATGTACACACCGTGGTGAATTGATTTCCCCTGCACGCCACAGAAAAGGAGATATGGTGTAAAATGCGTAGCGAACAATCCAGGAGTATGATTCAGACCTTTAAAAAAATAAGATTTCATTGGTAACTTAAGCCCGGTCCTCGTTAAACTTCATCGTTTTAGGTTTGTCCTTTTTATTCAAGTGGATCAACAGACTAATGATTTTTAGAAGTTAATTCTATACTTATTTTTCCATTATTTATTTTGGGAAAACGACAACAGTTTGACTTTTCTCGTTAACTAAAGATTTATATGGGATAAAAAAAAAGAAAAGGCTAAAATATACTTGGAATAAACCTTCCCTTTTCTGTAGTTTATTCAAACAAACATATTACCATAAACACATGAAGACTTTGAATCACCTTGTATACAGTTTAGGGTTATGAACTTAACTTCTGCAAAGTCTTACATTATTAACAACTCGTACAAAACACGTTGCACTCAAGTTTAACATGCGTGGTTTTCTATTTCAGCAAACAAAACGAAAAACTGCTTGGACGAAAAAAAACAACATCAAAGTAAAAGTCACTGAACGGGACGCATTATGGAGTAAACGGGCCGGTGGCACCCCTGCATAGACGGTAAATAAAAGCACACAGAAGCAATATAAAAGACTACTTATATGTACAATATGGATTTCTTCTTTTTTTTTAACCGGGTCCGGATTCAGGTTATGTTCGATTTTTTTTCTTCCAAATCCAAATCCAACCAGTCTTCAAAGCAAGCAAGCAAAAAAAAAGCACAAAAAAGTCCCATTGTCTGTTTCTTATGTTAGGCCTATATATATATGTACAATGCAGCAATGTAACACGTCTTCATCACTTAAAAAAAAAAATCCAAAAAACCTGGACATTTCAATTGCTGTGCAAGTTCATTGGTAAACACATACAACCCGCATAATCCATTTTTCTGAAAAATAAATGATTGCAACTAATCCAGTTTAGTTGTCTGTTTGTTTTTTCCCCCATCCGCAGGTATAGGCTTTACACCGTGTCCGCTTATCACATATATATATATATATATTTATAGATTTTTTTTTTTTAAATTTACGGCCCTTTTGACCCGTCAACTATTATATTGACAGGCGTTAAGGCTAGAACCGGGGCTTTGCAACCCGCTGTATCCAAAGGTTGGATGCTGCTTGGATTTTAGTCTGAGGGTCGCCAGGCTGGAGTTACAAGTGTCTCTGTAAACGCTGTAAGGAGACCCGGGAGGCCCGTACGGACACGCGGAGGACGACATGGCCGAGTTGATGCTGGAGGTGCCGATCCCGTTCAGGTTGCTGATGTTGTTCAGGCCCGGGGTGGGCATGCCCGGCACGGCGGAGTGGCCCATACTGGACGCCATGGTCATGGAGGAGATGGAGTTGGGGGCCGAGAACATGGACTGGGTGGTGAGGGGGCTCATGGAGTTGAAGAAGGTGAAGTTCTTGGTGGATAAGGGCGCCGGGGCGAGGCCCTTGTTGGTCCAGTTGTTGTAGGTGTAGGCCGGGTACATGTCGTCGTAGGGCTGCATGAGGCCGCTGAACTGCGGCAGGTAGCTGTTCTTGCACAGATCCATCTGCTGGTTCCGCTCCCGCTTCCTCCACTTGGCCCTGCGGTTTTTGAACCAAACCTGGAGGAGACAAAACGTGTTAATACTTTGGAAATCTAAACAGGAAAATATGGGGTATTAGTTCTAAATTGTGCTCTTAGGGTATGATGGTATTTGGGCCGCCATACAGGGAAATTCCCAGTGTTAATACGTGTAGATTTTTCCGTGATAATAACTTGGAGTGACAAGTGTTGATTAGAGAGTTGTTTGTTCACTCGCAGGGCTGATATGGCTTCAACATGACTCTGGGGCGAGAGCGACAAACTAGCAAAACGTGTTAAATTAACTCTGAGAGGCACGAATTTATAGAAACACTTCCACAATGTTGAAGTCATTTTAGTCACAAATTAAAGTCTTGGAATCTCATTTTTCGTATAACAAGTGCAGGTAATCCCACTTATCAATACAGTTTCACTTGTTTCAGAAATGTTGTGTGTTCGAATAAGGCAGAATAAGCCAGATGACTCCACTATTATCAACTTCATTTACATCCTCAGCCCATTGGCAGAAAAAGAAAAAAACATAACACGCAAAACTGCATTGAATGACTTATTAAAATGCATTTTTTAAATTACTGTCTGACAAATTTAAGTAAAAAAAAAAACTAGAGGCGATTTTAATTTGATCCCAATCTATTTTGGGACGACACGTATTTGTGCTACATTTCAATAAATATATTACGACCAGAATATTTCAAATCATTCAACAGTAACAACACACGACGTGTCGATGTGTATATTTGTTAAGATATGTTGCAGTGTGTCATCCTAAACTAGAATCGAGGAAGTGTTGAAAGGTCAATGGTTTATGGGCAAGTTTCATTTTCAATTTTCATTTTCACTTAAATCTGACAGTAACAGAATAAAATGCATGTTGAAGCTAAAATTAAATTAATTCAATTAAATGTATCAACAAATGAAGTTTTAAAACAGCCATGCAGGCACACATAGGACACGTTGAAATGAATCAGACAAGATAAAATCTCTCTGGATGTCCTCATGCCGAATCAAAACTTGACAAAACATCCGTTATCCGCACTTTACAATGTCCCACACAATTCATTTTTAATTCATAGTAGAAACAGTTTACAAGTGGTATCATCTAGGCGGGCCAGAGAGGCTATTTATAGTCCTGCAGGGACTCGGCGGTATTGACGAATTGTCCACAAAGACCAGAGGCGACGTCAAGCTCGTCAGACACGTCTCACACCTCAACACACAGAGACCCCAAAAATAGGCTTCAATGTAATGTAAGCAAATAGAAACTACATAACAGCTAATTGAACAAATTGTTAATAATCTTTTAAAAATTGTCCAGCCCACAATCCACACATAATCCAGATTAGAAATGCATCGTTAGATCTTAAAATATCAATACTGTCATGGTTAATTAAATATTAATGGCATAAAGAGGTCGAGTCCAAACCTGTAAAAGTGTCAAAACACACATCTTTTATTAAAAGCCGAGGTATGAATATGAAACCTCAGTCTAATCTACAGTTTATTTCTTTCGCCGTAGAACTAGGAATCCATTACTCCGAATAAAAAAAAGACATTCAATTGAAAATCCAGGATTACAGCCGTTTACACAACTTTTACTTTTTCTGCACTTTAAATACCTGGATGTATTTTTAATGCAATTTGAGACGGTGGATTTTAGGAGGCTGTAAATTAAAACTAGGTCTTCAGTTTTTAGGCATTTCTTACAATCGCATACGTTTTTTGTGAAACATTAATTAACTTACCTCTATGAAAAAATATCGTAGAGGCCATTGAGTTGAAATGTACTGTCGGCCTGCACTCACAATGAGAAGCTCCATAAACTAACTTAAACACGCCGGTTCACCTGTTGTAATATTTTGTCAGCTATTAAAGGGGCCCTATTGTAAGAATTAAACATGTCTTCTATTTGTATACTATATGATCACAGTTGTTAAATTAAAATTAAAACATTAAAACATTTTCAAACACCCATCTTTTCAGTCTTTATAGTTTTGGGACTAATTCCATTCAACACATCACAACTGGACTTGGTCTTGATTGGCTCCTCTTGCTAAACAACTGCTGACAGATCCACCCTAAATAAATAAAATCACATGTTGTTCCTATATTTTGGACAGGAACTGGCAGCATGAAAGTGTCCTTCAAAGCAGAAACAATTGTCAAGACTCTGGTGATGATGTCACCAAAAGACACATCCTCCATTGGCTCCATTAAGAGTGAATACACTCTTACAAAAAATCATGTGCCATTTTTAGCACATCATATATTGGGACAACATATATTTGTGTTACTTTTCCACAAAACGTGTAAATGTCAACAAATGTGTCAGAAGACCAGTTTTGTTCTGTGTTGTGTTGAAAATGACACATCTGTTTTAACAGTGTAGGCTGACAGCGTCCTTTCTTACAGTCAGGGATGGTCGCATTCATTCTTTTATTTTTTTACCTGAATATCTCTTAGCAGTAGAATGAAGTAAAACTGATTTGGTTGTTAAAAAAAACAAAACCTCCCAGTTCATTGTCAACGGAGCTTCTTCAGCTTGGCTCTAAATTACACATTTGGGTCTCTGTCTAAAATCCCCAGAATAAAAATGGTCCACTCCACTCTGTTCAGGGTGGATTTTCACTTGAATGAGCACAAAACAAAGACAATTACTGAGACTAGCAATAATTGTTTATCTTTCCTTGTATGAGCTCCACTGTTTTTTTTTTTTACCGGGTTGTCCTTGCCAGACTGTAGGCCCTTATGGGAAATATCAACGCCGGGAGAGCCAGTTGGTCTGCCTCGTCGTCATCAGTCAGATAGACTGACCTATAGCGACTCACGCTCGAGCGTTGGGAAATCAAGGTACCAGTTTTGCCCCACAATGTTAGTAATTATCACAACTCTTATATGCAAGTTTAGCCTTGAAGTTAAGCAGTTAATGCCAGAATTGCCTGACAACTTTCTTATTTATCTGGTTATTATTACCTTAATATACTCTTATTTATCTGGTTACTTAGAATTCTCTAATTTATTTGGTTAATTACATAAGAATTCTCTTATTTATTTGGTTGCTTGCCTTAGAATCCTCTCACGCATTTTGGTCAATTACCTTAGAATTCTCTCATTTATTTGGTAAATCGCTTTTACGCACGCATTACGCACACTTTACGCACGGCCAACGGCCTGCCTCCTGGCCTCTTACCCTGACTCTGGCCTCGGTGAGGTTGGTCCACACGGCGATCTCCTCTCTGGTGCTCATGTCCGGGTAGCGGTTCCGCTGGAAAGTCGCTTCCAGCTCCTGCAGCTGCTGGCTGGTGAAGTGAGTCCTCTGCCGCCGCTGCTTCTTCTTCTTGGGGTCATCCGCGTTCCCGTCATCGCTTCTGTGCTCAACGCTCCTCTCCTTTTCTGTGAATCATAAAACGGTAGGGGGAAATTATGGCATGACCTATATAGGGTAGAACTGTTTTGCCTACAAATTGCATTATTCACACCCCAAGCTGCAGGCCAGCTATAACTGTAAAGGCTCATCCCACGTGAATTAAAACAAAAAAATTAAATATTTTCAAAACTATTTTCAAAGACTTTCACAAAAAGAATAAGCCTGAAAATCACGGTGCCGTAATATGGTCAAATATTAACAAATCTGTCTTCTAGTTTAATCGGTCTCTAAATACGTTGTTAGATAAATATTACTCTCTTTACTACAAGGTCTGCCCACTCTTATCTCACACCTGCTATCTTGTATTCGAGTCCTAAGAAGATGGCCTTGTTAAACTGAAGGCCTACACGTGGAAGGTTCATCACGAAAAGGGAATAGTCCTTCGAATGTTTGTCACAAATATAAGCAACGGAAGGCCCGATTACTTACGACCAACTCAATGCTTAATTCTGGTCCTATAAATACTCTCAATATGTTGATAAAGAGAAGAGGAATAACCGTCAGATCTGATCGAGTGACTTGCTCGTGTCCTGCTGTGGAGTTTAGGTAACAGCTTGCTTCTAACGGCAATGCACAAAGACTCTTTGTTTTCCTGAAAATATGACAAACCTTAAGAATACATAGCGACCATCTGAGCTGCTTACGATTCTGCTACAATTGTTCTATAATGCAGGTATGCTGGCTTTTAGTTAGTTTGTGGATTTCTATATTATTTAAAGTGTATTATAATGCATTTACTGACAGCAGGCCAGGCTGCACATTTTTCCTTGACAGGCCCTTGGATCCTGCCAAGTGTTTTAATAAACAGCAAATGGGGTAAATCTATCAACCACAAGGCTATTTTTCCTTCATGCCTGTAGCATATGCGTGGGCAGTAAACTGGTAGAAGGAATAGTGATAGGCCAATAGACCACGGCTATAATTTATTGCATGACCTAGACAGCTTGAGTAGTGATTTATTTGATGCATTTGCCTATGGCACTACGGCAGCTCAATAGACGAGCTTATGGAAATAAACTTTGCAACCGGAATAAACAAGCACTGGGATATATCAGTCAAGCAGAATAGTCCATTCAGCCATTATTTCCCCAAAGTATAAACTTGGATATTAAGCTGGTAGAGGGGATGCGCTGTGACCCCCCCCCCCCTCCCCCACCCCCCCCCCCCCCCCCACCCTCAACACACACACACACACACACACACACCACCACCACCACCACCACCATCAACGTCCTTATGGAGACATTAAATAAATGAGCATTGCAAACAGAAGAAGGAACTGAGTTGCCATTGCACTCTTTAACAGTGTACCTGCCAACTCTGTGTCTGACGACTCGCTGCTTGAGTTCTCTAAAGTTTCTCGACTGCTGTTCGAAGTTCTCGGTAAATGAAACGTCGAGGCCACGTCGCGGGGCGGCGGTGCTCTCACTGCCTCTGCGATTCTGTCCAAATTCATCCCACCTTGAAGAGAATGATGCGTATAGAGAGCAAACGGTGTGAATCCTGTGGTGCACGAAGCTTTCCTCAACAGCTATGCAACAAAAAGTCCACCCGCTGCCAAACATATGCCACTGCATGAGAAGAGAAACTTTTTCAGGCAAAAAAAGATCCACGAGAATTTTGTTCTTCGGGAGGGAAAATAATAGTATTAATAATAACACAGTCTCCTGCCTTCCTTAAAGCAGCGACGGTCCAGTACGCCTTTTTATTGTCCGCTGGTGGGAAAAGCCTTTACGGGCTGTGACCGAGAGGAAGCTCTGGCTCTCCAACCTAGAGATGAGACCCACCCATCTTCTGCGTTTAACCTCCCCAAAATGAGAGCGAGTCCCACCCACAGAGGGCGTTCACTGCAAAAAATATCCGCCTTACTTAGTCCAAGCATTGAGTCTTGAAATGTAATTTGTTTTGCTTAAAACAGCTGAAACGCCTGACACCGAGAGGAGAAAATGTCAAATGTTTCCAGCGCAAATCAGCTTTGTGTGTCATGATGTGAAGATATTTTCATCTGATTCAAGAAAATCTCCTAAACAGTTGAAAATGCAACGGAAACAAGTGAACATATCTTTTTCACTTTATTTGAAGTAAAATAAGTCCATTAAACCCACACTAGACTAAACGGCTCGGTGATGTGGATATTTTTTGCAGTGTTCAGCTGCACTGCAAAAGGGGAGTGCTTTTTTTTCAACGGGGGTTATCTCACGGGAGCGCGCGCACTGCAACGCTTCGCTCTTTTGGAGTAAAATGGCCCTTTTATTCGTGCAGGCATGTTTGAAATACGTCCAGTGCAACGCAATGGAACGGGCAGCTGGGTGCGCTTATATACACACTCCCACACAATGTATATCTCCGATATGTACTGAGCTGAATAAACATTTGCCATCCATGCAGGCCTGGCCGGTTACTGTTTTTCTCTTCAAACGCGGCGCATTGAAAAGTGCAAGATATACACTTTATTTTGTGCAGGAATGAGGCGCACTGTAAACTGTGAAGTGTCATTCTCTCAGTTCGTTTGCAGAAAGGGTTTTGGTTCGCTTTTTCTCTTACCTCCGACATATAAACAATCAGAGCCAATAAAAAGCGAAGCACCAAAGAGCGCACATGAATCTCTCTCTCTCTCTCTCTCTCTCTCTCTCTCTCTCTCTCTCTCTCTCTCTCTCTCTCTCTCTCTCTCTCCCTCTCTCTCTCTGACTCATTATACAACACTTGCCTCTTGTCCGGGTGCCGATTCATCAATTGCCATACCAAATAATAGCAGGGAAATACTTGGACACATTGAAGGAGGGTCAGTCAGACAACATACTCTACTTCAGTAAATAAACTTTGATCGTGACTCTGTAGACAGTAACAGTAAATCTCTAGGTGATGCTCTGTCTCCAAACAGCCATCTGTTCAGTAGAAGACATAATAAATGTTCGGTTTTCTTTGAAACTTCAGGAAACTGTACTCAGTACCATCCATAACACCCCGCACTGTATTACTGAATCAGCAAAACCCCCACTACTACTAATGTAATCTGAGTTGATTACAGATTACCTGTCCGTGGAAAGGAACCAGATACAGATTGAGGATATATTTGAACCTCATATCCATTTTCAAGGTCTGCGTGTCATCAAACAGCCGTTATTACAACCTCTAGGTGTTTTTCTATGCGGATTAACGAGTGGGCCATTTTTTGGTCCAAAGATAATTAAATCCTATTGTGCAAAAGGTGGGAGTTTTTTAGATCCAGTTGGGGAAAGAGTGCTGCTTGTTTAGTCTAAAATAACACAGCGAGTTAGGAAATTCACAGCTCAAGGACACAGTCGATTGGGTTATGACAGCTTCATGATAGGAGATAACGTAATATGTTCTGCTTGGATTACAATCTCTATAAAGCCCCAACACGCTTACAAATGCTCAGGGTGCCTCGCTGGTTCATGTGAAGTAAAACCTGGTTTCTGGGTCTGTAACGTCTTCACCGTTCCCAGGTCTGTTTCGCACCAGTCGTGGCTCGGTGCTTCAGTTAGCAGCGGCCCGATGGAAACGAAACACACCGCTGGAACTGAGCGGCGCCCACGCTGGTCAGACACCACGGAGGTGAAACGTCATATTGTCAATTATTCTGACGTCACAATGGCACCAGGTAAAGGCTTTATTATAAGGTTTTCAATCTCGGGGAAACCGAGGAGAAGAACCTGGATCTTATGTAACTTGAGACCAAGAAGACGTTTTGTTATAGCACCTACATCAATGTAGCGCATGTGCACTGCAAAATAACATTGTAACAAGTCGTTTAGTCCAGTGTTGAGTCTTAAAATCTTATTTTTCTCAAAACAAGAAAAACATATCTGCCAATGGGATTAGAGGATTTCACGTTTTTTCAATGGAGATCTTGTTTCCACAATGTTCTACAATCACATCTCATTTTCTTGATACTAGTGGTGTTTTAACTTATTCTGCCTTGTTTCAAGACGTTGACGCTCCTGAAACAAGTGGAATTATCTCACACCTTAGCAGAATCCATCACTTGTTTTAATAAAAGTAAGATTTTAAGATCCAGCGTGACTAAATAACTTGTTAAGACGGAGAATTTACAGTAAACTGAAACCTTTTAAAATAAAAATAAATCATATCCTAACAAGGTTGATTATAGGCTTTTGTTGTCTCTTGGAATATGAGACTAACTGACATGTAGCCTGCATGTGTCTGGTCATATAGGCCGAGGCCTCTCCTGCATTTGCCCCGTCTGACTCGCACCATCACAGGCGCCAGTCGTCAGCACTTTCGGCCTTTGTATGACAGTGACTTTTGACACGAGATCCCCGTCCGACCGGAAAACTCGCCCGAAGGCCCTTTCAAAAGCCAATTGTGCAACCTCTCAACAATCACTTGCTTTTTCCTTATATATTTGTTCAGCGTTCTCACCACCGTAACGCAACCCCAAGCTTCATGAAGCCCCTTTCTGCACAATGGCCTCTTGAGAGGAGGGGGGGTGGTGGTGGTGGTGGGGGGGGGTGCGGGGGGTGCTCCTATATGGGCCTGTATTGTGTGTTGCAGCCGATCTCTCCACGTCGACACGCTACCATATGATCAAGGTAATATTTGAATATCAAGAAAGGGTATTTTCCATTCCACAAAATCTGAACTTTAAGTATGAGGCGCTGAGGCGCTGCGCAGGGAACTGACTATCAACTGATCCATCATGCCGTGGGGTGGTCGAGTGGCTACAGTATCGTTTTGAAGTGCCCTTGAGCAAGACCCCTGACCCCTAAAAACGTATATGGTTCTTCATCTACATGATGGTGAACGCAGGACTGAAGACGCCTGTAACGGGTCTGGCAGCCAGAGGCCCTCTTGACGCAAACCAGTTCATGAGTAACTAGAAGACCGCGCATAACACTGTCTAGGATAATGATGACCTCAAGGACCTGGTCATCCCACAGGTGGTATTTACTATGCAGATTGTGTAGTAGGCTGAATGGACTGAAAGTCATGATTGGGGGTGGTTGTGTGTGTGTGTGTGTGTGTGTGTGTGTGTGTGTGTGTGTGTGTGTGTGTGTGTGTGTGTGCGTAAAGGCCATGGATTGGTCAGTATATTTTGATTCAAGAGCAGTGGTGTGGCTGTACCCTTAGGAAAAATAACCATAGTAATCCTACAATACATTTTAGAAGGATACTATAGAAAAAAAAATATAGTATACAGAAAACTATATCATTAAAGGAATATTACAGTGGTATCATAGAAGATGCAAAAGGAGATAAAAAATAACACACACGCTTTAATAAGTATAGGAATACTACAGGAATATAGAGATAGAAAATAACAGACACACTTTAAGTCCCTATAGGAATATTATAGGAATATTATAGGAATATTATAGGAATACCATAGGAGATAAAAGTAAGTCCTAATAATGCCTCATAGAAATATTATTGGATTTACTCGACATAGTGATTTTTCGTTAGTGGTTGGGGGGTGGGGGATGGGTGATCCTACCATCCTGTATTCCAGTAGTTTTTAGGCTGATAGATGGGGGTAATCTAAATACCCAGCAAGAAAGAGGTGGCCACGGCCTGAATCCCTACCTATACCCCCGACTACTCCTCTGTTCTCGAGGGCACTTGCGTGTGATGGATGAGCTAAAAAGCCTTTCCATCCGGCAGGACAGGTTAAAGGCCAGTGGCAACACAAACACTCATATTTTTCCTCCAAGAAGTGAAAATAAACTCGACGACCGCCGTTAATCATATACCAAAACATGCACAGAAGTTCCCATGTAGCCCGCAGAGCCCAAAACAAGAAAACATATAGAGAATTAAAGCTCTCCTGCAGATTCAAAGGAAGGGAAGACACGCAGCTGTAACTGGACACGGCGGGTAACAGGAGAAGGACAGGGCTGATGGCAGTATTGCCTTGGTGATGGTTTCCTCTAGGTCCGCTTTACTAGATACTTGGTCCCATTTAAGGCCTATACCTGACAACCACGCACCAACAACACGGCAGTTGTGAAATAAAACCCCTCAAGGTACACAACCAACCAATATCAAGAAAAATCTGTTATAATTCCTGAAAAAAGCATATATCTTTTTTTTCTTTTACACTTTAAAACATTCTATTCTTCTTCTTGTAACTCGCATCGGTTTAATGACTTGCTATGAGGTACTACTATGAGGTATACTGACTGTTATGATACAAAATGAATTATGTCAGCTTATGAAGGTGGTCAACTCTGTTCTGCGAATAAAACGGTGGAGAAATTGAGGTTACGTGGGTTTACCCTCTATGTGTTGCAAAACGTAAAAAACAATAAGGATAAAGGAAAATAATGCGGACGTTTTGGACACACACACACACACACACACACACACACACACACACACACACACACACACACACACACACACACACGCACGCACGCACAAAAGTATACAACACAAACATATACTGACCGTAAACAAATGAATCACATCTGCTGTCAGTGAAAGCCTCTATCAGCAGTTTCAGGAATGATGCGACATATTAAAGGTGGATCTTCTCTGTTTCTGTCTCTACTGTAGGTGATTATCTGGAGCTCTGATCAGTCCTGGCTCTACGAACCTGGACATATTTCGAGGTTTTCCGTAGAAGTTTTCACGTCTCGATTTTACGCACGGCTGTTTGGACTGTGATCACAACTAAACTAAAACACAACTAAACCCAGTGTTTATTTGAGGTCTAAAACGTACCGATTTGGTTATAGTAAGAAGTATGAGACTGATTGAAGTCTTTTTCTAATTGTTTCTATTCTGAATAGAGGTTTTTTTTGTATGTTTTTATTGGTGCTTGTTGCCCGTGTGGCTCACAGTTTATCCACTTTTCTCCGGCTGTGATTCCTGTTTGGCTTTTTAAAGGAAACGGACATGGGATATTAAACTAGTTTTGTCTTCACGGATTATGAATGAGAGAAAATCCAAAATATAAAACATCAAAAATATACTGAAAAGGAGTACAGCTGATCACTGAAACCGCTGCCACATTCAGTCTGCTGCCATTACGTTTATATTTTAGCTTCTCAATATCTGATCTGAAGCACATCTTCAAAACACCCTGCGCACTAAAATACCGACATATCATGATTATAATGCTCCGTAAATACGCACAGTCTGAATGTCATAGTTTCAACAAGACTTGGGCCTACAACTTTCTGAATCATTCAACCGTAATATACTTTACATCTTTGATACACAATTTTGCAAACTAAAGCGGGCAAAATATTTACAAACTACATTAAATATTCTCATTCTCTTAAAGGCAATATGCTGGTCTATAGTCCCAGAATAAAGCATGCAGTCATACCTGGGTCCCCGCAAGAGATTACATTCTTCGACAGATTCAGTTCCATTCCAGTTGCCTGAAAAACAGAAGAAGGAAGTTGCAACAAACTTTATTCCGCCGCATGTAAAAGTACAGGAAGGAGAAAATCAATTAAATTCAACAGCTGAATTATAGTCTCTGTTGACAGTATTAACATTAGTTCAGACTAAAATGTTGTTGAACTGAGTGTGAAACCTTATTTTCTGGTGTAATCTCGTTTCTGTGAGTTCTTATTGTCTTAACTGTGAAGCACTTTGTTTTAGAAAAGTGCTTGAACAAAAGTTGTGGCCAAAGAAATAAAATCAGGTCCCTTTATTTCACAAATTATTCATTGAGCAACAACCCCAAAGCAAACAGCACTTTCACCAAACGTCTTCACACACACAATCTCCCCCAAGAAACTCTCTTTGCTCTCTTTCTTCTTTGTCTTATTTTGAAACTTTTCCTCACAGACGTTCCCACTCTAACCAGTGTATTCTGGGCCTCATCCCAGTGATCCCAGTGGCACTTAGGGATCTCCATCTCAACATCGCCCAAAAAACAGTTTATCTTTGCCATGATGTACACACACACACACACACACACACACACACACACACACACACACACACACACACACACACACACACACACACACACACACACACACACACGCAACCCCCTTATCTGCAGGAATCCCTTTGCTGGCTTTATGTCGACAGTAAATCTTGACACAACTCCTCTCTTTCCCTCCGTGTTCACGCGTCCAGGCGCGCGCACGGCTGCCCATTATGCTCGTTTGGTTCATTTACCACGTCAGTCAGAGATTACTGGAGATTCACACCGCGCTGTTCACGCCAGGCTGCACTGGAAATGTAACTCTGGCTAACACATTTTATTTCATGTCATCAGGGAAATTCTAGTACTGACTCCAAGCCGCCAACGTGTTACTATGCTGATACGTGTGATGCCTGTCTATTTAACTCCTGCAAAGATGCAAACTGGTATTTCTAGTAGTACTGCGCTCGTTTTACACCAGATATCGTTACCATAGCCGCGCGTAATGCTCCCATCCACTCAACGGGCTGTTTATGGCGCTCTGGCCACTAAAGCGTGGAAATGAGCCGGTTTGACCCCCAACTAAAACATTTCTAGTGAGTCGGCATGTGTCAATATTTGCTTTTTTTCACGCTCAACACGGATCCCAGTGTGACTCATGGGTGGATTGCCACACATAAACACACCGGCATCCAAAGCGCGCCGGTCCATCCTCAGACAGATTCTGAGGCGGGTCGCCCAGACACTTTTTTAGTTTTCGGTCGCTTGATAGTTGATCGGTCGGTGTGTTACTCACCAGTTGGTTCCCAGCAGAGGCAGACAAAAAAAAGGAGTAAAACCTCAGAATTTCCCCATGCAGGTGTTCAGTAAATCCACTTTAGCGTCGGCTGCATATGCTGCGTCCAGGATAATGAGCGCTTTGGTTGCGTCTCTGCGGCGCTGCCTTGGTTTTCTTCACCAGCCCTCTGCACGCCTCGCGGTGACGTCACGCCAGCGCAGCCATTCTCATCCTCTTCACCGTCGCCCTCATCCTACCCATCTTCGTTCTCGTATTCACCCCATCCTCATCCTAATCCTGCCCTCATCTTCATCCCTATCCTCACCTCCATCTTCATCCTCATTCCTCCCCATTTTCATCTATATTCTCACCTCCATCTTCATCCTCATCCTCATCCTCCCAATCTTCATCCCTATCCTCACCTCCATCTCCATCCTCATCCTTCCCCATCTTCATCCTACTCCTCATCCCTATCCTCACCTCTATCTTCATCCTGCCCATCTCCAGCCACATCCTCATCCTCATCCCTATAGTCATCTTGTCCCATCCTCATCCTCATCCCCATCCTCCCCCTTATCTTCATCCACAACCTCATCCTCATCCCCATCCTCATGCTCGCCACCTTCATGCTCACCCTAATCCCAATCATCATCATCCTCCCCCAGCTCCATCCACATCATCCTCACCGTCATTTCTCAGCCTCAATATGTGACGTAGCAGCCTACAACCACGGGAGAACAGAAGGACCAGTGACTGCGTGCATGTGGGCCGTGTGACGTTTTAATTTACCTTTATAGCTGAAAAAAAAACGTTTATATAAACTCTGAGCCTCATATGCAATTCATCTGCGCAAACTAGGCTAATAATTGCCTTGCTACAATTTATATGTGTTAAACGTGACAGCGGGAGCGAAGAAAACCTGCTCCAAAGTGAAAAGTTGAAGCTTAAGAGTTTTTATGAGCCTTTTAACCGAGCCTATCATTTGTGTGCAATTTCAAACTGCTTTTCTGTGAATGCGCATGCAGGCTGGATTGGGTTGGAACGAATTAGTTACTCGAATAGTCGTCAGCATTTTTATTTTTATTTAAAAATCTATTTCTAAGATTGCCTCAGAGAAATCTGACTCGGCGGGTGTTTTACTTGTATTTATAACTATTATATTATATATAATGTAATTGTGACTTTTCATTTCATTAATTTGTGATATCAGCTGTTTTTCTCGAATTGTTTTACACCGTTGCTTCGCCTTTTAAACACGGACAATCCCAATAACTGTCAGGAGATCATTCATTTCTATAAATAAATGATTACAGGTCTAACCTTGGTCTTTATAGATGATCAGGGCCAATAAAGGCACTGCGCCAGTATAATAGTTTGTCTCTATTCGATTCTACTTTTCAGAAGCAGGCCTGAGTTGATGCCTTGATTAACGGATTTAATTTAACAACCAACTGTTGATCTCCTCATACTTTAATAAATCCACAACAGCCATTTTGTTGTATTTGTATTTTTTGTTGTTGTTGTTGAAGGAATCAAAACCTTGATCACAGGAATAATTTAAAATGTATTTATATACTATAGACGAGATGGAATATAGTTTTCTTTACTTGTGCTGCATTCACTCAAATCAAAAGTTTAAATCAGAACATTTAGGCCTTCCTGTGTCTGTTGCTGCTACGGCGCAGTGGCGTGAAGGGACAAAACCCACTGAAAATAATGAAGACAAAATATCTCCAGCAATCCGGCTAAAGCAAATAAATGTCGGTAGTCAGTCAGATGTGTGGTGTGCAGCGCTGTGGTATAAATAGACCCACTGAGCAGGCAAGGTAGCAGGCCGTAAGTAGCAGAGGCCAAGATTAAAGTAGATTTAGACTCTAAGCCGTGGAAGGATCACCAAGTCACTGATGAAGATTCTCCAAATGTCACGAAAATAAAATAAAATAAATTGAAGTCAAATAAAATGAAATAAAAATAAGTAAAATACATATAGAATTAAATTAAATTGAATAAATAAATATTAAATAAAATAAAATAAGAATAAGCATCATATCAGGCGGTATAAACTCCCGTGCATGGCCTTATCAACATCCCTTCCTCAGAGTTTATCTTTATAACCAAAACGAAAACGCAAACTTTCAGCCTGTTTCAAAACGTCCCACGGCCAAGGTGGTCATCTGCCTAGTCCAGCCGCTAAAACCCGCGTCTATATGGCAAAGCGCATTTCCAGCTCCGCGTGCATTTGGCCTGGGTCATGGTAGAAAGTGTGAAATGTGTCCCTCCCTTACACTTTCCTTTTTAACTCAGCCAAGTGCTGTGCACGGAGCAAAGCCCGGCTCTGTGAGAGGGATCCTGGGGGGATTAAAGGGGAGCCGCGGGCCTCCCTCCGGCGCACAGACAGACCTTCCCATGGTGCCTTCAGGAGACGCGGACTCCGTCTGAATGGTGGAAACTCAACAACCCCCTCACCTATCCTCACGTCAGCGTGTTTCAGCGGCATACTGGGTTTACTCCTGTATCAAAATGGACGTGTCAATATTTGTCCAACACATACAGAGTGATGTAATGCTGAGTATCTATACGGGTGAGTCCAGCCGAGCCAGTGTGTGTGTGTGTGTGTGTGGGATGGGGGGTACTTGACTTTTACCGCCAGGCCACAACTGAAGTGCTTACATTTACACTCAACAGTAGCTTTTCTCGGTTTTCATGACAAAGACAGACGTCTAAATAACGTCAAGATTCATTTTGCAAGATGGATGTGTGAAAGTAGCTGCAACTGGAAATGGAGTGGATAGTGTTAGAAGAAAATATGAACTGTTAACAGGAATAATAACCCCCCCCCAAAAAAAAAAATGACCACTGCCTGTTCTTCAAAGTAATGTAAAATATCATATCCACCTGTAGGAGCCACAACCAGGTCAAACAACACTGACCAAAATAGTAATAATAGATAGTCTGTGTGAGGCCTGCATCGCTGCATGCACACACATACACACACACACACACACACACACACACACACACACACACACACACACACACACACACACACACACATTCTCTATAATTAGGCAGTAGGCAGGTAGGCAGGTAAATGCTGTGATTACTCAACGAGTGACTAGGAATGACTGGGACTTAAGTACTACCCTGAAGGTGAGGCAGCGGCCTCATCTCTCCTGTGCAAATAGGTGGAGGGATTATTTAGCCCGTTTGGTGTGTGTGTGTGTGTGTGTGTGTGTGTGTGTGTGTGGTCGGGGGGTAGGGGGGGGCTGTCTGTGGCCAGGACCTGTCTGACTTCAGATGGTCACCTCCGCAGAGTAAATAGTTATTCTTAAATAACAGAAGAGGTGATACAAGCTGGATAGGTGAAAAACAGGTCACGCCCCGTTGTGAGTGGGTTTGTGTGTGTGTGTGTGTGTGTGTGGAGCATTTGTAGGGGGAGGTAAGTGTGTGTGTGTGCATGCTTTTTTTTGTGTGCAGGTGTGTGCAAGGTGTGTGTGCAGGTACAAATAGCATACACACACACACACACACACAAACACACACTCATCATCACACACACGTCACCAGTGCTGCGTTACCACACTTGCAAAGTCATGTGTGTGTGTGTGTGTGTTCGTCTGAATGCGCTCCTCTTCCTCCTCACTGTGACCCGTGCACCAGTCACCCGCGGGTCCAAGCAGCACCTGATCCAGGACCAGCAGAGTACAACAGAGCTGGTGTCATCAGGACGGTAAGGCCTGTTTCCGCTGAGCGAGGAGCGGAGAAGTGGTCTTGAACCGTCCGCCGTCCAGACTCTGCAGAATCAATCAGGAGGGTTTTGCGAGCTTGACGCTGGGCAGCTCGGCAGGACGGGAAGCCCTTTGGAACGTTTTTTCTAACTCAGAACAGAGAAGAGAGTCCGCCCTGCACGTCAACAAGCCAGACACCCAGACGGCCAGCCAGACACACAGACAGATACACAGCCAGCAAACCATGCAGGGATATTTACTTCATAAAGTTTCCACTATGGATATCTATCCACTTCAAAACATGTGAGCGGAAGGGGGATGAAGTCACCCTCTCATCACTGGGGCTATTATGGGCAATGGATGCTTCCCAGTTGCCGTTTTTTTTTTCTCCAAGCAGTCCCCCTTGAAGTGTGTTGAAAACACAGATGTCACAGTTTCCAATCGGCAGTGAAATTAGTGATGTTTTGATTACGCAGGGCTCGGAGATTACCAACGTAAACAGGTCTGGTGTATGGATCATCATTTCAAGAGGAGGCATCATCCCTTTTTTCCACTTTATCCAAACTGGGCTGGCCTCCTTGGCTTAGCGGTGATGAGAATCGGACGTCCAGCTTCCAGTTTTTCATCTGAGCATAAACCTAATGCTAGTTAAAGTGATATTTCCTTTTGGTAGAACATTTATATGGCCGACCACCAGAAGCAGCCCTGAGTCAGCACCACGGTTTGACTTTCATTCTCAAAACCTTGTCTAAAAATCACCTCACACATTTAGGCCAATAATGAAAAATAGGCAAGTCATAAAAAACAGGTCATGTTGTTTCATCCTGGATTGAACTTTTCATCAAGTTCTTTTTCCTGCGTTCAAAATCCTCGATATTGGATGTCAGTTTTGACAGCGGATCCCCGGGGCAGCTGATGCTGGAGGCTGACAACTCCTGAACGTCTTCAGTGGTGTGCAGGTTGAAAAGTAAAAATGTTGAGTAAAACATCTCACTACCTGGTACAAGTTATATCACAAACGTTACTCAGAAAATGCAGCGACCATATAACAAAAAATAAGAACATATATTTTTAGTTAGGGCACAAAATTGTCTGTTAGAGGGGAACACTACTGGATTTAAGAATTGTTAAGTACACTGTTCACATGTTCTAGGATAGTCATGGATATCAACAACTCAACAACCCAAAGACAAATATAAGCTGGACCTGCCGAGACACCGAGACCATCAGAATAATGTATCTAAACTCTTAAACTGAGCTGCGCCAGGCAGCTTTGCACGTTGGGGATGCCAAATGGCAGCGAGAGGTAACCTTTGAAAATTGAACCCGGCTGGTCTGTGACGAGCATCAGAGCTTTCTCCGTCTTTGGTCTTTCTCCGTCCAGAGAAAGAGGTTCGTCTTTCTCTGGACGGAGCCTCGCTGCTGTTCAGGAGACAGTTTGAGTTTGTCACTTCCTGTGTCTGTACCCGACACCAGGATGAGGTGAATCTACGACATCTCAGCTAGCGGGGATGGGACCCTCTCTCTCTGCTGCACTTGGTGATCAGACCCATAAGACCTAGTGCAGCTTTAAATGCTCAAAGGCTCTGCGGTCACCGGAGTCCATCTTGGTACAGCAGGGGGAAATTCAACATCTTAAATATCTGAACCTTTTTTAAGTTGAGTCATTTTTGTTGTTGTTTATCAAGACAACTGCAAAGACACAAGGAGACAAAGTCCCGCAGGATCCAGGGTCCAGCAGGAGTCCAGGTCTTAACCACGGGGGTCTTAACCACGACGCCGCCGTGCACCGACAGCTAACTTTTTAAGCTGTGGATATTAACCACTCGCTGCCAACTGCACAGTGAGGTTCCCGTATCTGTTTATCCCTTCAATCCACACGCGTCTATAAATGATAAAAACTAATCCGGGACCAGGCCTGTTTTCTCTTCAGGAACGCCGTCAGCTCCGGAGCACCACGGAGCGCTGGAATATCCGCGGCGTCCCAAACAGGATTACAGAGCTGATTTCACTCACTGAGGGAATTTTTGTATTGGACATGATGTGTGTTTGGTTGCAGGGATGCGGCGCTGCATATCCCATACATGGTTATATCCTCCCTGATAATCACTTAAAAAGGGTAGAGAGGTTTATATATCTTTCCGATATCAGTTGCACGAATATAAGTCTTTTTTTTTTTTTTATCTCCCTCCTTTTTTTTTTTTTCTTCCTCTTCCATTTTGATAGATTGTTTTATTTACTCTCTCTCTCCAACATCTGGATTCTGGTCTCTGGAGCGGCACACTGCAGCGAACAAGCTTGGCCGCGGCTCGGCGAGCTCAGAGATTTATGGCGGAGGCTTATAGCACTCTGCTGTGTTTGGGATAGCGTTGCCCTGCATCGTCCCGCTAAAATCGCTATACCCGCCTCCCCCCTACCCTCCCCCCTCCCTCCCTTTCAATCCAGCTTTTAGGCTCACGGAGGGAGAAGTGTCCGCCCCCTTCCCTCTCTCTCCCCGTCGGCTGCCGTCACCGGCGGAGGGACAGTAACGCCGAGAGGTCACGTCTCTGATTACAGGTTTGTAGGGTAGGGGCTTCGCCACGCTGGGATCCACGTGGTTCCAACACAGTCGATCCATTACCAAGCGATGGTGTAAATGGCGGCTAAGGATAAGAATCACTAATCCAGTCTGAAACATTTGAGTTTTTACAATTTGGATTATGGATTGGATTATTTTTGTAATTGGATTACCCACAAATGAAACTAGCCTTGGCATTTGGCAAATCTCTTGGACGGATCAGAACGGGCCTTTACAGCCTTTACATTAAAAAGTTAAGAGTTAAAAAGTTAAAAAGGAGAACCGAAATCACAGTTTTCATTCACGAGTTGCTTCTAGGTAAAGCTTCTTCACCTGACTGGCATCAGACAGGTTGCAGGAAGATTCAAACACAGTAAAAACTTCAACTTCAACTCGATCTGCTTCTGTCACCAACCTCTTTTACCCTGTTGTATGAACTGAGTAGATCATAGTGAGTAGCATCAAACTGGTGTAAGTTATGAGGACAGAAATGAATGTTTTTTTGTTTATATCGTGTCTGTTTGCTGATGATCATGACTGGAGGTGATAGTTTGATTCAGTGAGGGTCTGCTGCCTCTGTGTTCTTGTTCTCTGGTTAAAATCTCTCGGTGTTAATGGCCTGTGTCTGTTCTGACACCCTGACTGCTCTGGTTTTGGGCTGAGAAAAAGAGGGACGACTTCCATTTTTCCATAGTTTCAGGTCTATTACCTCCCTCCTCTCCATCACTCAACTCCCCATTACCAGGGCTGACCAAAGTCGGCCATCCATAAACATCCTCCAAAGGTTTCCTAAGATAAGATATTTGTTTTTGTGCAATGAAATTACACACAAAGAGCGATTTCCAGATATGTTGCTTTTGTCAGATGCGTTTTTTTTCAGGCGCACGGCCCGCCGTGTTACATCTCAGCCCTCGGATCCTGTCAGAAAAGGTGCACGGTGCAGCAAAATGTTTATAGCGTGTGAACGGTCCCGGGCGAAAGAAGGAGTGAATGCGAGCGTAAATCACCTTGCCCTCCGTGGGCATGCGGAGGTAACGGCCCAGGGGCATGTGAACTGTCAGAGGTTACTCAGAGGAAGGCGGCTCCAGCCTCGGCACCGGGCCTGATACATGTCTGTATAAACCTACTGACAGCAGGCTGGAAAAACAAGCTGGCAGAGAGAGAGAGAGGGAGAGAGAGAGAGAGAGAGAGAGAGAGAGAGAGAGAGAGAGAGAGAGAATGGAAAGTAGAGCGGAGTGTAAACGAGAAAGAGAGAGAGAGAGAGAGAGAGAGAGAGAGAGAGAGAGAGAGAGAGCGTCCAAACCCGGCCCGCCCAGGTTTCGACCTATAGCTCTCTTTGTATTCCCCTGACACAAAGATTTATTGCGCAAACATCACCGTTCCCAAAAATACATATTGAAACAATTTTTGGACAAACACAGCAGACAAAGTGAGCGTCCTGCGCTGTCACGGGAGTTTGGATCTGCAGGGCGGGGCGGGCGAGCGGAGCAGCAAGTGCATGAGGAGTCTCGCTTCAGGAGAACTGAAAGAGGAGCAGGCCGCCACACCGCCGAGGAGAAGGAGGGAGGCATGATGGAGACACTGCCATGGCCTCCCTCCCCCCCTCCCTCCCTGCCTCCCCGCCTCCCCGCCTGCCGGCCTGGTCGGTGGGACGAGGCCCGGTGGAGGCATGTCATCTGAGAGGGCAAATAGTTATGGACACGCACACACACACACACGCACACACACACACGTGCACACACAAGTATACGTGTCGAGTGCCTACACAGATATTGGTGTGTATTGAAGTATGTAGTATGTAAGCGCTCACACTTATAAATGCATGAACACACACACACATACACACACATATGTTTGTATTACTATACTTGTGAGGACCCTAACCTAGTCCTAATCCTAATCTTAACCCTTAACCTTAGTCCTAACCCTAAACTAGCCCCAGAAAAGACGTGAGGACCGGCAGAAAATAAACGATTTCTTTCTACTTGATCTATGATATTCTTCCACATATTTCTACATGGTCCTCATAGAACACACACACACACACACACACACACACACACACACACGTGCACACACACACACACAAACTCACACAGGTGCACACATATGCTCACACAAGTATACATGTGTGAGTGCATACACAGATATTGGTGTGTATCGATGCTCAGGTGCACTTTCTGTAAGCGCTCACACTTATAAATGCATGAACACACACACACATACACACACATGTGTTTGTATTACTATACTTGTGAGGATGCTAATCCTAATCCTAATCTTAACCCTTAACTCTAGTCCTAACCCTAAACTAGCCCCAGAAAAAAAGGATTTTCCTCATCTTTCGATGATTTTCTTCCACATGTTGGTTCATTTGGTCCTCATAGAACACACAGACACACACACACACACACACACACACACACACACACACACACACACACACACACACACATGTGGTTGGACAGCATGCAGCAAAAACAACAGAAATGAAAATAGATGAAAAATATTTCTGAATCAGCAAAATGTTTATGAGCAGCGTTTCCTCGTTAGCAGCTGCTGGAGCGAGGCCAACGTCTGTCTGAGCCAAGACCAACACAAACACAAACCGTCTCATTAGCCCAGTTAAACCCGGAGGGGGCGGAGCCTCACGGACGCTGACGATGACATCACCGAAGACAGTAAATCAGGAACGACTAGCCTCGCTCTGAATCATCAGACCGTTTGATATATAGTTTAGAGAGCATATACATCTTTTCCTAGTTTTCTTTTCATTCATCCTATTTTATACAACTGAAGTTCATGAACAAGGTCAGATGCGGGTCTTGGATTCAGTATTTTCTCTTTGGTATTTTATTCTCCCGCTAGTTAGTTAGTTTTATTTGACAATTTAAAAAAAGAAAAAAAAAGAAAACAACAGATACGCACAACACAAACTCACATCCTCCTAAACACATGCCAACACATCCCTGCACATCATAAATTGCCGAGGATAACACAAAAAAGTTGGCAACTTATTTCCATTGTGGTCGTCTGAAACTGACCACAGTCCCGTTAGGAAACCAGCTGTGGAGATCGTTTCTCCCACTGAAAGATCAATATATCAAAAACATCATGCACATCAGCCAGCGGGGCGTGACGTGTTCTTGGCGCGGGTTCGAGCCCCTCAGCGGCACGTTACCGTCACGTATTGATTAACAGAAAAAACACCTCCGGGACCCTCGGGCCTGTCGGTCCACCCGCCGCCGGTCAACCGCACATTTAACGTTCTCGCAAAGCGTTGAGCTCAACTGTCGGGTTCATCCGGCAACTCGTTGGACCAACACATGTAGACACAATCACACACACACACACACACACACACACACACACACACACACACACACACACACACACACACACACCCTCCCCTTCCCTCCAAAACAAGTGATGTATGTGTTTTTCAGAGAGGACACCAAGGTGAAACTCAACATTCCTCCTCTCCTGCCTTTTTTTCCCCCTCGCAGAGTGAAAGGTATTCAGGACGAAGAGGACGACGTCGCCCCGCGAGACAATTTACTGCCCGTCTCTGGGAATTCCTCATGATCCAGGTATGGGAATGGGAGAGTGGGAAAGAGCCGGAGCGGTGAACTCACCCTGGCGTTTTTATCTTGATCGTCAGATAAAAGGGTTTCTGGTACACAGGAGTCTTCTGCTGCTTCCACCGTCCGGGTGTCTGATGGAAATCACCCAAACACAACGTCTTTAGCAAGGCCAATAAAAGCGTTTGAAGACTTCAGACAACATCTCTAAAACACAGATCCAGATCCAGTCCGAAGTTATCATTTCTTCTCTTCATTTTGACTTTATCTTTGATTTCATTGTCTTAACGACTACAAACAAACAAACTATCAGTGTTTTTCCCCAGACCTTTATTTTGAAACAGCCTTTAGAGCATCATGGGACACTAAAACCTTCCACTGACACTCATATAAATACAGTTCTGACCAACCCCAGGAGAAACTCACACCTATGTTGGATAATGATTCAAATTATGAACTGTAGGAAAATTAATGTAACAAGTTGATTTTGTCACCAAGATCTTTTTTGTCCACATAGAAGATCTTTGGCTTGGATTTGGTCTCCAGCACAAAAGTGGCACATAAGAAACTGTATTGCTTTCCTTCCTCGTACAGGGTGCCCGCCTCACACAGGTATGGAGGAACACACACACACACACACACACACACACACACAGTAGCCCCGTCTCCAGGCCTGGCCAGGGAGGACGAGGGAGGAGGAAGGGAGGAGGAGGAGAGGATGATCTCCTGGAACTCTGGTTATCCTCAGTGAGGAAGGTTGAGGCTGTTTTCCCACCGCAACACACGCGAAGGGAGGGAACGTCTCTCTCTCTCTCTCTCTCTCCATCCTGCTCTCTCTATCCCAGTTTCTCTTCTCCTCCTGCTCTCCTCTGTTGTCCAGTGATGTAGAGGTCAGATAAGACGGTGGGTGAACTATCGGCGTGAAGTAAACAACCAGCAGTATAACCTAAACGTTAAGGCTCTCGGAAAAGCATTAAGACCGTTTCTTCATTTTGATACAACAGTTTGATCCTCTAACCAAGATGAATTCCTGTCAGGAAGATTTGTGTCAGGCTGAAAAGGTAAACTCTATTTCTGGGTTATCAAAGTGAACCTGCACTGTCCCTGGTCCTTCACAGGAAGACCTTCTTCTTTTTCCTTCCTCTTCCTCTATTGGTGTCTTGGTTGGTCTCCCTCTTTAGTTAGTTAGTTAATTAGTTTAATTTGACAATTTAAAAAAAGAAAAAAAAGACACACGCCAACACATCTATACACATCATAAATTGCCGAGGACAACACAAAAAAGTTGGCAAAACAAAAAACTTATTTCCATTGTGGTCGTCTATATGGTGGCTGTATAGCATCTCTCTCTCTCTCTCTCTATCCTGCTCTCCCTATCCCAGTTTCTTTGCACCTATTGCTCTTGTCCAGTGATGTAGAGGTCAGATAAGACGGTGAGTAAACACTGGTCCTTCACCGGAAGACCTTCCTTTTCCTTCCTCTTCCTCTATTGCTGTCTTGATAGGTCTCCATCTCTCTCTCTCTCTCTCTCTCTCCCTCTCTCTCTCCCTGTGGTCAGGATCTCCCACCATCTGACATCTGCTGTGCAGCGTTCCCCTGGAAGAGTGAGAGAACTGGTTCCCAGTGTTTAGTTGGAGGGAAAACAGTGTAACTGAACTCCGGTGATGAAGCAGGTGTGGGCGGCTATTGTTAGACTCTTGTCTTACGCTGCGAGACTCAGACCCAAATGTTTTGAATTGTTTTGAAGGGCTGGAGCTGGGGGGGGTTTCTCCCTTAGTGTGTGTGTGTGTGTGTGTGTGTGTGAGTGTGTGTGTGAGTGTGTGAGTGAGTTTATCTGGGTGTGAGAGGGGGAATTAAACATAAAAAGCGAATGCCATTGGCCTAATGCTGTAATAACTGAGGTTTGACCAATATTGATTGATTGATTTTTTAAGGCTGATAAGGATGCTGATATATTTTCATGCCAGAAAACGACGAGGAGTCAGAAATTCCCTCAGGACTTTATTCTTGTTGAGGTGGAAAAGCTTCTGAAACAGCATTTAGATCGCGGGACACCAACACTTTTGGTGAAACTGCCGATAGCCGATGTTTCGTGATGGTTAGCGGACCAGCCGGTCAGCTAGCTAACAAGCTAACATCTAAACCAGTGGTTCTTAATCCAGTCCTCAAGGAACCCCTGTCCTGGAGGTTTTAGCTCCAGCCCTACTCAGGCACACCTGAACCAATTAAAGTCTGATGGAAAACCTGAAGCCTCTAATTGGTTCAGCTGTGCCTGAGTAGGGCTGGAGCTAAAACCTCCAGGACAGGGGTTCCTTGAGGACTGGATTAAGAACCACTGATCTAAACACTGAACCAATCAGATGCATCAGTGATGAAATGATCAGTTCTTAGTTAAAAACAACACAAATTAACCATCAATATTTCATTCTGCTGATCCCAAGTTTATTAATGTTTCTGAAAAGCTGAGACCTCCAATATGGCCGCCAGAGGGGACGTTACATCACCTGAAAGCCCTCTATACCCTTTATCTGATTTCAGAAGCCTCGGTGGTTTTGTCCTGCCTAGTTTAGAAGGGGGCGGAGAAAAGAGTGGGGGAGTGGGGGGGAGTTGGGGGGAGGGAGGGAGGGAGGAGGGTGTGTTGGGTGAGGTTGAGAAGGGTGAGAGCCTTTCTCAGGTAGGTTTGCCCAAACATGACGGCTTGTTTACCTGTCAAGTTGTTGCTTTTGTCTGGGCCTCCCGTGAGAGACAAAGAGGCTGAGCTGCACTCGTCTCTGAGCAGGACCACCAGTGTAGCGTGTCTGTGTGTGTGTGTGTGCATGTGTTGTGGAGTCTTGCAGTGCGCTCACGTTAGTGTGTGCGTGTTGTGTATTTGAGCGTCTTCATGCGTGTCTGTGTGTGTGTGAGTGTGTGCGTGTGTGTGTGTGTGTGTGCGCATGTGCATGTGTTGTGGAGTCTAGCAGTGCGCTCACGTTAGTGTGTGCGTGTTGTGTATTTGAGCGTCTTCATGCGTGTGTGTGTGTGTGTGTGTGTTCGTATGTATAGTGTGTGTTCACGCATGTGCTCGCACACGTGTGTGTTGGAACCCGAGCGCTGTGTGTGTTTGTTGCCGGGCGTGTTTGTGTACAAATGCAAACATGTGTGACTAATTCGTTTTCGGGAGCAGCAGACAATGCAGACGGTAGACGGCTGGGGAGCTGGGTGAGGGGTGTGTGTGTGTGTGTGTGTGGTGTGTGTGTGTGTCTGTGTGTTTCTTTGTGTGTGTCCTTGTATGTTAGGGTATGTGTGTGTAGTAATTTGAGGACAAGCACATTTATTATGGAGTCATCCCATTGACTGACAGTGTACAGTGTCATGCAAGGCTAACAGAGGTCTGATGTTCCCCTGGGAAACAGGAAGCAGCACGGTGAGAGTCAAACAGGTTCAAATCCACACACACACACACACACACACACACACACACACACACACACACACACACACACACACAGTAAAAAATAATGTTACGGAGCAATCAGGTGATTATTACATCCTGTTGTGTTTTGTCTGATCTGATCATTGTACAATGAACAATAAACACAATACATTTCTGGAAATAGAATTACAACCAGAGTCACTTTATTTTGGTAAGTCCAGTATCTTGGTGGCTTTAGATATTGATATAAATATTGATATAGATATTGATTCATAACCATAACTTACTATCACTTAGTGACACGTCCGCTACAATAACAACAGGACTGCAAGGTTACAGATAAACAGAAGAATATACATGTTAGTGTTTGGGTGATGAGGTTTGGATTGCATTGATATTCAATATTGCTGATATATATTATTCTTTTTTTTAATTTACCATTTTTATCATGTCTGTATGTCGTACATATCCCAGTTTATTTTACTAGAATGTCTCAGAGGTCCCCTCATCAATAAAGGATAAATAAAATAAAAACATATTTCACCATTTTCACGCTAATAAAAATCACAGGGATTCAGTGTTGCCCAACACACCTACTGTGGGAAGCATCAGGCCTTTAAATCAACAATTAATTTATTACTGCACAATTAACCTTGTAAATAAAATGTGGAAAGAAAATATAATTTCATTGCTTTTATGTAGCTGAGGTCCGGGAGGAACCAGCATCACATCAGACAGGCTGATATCTGATCATTGATCTATCAGTCTAATCACTCTGCAAATATATTTTCAACATTCAGTCATTAGGTGTAATATTGTTACAGTGATTCCTGTTAGATTCCCCTCAGAAGGAGACACACATGTTGCTCTCTGTCCTGTGTGAATGTTGCAGGTTCGTCTGACTGATTGATAGTTTACGGTCCCTGGGGAGGAAAAACAGCAACAGAACCGATTCATCACCAAAACCTGTCTTAGCTCACGGTCCCTGCAGAACAAACTTTAGAACAAAAACACATTTGCAAGTGACAGATCCAAAACTTTCATTCACATTACTATTATTGAGAATGTATTGTGAACTATGTACCTCTTACCCCGGCTGCATACAAAAAACAACATTTATGAAACTATACAAAACTTATTAACACGTTTTTTTAACACGTCCCAATCGGACCTGAAACTTTAATTCTAGTGAGGAAAAGAAAAAACCCCAAAAGGTTTTTCTGTTTCGGGCGAGCAGCGAGCCGCAGTTCAAAGAGCGATTGCAACAGCGCTGGATCAGTTTTTACGCCTTTGGTGCTTGTGGGTAATTGTGTGTATCTTTCGGCTTTAGCTGCTGTCTGCTAGTGTGTGTGTGTGTGTGCGCGCGGTGCGGGGGCGTCATGCATGTGTGTGTGAAAGAGCGTCTACCTGTGTGGCAGAAGGTAAAGCCCAGTAATCTCTGTTTGTCTCAGTCTGAGAAGTATAATACTCTGACTCATTCCTAGAACGACTCCATCTATCATAAAAAGCAACAGTCGCCACTGTAATTTACAGAACTAATCCTCAGATGCCAAATTAATGTGTTAAGTATAGGTGTGATTAAATGGTTTGAAAGACTCCAAATGTTTAGTCAGTGTTTTCATCCGTGGTGAGCAGGGATGAGTTTAAAGTGGGAACCTGTGAGAGCCCAGGGGTTTTTTTGTCTCCCGCACCGTGACGTCTTTCTCCTTGTTGGAGTTCCTGTAGGTGGCGCTCTTTTCTCTGCATGTTCAGCCGCGGTGGCTAGCGCTGCTGATGCTAACTACCCAGGTCTTCCTCTGTTTGTTCCAAACAAACCGCTGTTGTTACCGCTGGAAACGTCAAAGCGCATCACTTCCTGTGCGTTTGAGCCACCTGACGCGAGGTGTTTTTAAAAGCTTTCTAACTGGCTGGAGGTCGAATCACTAGTATGTTCTATCAATCAGTCATAGAGAGTTTTATATAAAGAAATCACACATTATTACTTTAATAAAACTCTTAGATGCAGCATCTCGTTTGAGGAAAACGCCCAAACACCTTGTTGTACTTGAATACTACAATAGAGTACTCCTGATACTACCACGTCATTTTGTGGGCACATTCAACTGCTCTGTTGTAAAAGATGCAATTGCAGTTCAAAATCTCCCCTCTCACTTTTCCTCACCCCTTTTCTCTCGTTCTCCCTCTCCAGTTTTCTCCTCTCTGTCCAGTGTCTCTTCCATCCCTCCCTCACTTCCCTCACCTCTTTGCCCCATCTCCCACTCCTCCCACTCCTCCCATCAACCCTCTACCCCCCACCTCGCTCTTTCTTCTTCGACTCCCTCGCTCTTTCCCCATCTACCTCTTTCCCCCTTACCTCTCCTCTCTCTCCCCCCCCCCCCCCCCACTTCCTCCTCATCCATCCTTCCCTTCCTCTGCTGTGTAAAAGCAGCAGCTGCCTCTGTCTCCTGGGCTGGTTCTCTGAGTGCTGAGGGGGAGGAGGGGGAGGAGGGGGAGGAGGGGGAGGAGGGGGCGTCGCCTCACCGGGCTGAAACCAGCTGGACATATTTCATGGGGACAGAGAGAGATGTGGGGGGGGAAAGAATTAGAGATATGGGGGAAAAAGGGAAATGAGAGACATAGGGTGAGAGGGCAAGAGATGGGGGAGAAAGAGAGACGGATGAAAATTGGAAAGAGAGAAATAGAGGCGTAGAGTCACAGAGACGTATTTCAGGGCGTAGTGGGGGTCTGTCAGGCTTTGATCTGGCCTGCACGTTGTGTGTGTGTGTGTGTGTGTGTGTGTGTGTGAGTGTGTGTGTGTGTGTGTGTGTGAGTGTGTGTGTGTGTCTGGACTGTGAGGCGAGCTGATTGCCAGAGACCAGGACTGGAGGATTAGTGAGCAGTTTTCCTCTTCTGGTGCAGAAAAGCTGAAAAACTTCCCCCTTTCTTTTCTTCCACTTCTTCACTCTTGTTTGTTTTTCTGAAATCTTGATGATACTGAATGAAGTTCAGGTAGTATTATATTATTATATTATTATATATATTATATGATTATATACAATACACTCTTGAAAGTCGTTTCCACCATTTTAAAGTGCTGAACCTCTTACAGAGCACAGAAATAAAATTATTATTATTAATAATGAAACTAATATAATTTAAAAGCTTCTTTTATGAAATAGTAACATTTTAGTTGATAATTGGATTATCAACTTTTGCTGCTCATCATGCCCTTTCTTTCTCTCACCTGTTTTCTGTTGCTGTCCACTAGAATGTTCACTAGTACACTAGTACATGTTCACTAGACAGAACACAGATGCCTCAAACTTGATCTGCATTAATACTTTAGTTTACACACCTTTGTTTGAAGAGTAAAACATGAAACATGGAAAAGAATCGCTCCAGCAAACTGGCTGCTGCTGCGTCACATTCATGTACACTGCAAAAAAATGTGCAAGTCATTTAATCTTTAAATGTTTTTCATAAAAGAAGTGAAAAATAATGTCAATGGGGTGAGATCATTTCATTTGGTTTCTGGTATTCTACAGAAAAAAATAAATCTTGAAACAAGTTGATTTGCATTGGTAACAAGTGAAATCCACCTGTTTTAAACTAGATTAGAAGAGGTAAATGGAAAGGTAAACTCTGGTCCACGGACCTTCATCAACACACTTAAAGGTGCTCTGGGTATCGTTTTTAAATGTTTTAAACATTGACATACCTGTAATGAGACTATGGTCAAACATGTTGGAAGCGTTTTTCCCATCGTACTCAACAGCTTTAGCTCCGTTTGCTTGCTGTTCTGTGCGGTAAAACAATCTGTCTTTGTGCAGTAAAGCAACCCGGTGGCACGCGGTGTAAGAAGCTTGTCGAGGCCGGTAGAGTTCTGCCAATGTTTTCGCCGATAGTTCCTCTTGTTACTGTTTTGTTTATTTAGTGACGCTAAAATGCTCCAGTTGAAAATGAACGGGAACAAACATCAGTTTCCCTTACAGGAACATGTGGTGGTTGTTTTCCTCCAGGTGTACTGTCTGTCTGTCTGTCTGTCTGCCTGCCTGTCTGTCTGCCTGCCTGTCTGTCTGTCTGCCTGCCTGTCTGTCTGTCTGTCTGTCTGCCTGCCTGCCTGTCTGTCTGTCTGCCTGGTCAGTGGGCCTAACCTTTGCTCTGTCTTAATCAGGTAAAGTAGGGCTTCAGTAATCCACTGTTTGCAGCCATGCTGTGGTGAGGTACGTGTGTGTGTGTGAGAGTGTGTGTGTGTGTGTGTGTGTGTGCGCCTGCTAGTCAGACTGAGGTCTTGTGGAGATTGGAGTGGCCTTGAGGTCAAAGGTCAGATAAACACAGCTGGCACTCTCCTCCTGCCTGGCTTAGAAAAGCTGTTTTCTCCTTTTTTCCTCCCCCGTCCCTCCCTCTCTTTATCTCTCCCTCGTCTATCTGTCTCTTTCCTATTTTCTCTCAGGTCTGTCGTCCTCGTGATCTCTCTCTCTCTCTCTCTGTTTTCTCTCCTTTCCTTCTTCTCTTGTCTCCCTCTTTCCTTCCCTAATCCTCATTTCTCGATCAGTATCTTTTCTTTTTTCGTTCATCTGTCTTCCCCCCCCCCTCTCTCTCTCTCTTTCTCATTTTGTAACTGTTGTCTCTCTCTTTTCTTTGCCTCCCCCTGTTATTTGCTTTTTTCGCTCCCATCCATCATGCATCTATTTTTTTCGTCTCATCTGTCTTGCTAGTCTTCGTCTCTCTCTCCTCTGGCATTCTCTCTTGTTTTTTCCTTTTTCTTTCTACTCCTCCTTCTTATCTCGGTCCTCTCCTTCAGTAACGTCTTCTCTCTCTCTCTCTCTCTCTCCATCCTGTCTGTTTGGTGAGGAATGCTCCCTCCATGCCCAGATCCATCACATCTCCACATCGTTGCTAATAAATCAGCCTCCTCTGTCTCTTCTGTGTCTCTGCCTCTCCTTTCATCTTTGACCTTGTCAGAGTATCTATCTATCTATCTATCTATCTATCTATCATCATCTATCTATCCATCCATCCATCCATCCATCCATCCATCCATCCATCCACCGACCTTCTCTTCTTTCTTTCTTTCTTTCCCACAGCTGCCAGTGACACATCTCCTTTCTTCTTCTCCTCCTTCTCACTCCATCCTTCTTGCTCTCTGTCTCATATATTCGCCATACATCTTCATGGCCATCTTTGTCTCCCATGAAGACGACTCTGTTGCTGAGACAGGACCTTCAGTGTTCTTCTTATCTGGAGGTTGTGATGTTTGTAACCTTAAAGGGGCATTAAGCATGACCTTATGACCAGTCAGCGACCATGATTGCAACCTCTGTCAGGTGTCTGGAGCAGCTTATGGTGGCCTGTCATTAATAAATAATAAAGTCACATGTTCACAATAGAGATGAGTAAGCTGCTAAATGGAGCAGATCCAACAGAAACTTCCAGTGAAGAGGAAATATATCAAAATACTGGAATAATAATAATGCTGTGTCATTTACTTTTTTTGGCTTGAGAGAGAAATGAGAACACCGCCCTCGATTGGTGAGAATATTATTGTTGAAAATCTGAGTTACGGGCCAGAAAGAGTTTTGAAACCCAGAAATCTCAGCAGGTGAAGTAATCATTGAGTCATTGGTATTGATCAGCAAAACCTATCAAACCTTACCTACCCTGCAGATACATGATCAGGTTGTGCTATGGGGCAGCAACTTTAAAATCTCACTCTGTAAGTTTTGCAGTTTGGCGCCACCTCTGGCTGTGATTGGTAACTGTTTTTTAGCTCCGATTCCCATAAACCCTTGCGTGTCTCTTTAGTGATGCAGAAACAGTTGGAGAAATTAAAATGCCTTCAAGCCAAGTAACTTCCATTTGTGTAGCACAGATATGGATGGTACTGCCGAGTAAAGCCAGTGCTAATATGTATTTGTGTTTTATTGTGCCGTTTATCTCTCTCCTCTTTCGCTTTGGACACTTTCCAAAGATCTTGTTTTTCTGGACGGCTGAAGGCGGAGGCGGTGAAGCCGATCCCCGCTGAGCTGCATCCGCCATGCTACGCTGCACCTACTGCAAAGTAGTCTGCAGGTCGCGGCGTGATTATATTCTGTGTGTTTTACCAAAAACGTAGCACGCATCACTTCCTGTGCACAAAGGTTTCGCACTACTGGTCGTGTCTCATGCATCACTGATGGGTGGATCTCTTTTGTTCAGTGTAAAAACAAATTACTTAGATTTAAAATACATTTTTTTTTTAACCTTTAACCACCTATCTTTAACCTTTACCGTTAATATACAGCTCTTTGTACCCGAACCCAAACATCCTTTCCCAGAATGCTCTTCTTGTCACACTTCACATGTACAGTAACACAAGGAGACACCTTGGACGGTCCATCAAAGTGTCCTTGACTGGTCTCTGTTTAGGGTGAGAAGCACCGCTGGTCTCGCTTCAACTTTCAACCCAGCAGATTATGATATCAATTCACAGGGTTTACTCGTGTGTGCATGTGTGTGCATGTGTGAGTGTGCGCGCACGTGCATGAGAGATTATATTATCCAAACCACATGCTTGTGTCACCTCCCTGATTTTGTAATTGTGATACTAATGCAACAGGTTTGTGTGTGTGTGTGTGTGTGTGTGTGTGTGTGTTAAACATATGAAGCCTCTGTCATTTGAAGTGCGATCTCCTTCCCCGGACCCGTCGGTCCCCTGCACCTTCCGCGGTCTATCAAAGTGTCTCCAAAATACCATTAGAAAGTGTCTTAAACCCGCCGGGGCCGCCGCTCTGCTTGGGTTTTGTCAGTTGCTCGGAGGCCATCCATCATCGGTTCCACCCTCGAGTGTCAGAGGGCAAGTCAGACGTCCGCAAATATCTGGGAGAAGTCTCAGACGGATGAGGTGACGTGTTGCGTCAGTCATGTAGGGCCTCGTCCACGCTGTTGTGCGGGCGACTCGTCAGGTATAACGTACGAAAATAACACGCTAGAGGTGGGGTTGTGATTGCAAGGTCTCCAGTTCGGACCAACTGGGAAAATCAGGGCAGGGAGAGGGAGGTTGTAATCCCCCCCTCCCTTGGGAAATAGCACCAAGGCGCCCTTGAGCAAAGCCTCGCCACCCAGCGACTCGTGGAGCCGCTCAGTGGAAGATTAATGTACCGATGTATAAAGCAAACAGCAAAATGATGGGACAGTAAAAATAATGAATTTCTCCACGTATCTCCCGGTGTGTAAACCTCGCCTGTATAAATAAAGGTTAAAACAGGTCAATATCCTGTTTACGACTCGCTGCAGTTTAATTGACATTAAATGACGTGCTAATTGTTTTCTCCAGCATTGCTCCCGTGGGTGTGCACCGTTTCTCCCCCGGGCGTCTTGGCCAGCAGGTCTGATGAAGCGCTGCGTGTTCAGATATTTGTAAGAAGTCAGGATGCGTCTTTTCTCTCAGGAGGTTGCGCCTCGTCTTTGGCAGCGCCGCCGGTTTCAGGGCTTTTGTTCGCATGCAGCCTCTCGTGTTACTGCGCCCCTGTCTTGGCAGCTGCGCGGGGGCTGGTCTGATTGCATTGCTGTATGCAGATGTCAGCATGGTGCAGAAACACAGGTGGAATAATTCATGCCGCTGCAGCTGCTGATTGTCTCCGCCGGCTACCTGCTGAATATGAAAACCCGGCAGGGACATCCGCATTACATGCAAAGGAGTTGGTCGGCTCCTGACGAGAGGCCACAGCTGCCAAACGAGAGACAGCTTCATCATTGTCTTCGTGTTACAGATGGATGGTGCCGCTGACAGACAGGCAGAATAAATTGGCGGCGATATCAAGGAGGAGCGAGCTTACGTTTCAGGGCTTCTCCTTCTCATCTCTCGCTCTGTCTCTCGGTCTCAAGGTGCATTTTTATTCAAATGCCGAGAGGACGAGAGGCCGCCCGGGTCAACGTATTTTGTTAAGGTGATTTAATGCAAAGCAAAAATATTTGCCTGTCTAAACAAAGGGCAGGCTTTTGCATAACTGGACTGTTGTGTGTAACAGGAGAGATGTGAGCGCAGTGCCAACGTGTTTTAGAGTTTTGTGGTGAACTACAAGTCGTGGTGTGATTGAAAAACAAGTCATACCATGTTGTTAGCCGATGACAAACCCCAAATACACCAAACCACACAACTGGTTCACCATCACGACCAACCAGTTCTTTTATATTTCCGCATCCTGTTGTTGCTGCGTGACTTTAAAGCTGCAAAATCCGACTTTTCAACTTGTCAGTGAAGTGTATTGTGAGTTGGGCATGTTCACACCCTACACCTGTCACTCATTGTGTTGAGCTGTCTGATGAATCACACCGCCACCTAGAAACGAGCATCCTCCCCGTCTAGCGGTATGCTAGCGGTATGCTAGCTAGCCCTCTCATCTCGATAACGCCGGCGTGGAAAAGTCTGCCTGCATTTTTTTATTTTTTAAAAATCTTTTAACCGCTTTCCACCGTGTTTGGAGCAGGGCAGCTGAAACTCTCTGCATTTACTGCTTTAGTTTGTTTGGGCGGACGATGCAGCGACGCCGTTCGGACTCAGGTACCGAGGCCGCCTGGACATGCAGGTCTCGCCAAGGTCTGATGCGAAGCCGGCGGCGGTTCGGTTCTTAGGAGGGAGAAAGTAATCCGACCCCAAAACACAAAGAACAGATTTTATGAGTAGTATGTTGTTCATTGTTCGACCGTTGTTCCTTACGCTTTTATGGGTATGGACATCTGTTGGCCAGCAGTTAAAGCCTAGCATAACAAAATGGACCAAGTCTGGATGGATGCGATTTCTTATTGGGCTCTTATGTGAAAACCACAGATGGTGAACTAGCAGGTCTGCTTGCCCTGCTGCTGGGCGGTGGGAACCTGAATCAACCAAATATCAAAATGCCAACAAAGTCAACTTTTGGTGACTTGGTAACTTTTCTAGTTGGGAACCAAAGAAAACGAACTGTACATGTGATATGACTTCCCCCGGGCTGAGACTGACCCAGCTGTCCCCGCGGGTCAAAGACTGACACAGATTGATGATGTGTAATTTACCCTATTTGTATATTTGTTATATAAATGACAGATTTTCAAGCACGTTTGAAGCAAAAATGTTCGTCCAGCAACTGGTGGAAACGCGACCCGACACACATTGCGATATTTTCCAACACATCTACACGCCTCGCGTTATCCCAACACATCACGCTCAGGAGAGTCCTGGTCTGGGCCAAACACCTTTACCGGTGAATTACGGTCCCCAACTCGGGGAGGCTGTTAAAGCACTCGAGGTAGAAGGGGGGCAACGCAGTATATTAAGTCCAATTTCCATAAGCCCGGCCTTAAATTAGACGCTCGGCGCTGCTTTAAGTAAAACCTGAAGGTAGCGGAGGCCAGAGTGGAGCCAGGGAGATCAGGAAGATATACGGTGACATCAAAGCTGTTCTTTGCACCCCACAAAACCTCCACAGAGTCAGAAAAATCCACCCATCTTAGAAGTGGAAGGCACATGAAATCTGTTTCTGCCCTCGTGTGTGTATTTGTGTGTGTGTGTGTGTGTGTGTGTGTTATACCAGAGAGACAGATAGAGATAGAGGGAGAAAAATTGAGTGTGTGTTTTGTGTGTTTGAGTGAGTGAGTGTGTTGGTTTCGATGTCTTGTTTTGAGAGACGGTGGTAGAAAAAGTTTGTGGTTGTCTGTTCACATGTACGTGTGTGTGTGTGTGTGTGTGTGTGGGTTAACATGGAGGCTCCAGTGCGTGACACCAGACGCATAGCTCCGCATCGCTCCTCCAGGTTACAAGATTAATGGCCGACGTCTTGAGATGACCGTGGCATATGAAATATGACTGTATTCCTGAAGTGAATCTGAAAGTTAATTTGTCATGAAATCCAATCACTGTGTGTGTGTGTGTGTGTGTTTCCTTCCCACGAGGGGCCCGCGGATCGGACTCACGGGCAAATTCGTACTCTTTCCACCAGGATTTCAGCTGAGCCCCCGTCGGTTTACGCGAGCAAATGTAGAAACCAAATGTGGGAGACGTGGATGCAACGCCGCACATGTCAAACCCGAGTGCCACCGTGCGGTTTAAAAATAAAAAAATAAAACGAAGGGAAAAAGCTTAATAGTTTTGGAGTCTGCTGCTGATTTGTTGTCTTTGAGTGATTTTGTGATCCAACTGGGCAGATTTTTATAATAATCATGATTCCTGAGGGGTTTTCAAAGCTGCGATACAAATCAGGGTGACAGGAAGATTCACTTCAAAAAATAAAACGAAGGAAAAAGCTTAATAGTTTTGGAGTTTGCTGCTGTTTTGTTGTCTTTGAGTGTTTTTGTCATCCAACTGGGCTGATTTAGGTCTTTTCAATCACACTGAACCTGAAACCTACCAACCAAAACTTGAACTTTTTTGGTTTTTAAAAGAGGTTACACTTTGATTTCCTGTGCCAACGCAGTTTCTCTCCAGGGGTTTGTGGGAAGATGGTTTTGCCGCAAGACATGAATTCCCCCGCCACACATATAATTAAAACCCATTATGTACCTGTATCATTAGCCCCGCGACTCCTCCGCCGCCTTTGAAGTCGCGTTCGACTCGGCTTTTGAGAACCGTGAGCGCGTGACTCCATCTTGCTTAGCTTGCTTTTCTTTCTTAAAAGAGAAAATTGCACGTCATTAAAAGAGAAATGTCAACATTCGCTGTCCCGCATCCAGGCACCGTAATAAAAACATGAATTATCATCTAGAGAGGGAAAAAAAACTAACCTGCATCGAACAACGCAATTAATTGTGGCATTTGTAGCTGATTTATTAGCCTGTTAAGAGAAAAAACAGTGGTTACAGGTTGTAAATTGGCAGTAGATGTTTGACATTTTCTTCATTTTATTTTTATTATTATTATTTAGAACATAATATCTAAGGCTCCTAATGTAATGACACAAAAGATATTTAGCTCAGATTCTGTTTATTAGTAATTGTAAAAACAATAGATAAATGAAATAAAACAATAAGCGTCTATTTCCTGTTTATTTATATGAAAGTATGTGTAGCAAGTGTATTGTTTCTTCTTCTACTTCTTCTTTATTAACAAATGTTGTACGATGATTGTGGCATAAATCCGCGGGGATCCGGCGTGACAGCGATACCGATGTTTTGACAGCATATTAAGGTAAAGTCTCACCTGAATTATTCAGACGTGGCAACCGAAGTCGTCGTGCACACAGACCGCCATGAGCCCTTTGTAAGCCCCGACCGGAGAGAGAGAGGAAGAAGAGACAAAAACAGATAGAAAAGAAAGACAGGAAGAGGAAAACAAGGAAGAGAGAGAAACAGAAACAAAGAAAAAAAAGAACAAAAAGAAAGATATCATGAAAAAGCAAAAGAGGAGAGACAGACGAAGAGAGAGCGAAGGATTTACCGAGGACTTACCGTAAGTCCTGACCCTGTCACTCCGCCATCCCAGCCTAATGCCGGCACCTAAGTGGCCCTCATTTAGCCGGTTAGGAGCCGCCCTGGTCAGCATGTATGACTGAGGTGGAGGGAGATCTGGGAGGAGGGGGAGTGTGTGTGTGTGTGTGTGTGTGTGTGTTAGGGTAGGGATTGGATGGATTTGGTGTGTTGCGGTTGTAATCCCGTCTCCGAGCTCGACCTCTGTTTACGAACCCTACGCTGAGATTTGCTCCCCGTCCGAAACCGGCGCATCGTTTCGTACGTCTGTGTTTCAGGAGACGTCCAATTTGCTGCAGGACACAGTGACTGCAGTGTGTGTGTGTGTGTGTGTGTGTGTGTGTGTGTGTGTGGAGGAGAGAGAGAGTTTACAGCCGTTGTACCAGCCGAATCCTTCTAACCCCCCTCTGGGGCAATAACCGGCCATTTTGGTTCCCCCCCCCGTGAGGCTTTAGGCGACACGCTCAGCCTCCACACAAGCAACACGCCAGACAAAAGCCTGAGCTTACACCTGTAAATGTGCCGCGCTGAAATTGCCCGTTGTAATCCGGTGAGCTCGCCGAATCCGCCGGTACAAAGGGAATTGATGATAGGGTATTAAGGCGGTAGGGTAAATACGGCCCACCCTTAGAAGTGCCTGAGATCAGACATTAACACTGATTCCCGAGCTGCAACTGAACCAACACTGAGCCGCCTTTGAGTTTGTAATTTTGATGGAGGATTTTTTTTTGGTTGAGATCAGTCGCTGGGCGAAGCCGCGGTGCGATTACGCTCCCTCGTCCTGATTTGAACAGTTTGAGGAGTAATTAGTGTTTAGTCGAAGTTTCTTTTTAAATGATACTGATGCCTATTTCTAATAATAATAATAATCATCATTCCTGAGGGGTTTTCAAAGCTGCGATCCAAATCAGGGTGACGTGAAGATCCAGTGATGTGAAAAGTTAGACGCGAGATCCATCCCAATCAGTGATGGAGTGGTGAATAAAAGGTGGGTGGGTGAATAAAAGGTGGGTGGACTGTAACCTCCAGAGGGCGGATCATCATCAGGAGGAAAACAACCACCATGACTACCATCTTCATCACCTTCACCAGGCTGATGCTGCTTACTGTGACGTACACGCTGTACAGATTCACGTCAGGCTACAAAGGTTCGTAATAAGGTGGGTAAGTGATTTCATTTGGCTGATCCCAAGTCAGGGAAGAAGATGAATTCATTTGCATTTTGGGTGCACACGCATGCACTAACACACAACACATGCAAGGGGAAGTGGCCGCCGAACACATCCTTGCCGTCCTTCCTCCAGGGAGCAGTGGGCAGCCCGCCCGGGGACCGAATCCAGATTGTAGGTCCTGGTCGTGGTCCGGGACAGGACAGGATGTTGCATGTTTTTAGATGGGGTTCTTTATAGGAGGAGACCCACGTGAGCACGGGGAGAACATGCAAACTCTACACAGAAAGGCTCGGGAGATAACCCACCTGGGCACCCCAGAGTCAACAGCGCCCCAGGCGGGAATCGAACCCAGGGACCTTCTTGCTGTGCAGTAACGTGCAGTATGCCGAGTAGCTCATAGCTCCTAGCACACACACACACACACACACACACACACACACAGCACCGTGCAGCTCGACAAGATCTGATCAGATATTTGATTTACACCACATCATCTTCTACTGTATCACACAATAATCTCAGACCTGCAGTAGAGATGCTGTTGAAATGCAGAAGAACATCTGTGATACGAACGGCCAGGCTGAAATGGAAATCTTGTTTATCACAGATCATCTTTTATCCAGTTTATTCAAATGATTCCTGATGATGCTTGTTCACATTATATTCAAATGTCTCTGGATTGTGGTTTCTATGTTGATCTCAACCCTGTGAGGATGAATTGTCCCCCGACCCGGATTCAAACCCACTGTGGCAAAACTACCCACAACTATCCACAACAACTAGCCAAAACTATCCAAAACCATCCACAACAACTAGCCACAACTATCCACAACTAGCCACAACTATCCACAACTAGCCACAAATATCCACAACTATCCACAACAACTATCCACAACTATCCACAACTATCCACAACTAGCCACAACTATCCACAACTATCCACAACTATCCACAACAACTATCCACAACTATCCACAACTATCCACAACAACTATCCACAACTATCCACAACTATCCACAACTAGCCACAACTATCCACAACTATCCACAACTATCCACAACAACTATCCACAACTAGCCACAACTATCCACAACTATCCACAACTATCCACAACAACTATCCACAACTATCCACAACTAGCCACAACTACCCACAACTATCCACAACAACTAGCCAAAACTATCCAAAACCATCCACAACAACTAGCCAAAACTATCCACAACAACTATCCACAACAACTATCAACAACAACAATCAACAACAACAATCCACAACAACTATCAACAACAACTACCCACAACTATCAACAACAACAATCCACAACAACTATCAACAACAACAATCCACAACAACTATCCACAACAACTATCAACAAAAACAATCCACAACAACTATCCACAACTATCCACAAATATCCACAACTATCCACAACTACCCACAACTAGCCACAACAACTATCAACAACAACTACCCACAACTATCCACAACAACTATCCACAACAACTATCAACAACAACAATCAACAACAACAATCCACAACAACTATCAACAACAACTACCCACAACTATCAACAACAACAATCCACAACAACTATCAACAACAACAATCCACAACAACTATCCACAACAACTATCAACAAAAACAATCCACAACAACTATCCACAACAACTACCCACAACTATCCACAACAACTATCAACAACAACTATCCACAACTATCAACAACAACTATCCACAACAACTATCAACAACAACAATCCACAACAACTATCAACAACAACTACCCACAATTATCAACAACAACAATCCACAACAACTATCAACAACAACTATCCACAACTATCAACAACAACACTCCACAACAACTATCAACAACTACCCACAACTATCAACAACTATCCACAACTATCCACAACAACTATCCACAACTATTACCCACAACTATCCACAACAACTATCCACAACAACTATCCACAACAACTACCCACAACAATCCACAACAACTACCCACAACTATCAACAACAACTATCCACAACTATCCACAACAACTATCCACAACTATTACCCACAACTATCCACAACAACTATCCACAACTACCCACAACAACTATCCACAACAACTACCCACAACAACTACCCACAACTATCCACAACTATCCACAACAACTATCCACAACTACCCACAACTACCCACAACAACTATCCACAACTACCCACAACTATCCACAACTATCCACAACTCTCCACAACAACTATCCACAACAACTATCAACAACAACTACCCACAACAACTATCCACAACAACTATCAACAACTACCCACAACAACTATCCACAACAACTATCAGCAACAACTACCCACAACAACTATCCACAACTATCCACAACTATCAACAACTATCCACAACAACTACCCACAACTATCCACAACAACTATCCACAACAACTATCCACAACAACTACCCACAACTATCCACAACAACTATCAACAACTACCCACAACAACTATCCACAACAACTACCCACAACTATCAGCAACAACTACCCACAACAACTATCCACAACAACTACCCACAACAACTATCCACAACAACTATCAACAACTACCCACAACAACTATCCACAACTACCCACAACAACTATCCACAACTACCCACAACAACTATCCACAACTACCCACAACAACTATCCACAACTACCCACAACAACTATCCACAACTACCCACAACTATCCAAAACTATCCACAACTATCCACAACAACTACCCACAACAACTATCCAAAACTATCCACAACTATCCACAACAACTATCCACAACTACCCACAACAACTATCCACAACTACCCACAACTACCCACAACTATCCAAAACTATCCACAACTATCCACAACAACTACCCACAACAACTATCCAAAACTATCCACAACTATCCACAACAACTATCCACAACAACAAGAAGAAGATTTATATATTTATTGCATTAAAGGTGCACGAATGCACTAACACACACAACACACACACACATGCAGGGAGGGTGTCCGAATCAACTCGTCTTCTGCATGTTCTTCTGCATCACTCTTTCTATATTGCTGTGAGGACTGAACCACCCTCTACACACCAGCCTTGGTCAGTCTGTTCATATGAACCTTTATTTATGCAGGGAAAGTTTTCCAGCGATGTCCTGCTGCACATTCACACAGTTACACACCTTCACACCTGGGAGCTTCCCAGCACAACCACAGTCCTGCACCGTTGGCCACCGAGCAGCTCAGCCGGAGCAGCTGGGGGTTCGGCGCCTCACAGGTGCCTTTGACAGAAGCTGCTGAGGGAGGAGTGTTACTTTGAATGGGTCACGAGCTGGTCATGGTCTGCATGGTCCAATACTTTCATAACTTTACATTGTTTTGATGAGTACCATGTTCATGAAGAGAGTCCCTCTTTCCTCCGCCACACAGGAAGTTTTTTATGTCTACAGAAGCAACAACAGCGGTTTATTTGAAATCAATAGAAGAAGAACTGGGTAGTTAGCATGAGCAGCGATAGCCACCGTGAAAAGAGCGCCACCTACAGGAACTCAAACTCCATCGACAGAAAATCCAAGGAAAAGAAACTAATCACTCTGAGGAAGGCAAGCATGCTACAAACTAGCAAGCTTGTGTGGCTCTTTTTCTTTTGGACTGGTAGGTTTAGTTGTCGTTCATTGGGCCAGTGATTGCAAAACATTGAAGCAATGGCCGCTTATCACCAAAGGTGTCGCCAAAGTCAAGAAAAACAAGAATCTCACAGATTATCAGCTAGCTAGCACTAATCAGGGAGCATTAATGGGAAATAAAATCACATCAGAGCTCGACATCGACGACATCGACCGCCAAGCATCGTTTCTGAGATATTTATTCCTCTAGTCTTTCAAATAAAAGTAGAGAACTGGGAAGCTGAATGACTGAATCAAGGAAGCGCAGGAATCTGATTGGCTGTTGAGTGGGATGTTGTCTGAGTTTCCCCGGTCGCTCGGCTCTAGAGGAAACGAAAGGACTTCCGGTGGCTCGTTGAAGTGGAAACGCAGCGTTAGCCTCCAATCGCCTCAATTGCATTAATTTCACTGAAGTAAGAGCAGAACATCAAACAAGTCCTGTTGACTTTGTCGTTTGTTCCAGCGGAGCTCCAGAGGAACCCAGCAGCCGTTCAGGCCAGTAATGACTTCCCAAACAGTTTAGCAGAGTTCAGCGACTTCCAATGGCAGGCAGAGCCCAGGTACAGGTTTCACTCAGCGACAGCACAGCCCCGAGTCAAATGTTTCGCCTGTTTGTCACAAAGTTGTGCTGTCAAAGACACTTTTTGAAACACACACACACACACACCTGCAAAGACATGCTACAAGTATGCCCGTGCACACACACACACACACACACACAAATTGACACAAAAATATACATTTGCACACACACTCATGCTCTCTCTCTCTCTCTCTCCCCCTACCTCCCCCCCCTTCTCATCACCACACAATTGGAGTGTCAAAGTGTCAGCGGGGCGTTTGAGAGCCTGTAGTAATAACAGTTAAGGCAGGGCATCAGCGAGACGCAAGACTGACACTCTTAACCTGCCTCTATCAACACACACGAACTGCCTCCCTGGCAGGGCAACAATTCTCTCACGGCCCTAGTCAAAACAAAGTGTGCTGTTCACACACTCTCACCCGGCGGGAAGGCTCTCCTCCTCTGCAGACAATGCTTGCTTGTTGTATTCACAAAAAAACACACGAAGAAGACACAGATGAATCCCTAAATCTGCTGGTCTGTTTGCTTCACCCATTGAATCCACTTCCAGTTTAAAGGGGAGATGTAGTAGATGGGTTAAAAAACTCTGAACTCTGTTGGTTTTTTTTCAAAGTCTGGGACCCAAATGTGCATCATGGGAAGATTAAACTGGGTTTCTGGAGAAATCAATAGTGAAATAATAAGAAAAAAAGAAAAAGTAGGTAGCTAACTTATTGCACTTTTACCTCAACACTAGTTCTGCTCTTAGTTGCTTGTTTAGGAAGGAAATGCACTTATGATTTCTGGTGACTAGTAGTTTACTTGCCTACCTATGTTGAATACACTTATTGTAAGTCGCTTTGGATAAAAGTGTCTGCTAAATGACTGTAATGAAATGTAATGTAATGTAATGTCATTTAATGTAATGTAAAAATATATCAGCTTCATCATGTTTCCACAGCGGTCCAGAGTCCCCTCAACATTACACTGGGTAACATACTGCAGGGTCGAACCAGGGGACGTTATCACTGGTTACAAGAAGGAAAACGTGGGTTCAAAGAGAAGAAAGTTGAAGTGAAATGTAGGATGTTCCCACTATTCTATTCTATTCTATTCTATTCTATTCTATTCTAGCCTCTAGGTTGAGTCTTCTTCTATCTTTCTAAACGGCACGCGCTACAAATCTTTTATTTACGACCTGTTTTGATTTATGACCTCTAATCAGTGCCTGCGGTTCGCCCCAAACCGGCCGCCATCTTGTTTTTCGTCCCGTGACAAGTCAAAACAAACTCCTCCACCCCGTCTCCAAACCCTCTGAAGAAGTCTGGCAGCCGCGTAATTTCCACTCTGAAAGATTCATAGGGACATTTTACACCCTCGCCGTGTTTACATTAGGAAAGTGGGTGTAAATGTTTTATGAATCTGGATCCCTGTGGTGCACGTGATAAACTATACACGCTGCAGAGATGTAATGAGGGATGATGATGATAGGCCGGGCGAGGCAGAAGAGGCTGAGGCATGACGGGCCTCGCTGGCTGGGCTGGGAACAGACCTGGGAACAGACCTGAACAGACCTGGGAACAGACCTGGACAGACCTGAACAGACCTGAACAGACCTGGGAACAGACCTGGACAGACCTGAACAGACCTGGGAACAGACCTGAACAGACCTGAACAGACCTGAACAGACCTGACACTGATACGGGAGAATCCAATTCATGTTGAAAGTCAAAAGTCAAAATCAGAAGTTTCTCATTTGACCTGAATGGTGCTAAATTGTAGGCTACTGTTATTTCAATATAAAAAAATCAAACTTGCAAATGCCACCCCTTCTGTAAATGTTTTTTATTTTTACACTTATTTTTTGTACTAAATTATTATTTTTTTAAAAATTATTATTTTGTTAGCCTTTTTATTTTTATTTCATTGTATTTTTATTAATTATTATTATTAATTTATCTTTATTGGGGTCCTATGTCAAGAAATGTTTTGTTATGTAAAATAATGCAAAGGATTAAAATAAAAAGTTAAAAAAATTAAATAAAAATAAAAATTCTAACTTTGTGCTGCAGGACAGAAAGTGAGTGGGTGGATGAGAAAGTAAATAACTAAGTAAGTAAATGAATTCCCTCTGTTAGTTAACAGTTAATCTCTCCGTCCTTTAAACGCATCACGAGACACATGGAGGATCTCAGTCTGCATGTGGTCCTGTCAAGGTTTCCCTCCAGTCCTCCTCGCTGTCTCCGTCTGCTCTTCCTTTCTCAACATGACTGAAAGCCCTGCAGGGTGACCTGTCTAGCATGGCTGTGACGGTAGTACGCACAAAACACACACACACACACACACACACACACACACACACACACACACACACACACAAAGGCATGCACACAAGTACACAAGTGAGTAGGAGTGAGTGAGCGGTAACAAGAAAAGACACAGAAAGGCATGTTCAGATCACACAGGTTAGTTAGGTTACTGCTGAAGGCCGGTAACGCTCTGGAGGGAATACAGTCAAAACACAGCCTACGCAAACACACACACACACACACACACACACACACACACACACACACACACACACACACACAGGCATGCACATACACGGTTACAGATGTATGAGTACACACACTCATTGACGCATGCATACGCACACACACACAGCTATGCATATTAGTGAGAAATGTTTGTGTTTGAGAGGTAATACACACACACACACACATGCAACAGCATATGCACGCACGCACACACACACTCAAGATGTGCATCTCTTCACTTGAACCTTTCGGTGTAGCAACAGAGATAACAAGTCACCCGCAGTGACTCATCGTGACACAGTATTGAACAATTAGGAGGATTGCCTGATGCGTTGTCAGGCGAGCGCTGCCAGGGGGAACAGCTATTGTAGCTGAAATTAAAGTTGCTCTGAAGGAGTGAAAAGCCTGCGAGGGAATTCAAGTTCAACAGCCGGAGGTTTGCCATGCCCCTCCTATCTATTAGGCAAGTGAAAATAATAGGAGAGATGAATTGTAAAGCCGGCAGGTCGGCCTGGTGGTTTGAGAGGTTGTCTCGAACCCAAACGTCACGAGGCTGAGCGGTGGTAACCGGTTAGTCACTCTCAGACAGAAACGGAAATGAAAAATAAGATAAATAAAAGATAAGATAAGATCAAACATGATTGCTCATGTTTATGTTGCTGACTAGCTGTCTTAAGACATTACAAAATATAGAAGATGCCATTTTCTGTGTTTCTGAAATACTGAACCTGAGAAACAAAATGCGTATGAAGCATTTCAAGCATGGCAAGTGTGAGAGAGGAAACGTTCAAAAACATCTCTCAAACTTTCAATCAATATATATATATATATATATATATATACAGTATATATATATGTGTGTCTTGTACGCAGTGCCCCGCAGGTTTCTCTCTCTCAGACTGGAATAACCTGCTTCACTTTCTTCCAGTGACATGGACAGTAGCTTGTCAGTCACAGAGCAGCCATCTGCACTTCATCAGGAAGACAGATTCTTGTATTAACCCCTCTCAAATGTCTTCCTCCTTTTTAACACAACACCACGCAACAAGCTGCTGGGGCGCCACTATGCTGGATGCATCACTAACCCTCTGCAGCTGAGCTCATCTCTCATCTCTTACATATCCATTGCATTGCATTTGGTTTATTTATATAGAGACAGAAACAAAATGCATTGAGAAATCTATTGGAAGGGTTGCACCGTCTTCTGCAAATGTCTTCTGCATTTCATATTTTATGGTACAATGATACTCCAGCACATGCACCATGGCGTTGGATGCATGTGCTGGATAGATAGATGATGGATCAGACAGATACAGTAGATAAATACACACACACACACACCCATGTGGGTAAATGTGATGGTACACGCCAGATGGGTGAGTCATGTTCAGCTCTACTGGACATGCATTGTCAAGGTCTGATACTCGCACTGCGTTGTGAGTCATACGCCTGTCAGTACTAACTGTCAAAACCTTACGACTGTACTGGCCGCACAACTACAGCCAAGTGTGTGAAGGTTAGTCTGTGACTTTTCAGGTGTTCTTGATAGGGAGGCGTGTTGTTGTGACTTGCTGCCTCTCAGGAGTTTCAAGTGTTGCCTTCAGATCTTCCACGTATCAGACGGTGTGTGGCTCTTTCTGTTTCCCTGTTTCCTCATAGTTACACATACTTAGTCATAGAGCTTCCCTGTACAATCACAATGCACTGAATAGCTCCAGTGGAGTATAAATGTTGGGGGATAAATGTCTTGCTCAAGGGCAGAGCAAAGTCATGAACCCCCTTCTCTAACCTTTAACCTTTCGTCCTCGTCCTCTATTGGCTGAATCATCCATGTTTTGGTCTCCATGCCAACCAAAACTGTCAGGAGAACAACTGACAAAGCTTTAATATTGAAACCTGAAATAGTCTTAGTCAGGGTTTCATCTCCTAGTCATCCACTATTACATTCAATGTCATCCAAAATGGCCGAATCAGGGCCACAGCGCCGTAACTGTTAGATCAATATATATGAGAATAGTTAGTTAGTTTTATTTGACAATTTAAAAATAAATAAATAAATAAAACAACAGATACACACAACATGAACTCACATACTCATGCCAACACATCCATGCACATCATAAATTGCCGAGGATAACACAAAAAAGTTGGCAAAACCACAACTTATTTCCATTGCGGTCCTCTATCTGGTGGCTGTATAGCAGCGAGCAGAAAAAGTCACACATGATCCAAATGCCTATCAGCACTCCATTAAAACATAATCACATAGTCAAACATAATCAAAACATATCCAGATCCATTTGATAGTTTTGCATTGTGTGTGTAAATATCCCCCTCCCTGCCCTCATAGTTACAGGGCAATTAGACATCACCAAAATATAGTTCTGCAGAGATGTTACACAGAAACCATCAATTCTGAGAGCAGGAAGGATACTGTTGATACACCGGGACTATTGCTGTCCGACTACATTGTAATTGTCAGAATACTCTGCTGTAATCTGCAGCGTTACAGATGTCAACTAGGAGGCTGTCAGTCATTAGCACGTCAACTACAACACCCCGAGGTCAAATAGACACTGACAGCTCCAACCAAATAGAATTGACATCTGTGGATTTTCAGCTATCAAAACATGTATCATCTTTGTAAAGGTGAATGGTAGGACATGGCTGGGAAATTGAAGTTTGTTTTGGTGTTTGATTTAATTTGATCTACGGAATCTACCTGCATTTTTGTCTCTTTTGTCTCTCCAGCTGTTGTTTTCTCTCTGCAGGCCTGAATCAGGACGGGAGCCAAGCACATGACACGTATCATGTTCAGAGGATTCAAAATACTTCAGACTCTGTGAAGAGATACTGTGACGTTTTGAAACTTGTTTGGTAATTTCCCTTCATTCCGTTTCAACAGACACATTGTGCTTGTTCAGTGGCTCAGTATATATACTGTAAGCTGTCAATATCGATGTCAATGTCAGATCAGGTATGTTTGTTGTACTTGGTGATCTTTGATTCTAATTCACATCAAAAGATTCAAATTTGTCTGTGAATTTTCACTAAAATGTCTTGTTAGCATTGTTAGCTTCAAGCTAGCTGTGGCCCTTTGCTTCAATAGGGAATGCTAACAATGCCAACAGGCCCTTTTTAAAGGAATACACCAAATTTTGGGAAGGTTGGCCCATTGACGCCAAAATCATCCATCTGTCCTTGGAAGATTGTTTACACTTTAGCATGTAGCTGACATGTAGGTGACTAGCATTATCTCAAAAGTGAGAAAATGAGAACTTGTAGCAACTCTAAAGCTAATTGCTAAGTTAAATTAAATATTATGCAGTAAAATCTGGCAGTTTCGTGTTGGAGATTGGTAAAATCTCCCTGTTCCCTGTTTCCATGGGAAGTGAACGTGGTCGGCAACAGGAGACTGTGTACAATGAGTACGTGGTTGCCAGGTTGGACAGTAATGAAATACTAACACCATTTTATATTCTGAATGCAAATAAAATCCCTGGACCAGCTAGAGCTGGTTGGTGGTTTGAGCTGGTTTTTGATGGCTCTGCTAGTCTTCTACTGGTCTTAGCTGGCAGAGATGCTCTGATGCTGGTTAAGGTAATAAATGAGAACACTTATGATGGCAGACCAGCATAAAAGCACCCAAAATATAAACTTGCTGAAAAAAAATGCTGATCACCTGCTAAACCAGCATTTATGGTTATGACCAGCATAAGCATATGGTACAAGCATAACCAGCTTGGCTGGTCAGGTGCTCTTTGGCACAGAAGGAAATGTGTGCAAACCTGAAATACATTTCCTGAACGTTGTAATTTTTCACTTTTTTCTTTACCATAAAACTGCCAAAAAAAAGAGCAGGTGTCAAATGTTGATCTCTAAGAATAGCCGGGGAGTGCTGTCTGTATGTGTAAGTAAAGGCCCCAATAAAAGATGGGTAAAAAATATGTCAGAAATGAGTCTGAATTCATACAGTATTTATAGTCTAAAGTACCATTACAATGACAAAAATATCCAAAAAGACTACAAGATTATCAAAAAGAGACGATGCATGTAGTGAACACACTGATATGTTTGGCAGGAAAGCCTTGTAATTACATAACACATAACACATAACTCGCTATACAGCATTTCTCCTGTTAGTCAAGACGTGACTGAGAGGCTTTTTGATTCATCTTTTTGGCTTTGGCAGTTTTTGGTTCATTCCATTTTGATGCATTCATGCTTTGTTTCATGAGACTGATGACCAGTATGTTGAGTAAATTATACCATAATTAATAATGTCTCTTTTGTTGAGGTAAATAAAGGCTGTGGCTATTAAGAGGTTTAATGTTACATTTATACCGCAAATACTGCAAAGTAATCTGAAACAAATTGAAAGTAATCAGAATACATTAGAGTTGGGGTAATCCCTTGGATTATGTTACTGATTGCAATGTTGTGATGCTAACTAGTAAATATAATGTAATACATCTTTAAAGTTCCTCACATAAAACAGGTACACAAATAAAACTAGCTACATCAGTTATATTGTGTTAGTGATATTTCATGTATTAACTGACAGGCCATAAACCACTGACAACCTTTTAATAATAAATCAGTCTTGTAAAGCGCATTTCTCGAACCCAATGCGCTTTTACTGCTAAAGGTCAGTCTTTGGCTACTACTATGAGTGTACGCTAAGGAGTTAGCATGGACCACTGGAGCGAATGATCTACCGGGGACACGTGGATAACCCTGATGACTGTGTTCTCACTAACGGGCCTAAACCTCGGTGTCTTCCTGACGGGGAACCAGAGAACCAAACGTAGAAACCTGATCCCGCCGTGTGATCAGTGTCTGGTGCAGGGAAACAACTAAAATAACAAATGTCAAGGTCTCCCTTTTAACAAGTACTTTGACATTTGCACTTGACATCCACTTGCACATCTCCCGTGTCAAACTTCTCTTTTTAATTTCCCTGAAAAACATATATGCCCATACGCATCCTTCACCCTTAAAAAAGTTCCATCCTTGTTTAATTGACTCGTCTCCGAGACGGGCTGTCATATCCGCCTCTCTTAACAACCGCATCCACAATTTACCCACCGGAGGATAATAGCCAGGAGGAAAAGGTGCCTTTAGGTGCCTCGGAGCTCTCTCTTCCCCCCAGCCCAGGCCTGATTAATACAATTGAGGGGGAACACGCGGGGCACTTGACCCAAACGGTGCATCGCGCCAAATTGCTTTTGTTAGGTGAACCCGGCGCTGCGCCTGGCCTGCCTATCTGCCCGTGTCAAGGGGGGGATTTGCGATGCATATACATGAGAGCTGCAGGCTGGGGAGGGGAGTCAGGCGGAGGTCTGCAGGCCAATTTAGGCCTGGTGGGAGAGGATGGGCAGGACACAGGAGGATGGAGAAGGGGGCAGGAGGCAACCCTAATAGAGCTTCCCGCTAACAAGCCCCCATCTCTGGGCTTTAGGTCTGATGTCACCACGCCGCCGTCTCCTCCACCGCCGGCACCGCTCACCGCCGGGCTCTGCATAATTTCCCACACTCATTTTGTTATGCTGTGTTACCTGTGTGTGTGTGTGTGTGTGTGCATGTCTTTGAGAGTATGTGTGTTGGACAGGTACTTTGTTAAGCTGCTGCCAATCATCGTCAGAGTTGTCTCCCCTTCCTCCCACTCCGCCTGTTTGTGAGTTTAACCAAAAAGCGACAGACAGGTCCGGGAGGGGAGATTACATCTGAGAGGTTTCTTTCCTTTTTGACTTTTCTCATGCGTCCCGTGCTCCAGCCAGACAGTCATGTCATGCAGCATAGCAGCGCTCCGGGCCCGGTAGGTAACAGGTCAAAAAGTTCCCTCCGTGTCCAGGTCTACATATTGATCAAGGTCGGGACAGCGACGACAAAACAAACAGGAACGCAGAGGTGGACGGAGATGACCTTCCAGAGCACAGGTCTCCTGCTGTCGCATCTGAGGAGGAAAGAAAAACCAAATCGACTTTTCTGGATTGTTACATTTCATTACATTACAGTCATTTAGCAGACGCTTTTATCCAAAGCGACTTACAATAAGTGTATTCAACATAGGTAGGTAGAAAACTACTAGTCACCAGAAATCATAAGAGCATTTCCTTCCTAAACAAGCAACTAAGAGCAGAACTAGTGTTAAGGTAAAAGTGCAATAAGTTCACTACCTACTTTTCTTAAACAAATGAGACAAATAAGAAAATCAAATGAGCAAGAGCCAATCAAATATTGATTGTTCTGCTGCTGTTTGTTAAAGTTACAGGGTGCAGACATATCTAGAGTTGTTGACTTCCTCCAAACTTGACTCATCCTTGTAATAACCGGCCTAGTGCTGTGCAAGGAGGGTTTTTAAATGGATCCCAGCAGACTGACGTGAGCTGCATTAGTTTCTTCCTGTGCTTCCATCTTGGTCGACAGACTTTCATTGAAGACTCCGTTTGCCCTCGTGTTAGTTAAGCCTCCAGACTAGTTACCTCCACCCTACTGTCTGCTCTTGATCAGCGAGGCGCTGCACTGATGAAATGAAAGAGGTGAAGATTTTGCAATCGACTTCACCTGCAGTATGTTGTCCGCTCAGTCGTTTGAAACGTATCTTTTCCGTTTCGCTGCGTCAGAGATGAATGACGACTGATCAGCTGCTACAAATTGGCTTCATGATCTTGCCTATGATGTTCATACAAGTTCCTTCACATCCGCAAGCACAGACATCGTGATTTCCTGTTGAACGCTGCTGCTTTTACAGAGATTCAGACGGGGGACGGGTGGGATGGGATCAAAAGAATGAGATCATGGATTCATATTATTGAAATAATATTGAATATTGACGGGTGGTCAGCGTGCACGCCGTCATGTCGATGTCTATTTATTGCATTGTGTAACTGAAATGTTTTCATGGTCAGAGGACAGACAGAGAGAGAGAGAGAGAGAGAGAGAGAGCGAGACAGACGACGGTATTCGTTAAACTTGCCGAGCCACCGGGACGCCCCCGTCGCGGCAAATTCAAATGCAAAGCCCCCTTTGACCTCGCCAAGCCCCCCGAGCCCCAACAGCTGCTTAAATTACACCGTGTTAGTACTTGATCATGCAGGAGGCGCTCCGCCAGACATGGAGGGTTAAACGGAGCGCCGGGCCGCCTGTCAATCAAACGGAGACGGAGACGGACATCTCTGTCAGAACCGAGTCCGTCCCCTTTTGACGTCTGTGTTAAACAAGGCCTCGGACAAATCCTCCCGACGCAGGCTTACCGCCGCTGCCTGGGGAAATCACAGCTCTGTGTGTGTGTGTGTGTGTGTGTGTCATACATATCCATGATGCCACTGCTCCATGTAAGTGTGTGTGTGTCTGTGTGTGTGGAAAATATCCATCCTACCGCCGCACCATCACCAACATGCATGCATGCTCTGTGTGTGTGTGTGCAGGTGTATGTTAGAAGCATCTGATGGTGTGTGTGTGTGTGTGTGTGTGTACATATTGACTCCGGGGGGTAATTGCCAGGCTAAGGCTCCCTTGTTTAGCCCGGTCTCGGGGGGGGCAGTTAGCATCCGGAGCGGCGGACCACCACTCATGGAGAATGCATAAAGGGATCCCTGGTGGATCCCTGGTGGATCAGGGGATTACCTGCTCTGTGAAGGGCAGGGGGCAGATAAGGCCACGCCAGGTACCACTGACAGATATCTGTCATTATACTTGAAGTGTGTATACAAGTATGTCTGATTGGATAAACAGCCCAGGAGAGTGTTGTAGTGAGTAGTACTAGAAGTAGTAGAGGTAGAAGTGATAGTTGTTGTGATGGTAGTAGTAGTATCAACAATAGTACTGGTAGCTGTAAAGTTGTAGTAGTAGTAGTAATAGTAGTAGTAGTGGTATTAGTTGTAGTTGTTGTGAATGTAGTAGTAGTACTTCTCTCCTCCTCTCTCTCTCCTCCTCTCTCCTAGACATGACTGAACCTGCCTCCCTACCTGTAGCTGGGTTCTCTCCCAGGTAGGGAGGCAGGAGAACAAACACTACCTCTCATCCAGAACATCAAACAGGGCTGGTGGAGAGAGAGAGGCTAGCAGTAGCGCTAGTGCTAACATGTACTCTGACTGATGCTGCTACCAACAGACTTACTGATCGGTACATGTTCTGTAGATTTGATAGTAGTAGTAGTCATAGGAGTAGTAGTAGTAGGAGTACTGATGGTAGTCATAGTAGTAGTTATCGAAGTAGTAATTGTAGGAGTAGTTTAAATGTGTGGACTTTTATTTTGATAAATGTGTGGACTTTTATTTTGATAAATATGTGGACTTTTATTTTGAAATGTGTAAATGTCAGTGAGTTGATTGAGGGCACATGTATATGGCAGGTAATGTTTAGTTTAGTTTAAGTAGTAGAAGTACCAGTAGTAGCAATGGTAGTAGTAGTACTGATAGTCATAGTAGTAGTTGTAGAAGTAGTAATAGTAGTAGTACTAGTACCAGTAGTAGTAATGGTAATACCAGTAAAAGTAGTAATAGTAGTAGTAGTACCAGTAGTAGTAGTATTAGTACCAGTAGTAATAGTAGTACTAGTCGTAGTAGTACTTATAGTAGTCGTAGTAGTAGTTGTAGAAGTAGTAATAGTAGTAGTAGTACCAGTAGTAGTAATGGTAGTAGTAGTAATACCAGTAGTAGGAATGGCAATAGTGTTTATTATTATTGATATTTTTCTTCATTCCCCACAGATCCATGTTGGTCACACCGGTCTGAAAACCAGAGGTTGAGAAGGCACCTGAAGACAAGAGGCCTGTTCTCATGGAAGCAAGCATGTATTGGTCACGGTGTGTACTTTCTGTGTTTACTTTCCAACTTTCATACGCCGTCATACGATACAGCCTCTCTGACTCTGTGGCTTGCAGACAGAGAGAGGGATCTGGGATCTGGGATCTGTTTCCTATACGCTCATGTACACAAACGGCCCTTAAGTGTACAGTGAACGCCTCGGGACGTAGGTACGGGTGCCTGTTTGGGTTGTGTCGTTTTATTTTGAAAAGACGGAGGATGAAATGTAGACATTGCCACATTCACCCTCCTCGTGCACGCTAGACCTCACACAGTCTCCACAACCAATGAGACACAACGCCGAGCACGATGATTCAAAACCTCACCTGACCCGGCGGTGGAGGACGAGGGCGGGGCAAACACCGTCACACCGTCAAGACGATTGCGCTTCACGCTCCGCCGGCTCCGCGATTCGCTTAAGATAAAGAAGTATCTGGTGATTGTGTCAGATGCGGCGCGGCGTCAGTGATGTTAACCAGGCGTGAGAGATCACACAGGGGGTGTTTATTTTCTCTGTCGGAGGCATGGCAGTCACACCTGAGTCTCGTCTTGCCATCGCCTCTCAAGCAGAACGCACCTTCATTAGATGGCTGTGATGAATTGATTGCGAACTGACAGTGTGCGGAGCTAAAATCACTACTGACGGACGAGTGAGTCATCGCTCCAAACACGACGCTATAACAACTGAAGATTTTATTGGCAAGTCAAACGGTGACAGCAGCGGTGATGGCCTCCCTCACACCTTGCAGCTCAGGGTTTGGGGTTTGAGTCCACGGCGACACCAAGGGCAAAGTCATCTGCCAGTAACCCTAATTTATCTTTCCTTCATTTGACATGTGACGCACAACATCTCATTCATGTTTTAATATACCAGAGAGGATATGCTTTACTGTGATTTTGATGCATTTAGCTCCCAAGTCACCACAAGAGTTTGAATCGCAACCAATACAAATACATTATCAGCAAAAATGTTGAAATATCTGTTGTCAAAATGTCGTCAAGTTGATTCTGCAAAGTGAAATAATAGGATGAAGTGGGTGGAAACTCGTAGGCTTTTGTGTCCATTTCCGTATTAATAATAAGTGTATTTTCTGAATGTGGTGTGGGCTCAGAGCCCAGGGTGGGGCTGGACAGACTGGAGGCGTTCTGCAGTGGTTGAAACAAGGATGTCCTGGGTCATTTATACTTATTTGTTAATGACCGTGGACGGGTTAGTGTTGCAAAGTTCAGTTTTAGTTCAAATGTGAAACCTTTTAATTGTACTGTAATAAACCCACAGCGCAAACAATACATGAATCAACTGGACCACAAATTCTAAAGGGACTCTATAAACTCTTTGGCGGACTTTGAGTTGTAGCGTTCAACTTGCAGTTCACATTTGCAGTGTGACAATATCCTCTGAACACAAACAGTAAAGCAACCATTAGGATTGCTTTCTCACCCAAGACGAGCCTACATCCATATATCCTATATCCACCCATCTAGAGTCTCCTGTCCGATCCACAGCCCCATCAAACTCTACATGAGGCACTCGAAATGTGTGTCCAAATGTTGTGCACTAAATTCCTGTGAATTTCTAATACTTGGTGAAACTGACTCCGGGTCTGTGTAGACCTTTACGGGTGGCCCTCTTCCTGGCCTAAACAAAGACATAATCCCTCCCAGGTCTGCATAACATTAATCTTCATCACTTGATTGTGTACCGTGGTGTTGTAATGACAAACATGGCGTGGTGGTTTTGTCTGAAGGCACATGCTGCCAAGCCCCAAGGTGTGGCCGCCTGCTGGGGATTCCTGGTTGGTCGGCTGGCACACGGTTTGGTGGGTTGTGATGGGTAGTTGACTGTTTGGTTGGCCGGTTTGTTGGCTTTGACTAGTTGGTCAGGTTGATTGGTTGTCTGAATGACAACCAAACAGCCGGCTGGGTCGTTGGCTGTTTAGTTTGGTTGACTAGTTGATTGGTTTGTTGGTTGTTTGGCTCCTCGGTTAGCTGATCAATAGAGTGGTGCAGGGATGACGGATTGTTGTAGGCCAACCCGGGAGTTAGCATCGTCCTGGTTCCCTCCACAAAAAAACAATGGGAAAATAAACTCTGTGGCAAACAAAAGTTTATGATACTTCCACGTTTTGTTCAGCAAGATAATCTTCACAAATGAACACCAATTTTTTGAAGCGTAAATGCAATCGCCAGAAGTAAAAAGCTAACGTTAGGCTATAAACAAACTACACCACGATCACATGACTTCAACGTCACCACCACTAAAAATACTATACATTGATAAATCTACAAGTTGGAAAGTTTGAGTCAGAATAGTTTGGAAGAGCGCGAGTAGAAACTGTGTTCGGGTTTAGGACTCCTGCACCACTCTACTGTCAGTTAGCTGCTTAGTTGGCTGGTTTACTGGCTTGTTGTCTGGTTGACTGGTGGGCTGGTTGGTTTGCTGGTTGACTATTTGGTTGGTTTGTTGGATAGTTGATAATTTGCTTGGCTAGTTAGCTGTTTGTTTGGCTAGTTGGTGGATTTGTTAGCTGTTTGGCTCTTTGGTTGGTTGGCTACTTGCGTGGTTGGGGCAGTTTTTCAGACTGTCTACAGTTGGCTGACAACAACGCACATGCTGTCCATGCAACCACTCAAGCATGACTTTAGAGATTACAGTGCAAGCTACAGTTGGTCCTGATGGTTTGAATGGCATGTGGTTATATGAAGGAGTGCAAAACCACACGAGGCAATACACACATTTACTTATTTGTACAAACAGTGATGTCTCAGTCAACACATACAGGGAGACTGGCAGAGGAGCAAGGATATGATTTATGATCTGGGTGGTTATTGGTTTGTTTTTCCCAGAGAGAGAGAGAGAGAGAGCGAGAGAGAGAGAGAGAGAGAGAGATCAGAAGAGACAGATGATGTTTAAGAAAGTGTAAGAAAGTCCTCCGGTCTGTGGTGGTGTTGTCCTGCTGTGTGTCACGGCCCGATGCTGTAACCATGTGTAGCAGCTTCATCAAGACACGGCAACAGACAGTTTGTTTGTTTGTGGCGCATTCATACCAAGAAAGCAAAGTGACTTGAACCGAGAGAGTGAGACGTTACATCAGCGTTTAATCTAATAAAACACATTTTGGAAACAGCAAAACACCGATCAGACTTCCCTTCCTAGTTCATGCACGTGCCTGGATTTTATTTATTGACACGCCGTCAATCCTTAAGGGGGGAAATGGATCCTTCTGGCTGCTCTGCTAGCATGTCGACAGGCCTCCGCGGTGCAGGTGAGGGGATGTTGCTGCACAGCGCGAAGGAAACTTGGAGGCTCTCTATCAGTTATGACTAAGACTCATCCCAGTAAGCCCGACTTTCATGGATCATCAGCAGCCTCTTTACTTGATCCAACATCAGTCATGAAGTTCATGGGTGGCTTGCTGTCAATCGCCACCGTCTAGCTTTAGCTGCTCTTTGGAGTCCGATCCAACGAGTAGAACAGGAAAGCTAACGCAATTACTGGATTAATGTCAATATTCAGTTGACGTGAAAGTACCGAGTTGCGATATTCAACCGCTTGCAAATCGGCGAATCACAAAAGGGCTGCAGGTCTTTCCGTCTTGTTTTCAGAGTTTATTTACGTAGACGACCCAGCTCCCTGCAAATACAAAGATATATAATTATGATATTTGAGCGTTTGGCGTCTGGCTAAGTCGCTCTGCGCTCCCATACCTGGCAGCGCTACCGTCACACACGCTGCTGAGCGAGCCATTCATCCATTAAGCTTGCTATTTTCATTCAGGTGTTTGTTCAGACAGAATACAGGATGAAGGTGTGTGTGTGCAGTCTGGCTGTTACTTCCTGTCCTATTGTGTGTTGTCATCCAGTGACATGGTGGGAACCTCTCGATCGGTGTCTTCTCCTTTCACAGGGTGTTTGTCTGTTTCTGTGTGTCTGGCTGCAGTTTCTCACACAAACTTGTTCCTGCTCGCCTTGCGGCTACATTTGAGGTTAGGTGTGTGTGTGTGTGTGTGTGTGTGTGCACATGTTCTTGTCTGTGCACCTATACATGTATAGTGTGTGTGTGGTATTTGTCTCAAAGCGCCAATCAAACGTAAATCCAAGATAAAAGAAGGGATGCCCTTCCCTGTGTTTTAATTATAGTGTTTGCGGCGACGGAGTCAGGAAACTCAGACGCTAATGTAGCGTACAGCAGCCAGCGTCACGCCTACCTGGTCAGGAGACAACACACCTCCCTCGCTGGGAACCCACTCACTCGCCTTATCCATCATTTACATTAGAGGGGGAGAGAGGGAGGGAGAGAGAGAGAGAGAACGATGGAGGACAGAGAGGGAGAGAGAATGATGGAGGACAGAGAGGGAGACAGAGAGAGAATGATGTAGGACAGAGAGGGAGAGGGAGGGAGAGAGAGAGAGAACGATGGAGGTGTCAGAGAGAGCGAGAGAGAAAGAGAGAGAACGACAGAGGACAGAGAGAGAGAGCGATGGAGGACAGAGATGAAGACAGAGAGCGAGAGAGAGAGAGAGAGAGAGCGACAGAGGACAGAGAGAGAGAGAGAGAGCGAGCGATGGAGGACAGAGATGAAGACAGAGAGAGAGAGAAGCAAAGAATTGTTGTGATTGTTTTAGTGGACGGGGCTGGGGGGGGGGGGGGGCAGTAGGGGATTGTGGGGGAAAAGGGTAGTTGCCACGGTAACCCAGGTCTATACTGTTAGAAGGTAGAGGCTGGAGGCAGACAGGTTAATCCTCTCCAGGCAACCAATTACAGACTTCCATCTCCCTTCTTCCTCACTCCCTCTCCTCCCCCCCTAATCATAGTGACTCACCCTTACCCTCCCTTCCCTCCTGCCTACCCCTCTCTTATCCCAACCACCACGTCTTCACCTCCTCTCTCCTTCTCCTCTAGCAGCCTTGCTTTAAAGGTATAGCACGGAGGTCTGGAGGACGACTGGCTCAATCACGTCTACATATCAAACAGCCAGACGTCTGAAAGAGAGAGTTGTGGTGTCGCAACATCGGAAGTAAAAGTGAATATCAGGTAGTCTAGTGTGAGTCAGTAAAGTCTTCAGCCCGAGGCTCTACTACGATCTGGCAACCATTTGAACCGTGGGCCAAGTTGTGGCAGTGCACCCTTGAGCAAGGCACTTAATGAACCCATCAGGTCAAAATAAAAGGATCCTTTCATCCAACATGTCAGCTGCATATGTTTATATAACCCCTGCAATTATTTCTGTTCCATTTTTATTGTTTTCCATGAAATGTATGGGCAGAGGAACAGCTGATTCGATTTTGGTGTTGATCAGGATCTGGGATTTCCACCATTAGACGATTATTGGATGATTTTTTAGCCATAACTATGAAACTAACAGAGATAGAGAAATTAATTTGAAGTGAAATTTAATGACAGGAATGATGTTTTTAGGTGTAACAACAAGTAAAAAAGTAAAAAAAAAACAAAATTGTTTGCGCTCTCAGTTGTTCTTATTATGTTTATTTCTTTTCATTGTTTATATTCCATTTTTATGTTTATAATCTGTATTTTTCCCTGATGCTTTTGCTTCTGCAATGACCCAATTCCCCCACATGGATAAATAAAGTTTCATCTTATATCATCTCATCTTACTGTATCATGAGTGCGTCGATGTTCAGGATGACCTCGGTGTGAACAAACCCGAGCCCCTGTAGCCGTCGTGCTCTACTTTATCGCTCTGCTGTTATCACCTCGGTTGGGATTCATTTCAGACACGTAATAAAACAGTGTGGGGCAGGAAAAGGAGACGCATCGGAGCAGACGAGATAGGTCGGCCGGGCTTTGATCTGCGGGACGGCAGAATGTGATCTAATCCCTTAATGGGTCGATGCTTCGTCATCTCGGTGTTCAACCGCACCGAGAACCATCTGCCACACATAGACCGGGTTGTGAAATCAGGACTGAATCAGAAATGTGACGATAAGAGAGATGAAATATGTTGAGAGAGAGAGACAGAAAGAGAGAGCATGTGTTTGAGACAGAGAGAGAGAGACTCTTCTGTTACCTACTCCCTGTTTGTGTTACTTGACTGGCTTCAACAGTGGAATAAGTCCATGTGTGTTGTGAATTTTATTATTTGTCATGATTTAAATTGAATGTTGATTTGGGAAGCAAATGGGCCAATGGTCTGAATATTTCATTGGAATATTTATACGGGTCAATTAGCAATATGTGAAAGGGAAGTATACGTTTGTTATATAGGGACTACGTTAACCATAAGGCTTAGAGAAAATAAAACTTATGTGTCAAGGTCAACAGTCAAGTTGATGTGTGAGCTGTTGTTGTACCACACTTGCTAATTATCTCAGTAAAACCAAGTTCGTTAGTTAGGACGTTTCCTCCTCGTCATTTTGAAAGTAGTTACTCTACAATGTGTGGGCAGCCTTTCCATTTGTAGTTGTTGTCCTGCATGTCACCGAGCGGTCCTGCACAATTTCAACAATATATTTCAGTTGCATTTTATTGTGAAGTGATTATCTCCCAAGTGCGATGCCAAAACCTCAACATTTGTGGTCCTCCGCCACGCAGCGATGTGTTGCGCCCAACTGTGTTTGCTTTTCTGCGCAACACAAACTTCTCTGCAGAGCTGGAGAACTGCAGCCAAATCAGAGACAGACCCCCAAACAAAAGCTGCCAGTTTGTTTGGCCAACCGCTGGAGAGCTCCCAGCCCGACGCCTCGCCGGTGGTCAGGCCTTTTACTGTTCCTGCACCAACACGGGTGCCTGCACACAAAAGCCTGCAGTAATGAAGGAGCGTAACCTGATCCCCCTCAGTTGTAATTGAGTTATTATATTTAAAAAAAAATCATAGTAATGAAATCGTAAAAATGATCAGATTTTGAGATGAAAAGCCTTGACAATACTAATACTAGTACTCTGTACCGTGTAGCAGCTCTGTCCAAAGGGGCGGGACGTTCCTGTTCCAAAAAGAGAACGGGCAAGAAACTGAATTTTGAAAAGCAGACATCTGAGCACCTGGACAAGCAACCGTTGAGTCATGGTATTGATCACCAGCCCCGCTAACCCCCCGCAGATATGTTATGGTCAGTTTGCGCTGCGGGGCAGTAAAACTCGTACTGAGCTCCCTTTGTAATCGGCACCAGATGAACTACAGCCTGACGCACTGTCACGTCATGTAGTGGAACGAGGACAAAACGGGGGTAATAGAGTGGTAGAAGAGAATAGAACCAAATAGAAAAGAATAGAATAGAATAAAATATGTTTGTGTCTGGAGTACAGCCCCTCATGCAGCCCAGCGGAGAGGATTGACAGTGTGGCTATGGGCCCTAATTAGGCCCCTGCTCCTGGGGTGAGTGCCCTCCTGGGAGGCCCCTACCCTGGAGACCCTGCAACCCCCACCCACCCCCATCACACCCCCCACCACCCCCCTCCCACCCCCGAAGGCCTAGCACAGGGATTAAAGATGGCTGGGTTGCAGAAAAGATGATCCACAAAGCCTCTTGTTCTTTTTTTTTTTTCATGTTTGTGTGAGAGTATAGGTGTGGGATAATGGGGGAAGGGTGGATGTGCACGTGCGTGTGCGTTCGTGCGTGCGTGCATGTACGCGTGCATGGATGCGTGGGCTACATGACTAACTATGTCTGTGTATGTATTCTATTGTGTGTGTGGCATTCTTGCTGTGTTGGGTTTAATTACTTAGAGTAGATGTGAGAGTTGGGCGGACAGCTTCTGGCCTGCTGGGATGAAGACAGGTCGTACTGCTTAACCCCTCCTCTACCTGTCTGTCTGTCTGTCTGTCTGTCTGTCTGTCTGTCTAAATTAATCTCTGCGGTGTGTGTGTGTGTGTGTGTGTGTGATATTACACAAACTGCCAAGAGGAGGTATTAGTGCACAATGGGTTGGAGGCATTAAAGTGACACACTGCAGCATACGTTGAGTGTTTCCCAACTGGATGCGTTGCGCTGTGAAACAGGTGAACAGTCATAAAGCTTTACGACTGTTCACCGTCATTACGCAACCTGTCACTTCAGTTCATGGCACCGACACCGACAGGATTAGGGGGCTCGTTTTAGAGGCTGGCACCAACACTGCCAGGGTTGGTGGTTTGATTCCCACCGGGGCCACCCATGATCCTCTCCTCCTCCGTCTCCCTATTCTTGTCTCGTTTACTTATTGAATCCTTTCTGGCTAAATTGTCGTTCTCTTCCTCAATCTCTCTCCACCTCACTCTCTCTCTCTTCTCTCAGGTTAATCTGTAAATGATTACGTTTTGAGTGCGACCTTCCCAACCTCGCCTCAGATGTGAAGCGAAAGGCTTTTTCTCTCTCCGTCAAACATGGGCTGGCTGTTGTTGTTGGCCCGCCGTGGAGAGAGAGAGAGAGAGAGAGAGTGAGAGAGAGGCAGAGAGAGAGACAGAGAGAGAGAGAGAGAGAGAGAGAGAGAGAGAGAGAGAGAGCGGAAGAGAGAATGTCTCACTGTACGGCATTTTGAAGTAAATCTCTCTCTCTTCTTTTCTCTCTTGGTTCCAATCAAATCTTCCACCGCTCTGAGCTCCTTAGTATTGGCATACTGTTGCAGCAGACACACACACACACACACACACACACACACACACACACACACACACACACACACACACACACACACACACACACACACACACACACACACACACACACACATGCTTGTTAAGCCCTGGCAGAGAAAAGAAAGAAATTGAGGTAGCAAGGGGGGAAAAAAGGAAAAAGAAAATCATCCCTGAGGTAGCTTGTAAATTGTGCTGGAATGCCAACGCAGCCAATCAAAGCGCAGGAGTCTGAGCCAGAGTAGGAGGGGCGGGCTCTCGGCATTGATGATGCTAATGCAGCCAATTACAACCGGGCCAGCCACGCTCCGTTTTCCCCCCTCCGCGATGTCAATGGCAACATTTATCCCCCAATAAAACAGACATGATCTCAGGAGCACGGGCCCGGCCAGGGCTTTCCGTTCCTACAAATTTTGGGTTGATTGTACAGTCCTGCGCCTGTAAGCACTTCGAGGGATGATTACTGCGCTTGTGTTACACGTTTAAAGGGAGATTCCGCTTTGCTTTTGGGGTTTTGTGGAACGCCGCACTTTGGAATTGTTGACTGAGACATCCAGACGTGAACGCAGTAGTACGCTCCCTCACGTTGAACACACACTCGCAACAGAGAGAAAGATAACGTGGATGCACGTGTGTATATGTATACGCTCACACACACATGCGCACACACACACACACACACACACACACATACAGACATGCAGGATTTTCCTCCCAAAGCTGGAAACAGTAGGAAGCACGCAGCTAAATTAACATTATCAGTGTTGACTCATAACATGTTTTCAACCATAATGAACACTTAAAAATGAAATTGTTACAAATTGGTACAAAGAATTATTAGGAGAATTATTATGCTTTAATCTTGTAATTACAATATATATAAGGGGTGATGGAGACTTATCCACAAGAATAGAACAGAATAGAAAACCTTATTATTATAAGTTTGTATAAAAATACATACGATTCAACATAATGCCACGATCATAATCATAATAACACAATCATAATAAACATCTATCTAAGGACGATTATTTATATACTGTAACAATCATGACGCAACTAGCAACTGAAGCCGTTTGAGTAAAAAAATATTCAATAAGATATTTTACAAAAGCCAGATATTTGAGTGCCGGGACGCCCGGGCAGCGGGCCACAACACATTCACACAAAAGTGTTTCTCTCCGACGCTGGGCTCCTTTTCCCTAACGGTGTTTTTTGGGGGGGCAAAGGTCTTATTATGTGTACGCCATTAAACCAAAGCTGGATAATGGACCAAAATCCTGAATAATGAATGAGAAATTCACCATAATCCACAGGCCTTTCCCCGACTAAATAACCGGCGTCTTGTTTTCCAGCAGCTCTCTGGGTCAGCGCCAGTCAAATACCATCTTTTCCATTAACACCTGTAGATTAGCTCTAATTGACGTGACACTTTGTTTAGCAATTAACCCATCGCAGTAGGGAAATTGGCATCGGCGTGAGGAGATTTAGGGACGATTGACACCTATTTATTTCTGTATGTCAAGTGTGAAAATCCATTAGTAGCAGCGGGGCCTTTTACAGTAGCGCAGTGTGCTTCGGATGAATGGGGAATGTGTGGAAAGTGACTGTTTATTAACACAAATAGAGTAACGTGCCATTTGTTGGGTTGCTCTTACCCTCTTCGCAGCACAACGAGAGCATACATGTTCATTTTTAGTACGGGTGGCCTGGCAGCGTCATGCTCCACCCATTGAGCCGCGCGGGGAATAAAACCCTCGCACAGGACGTCTCTATTAAGCGCTGTGTGATATTATTTCAATGTTTTATGATAGGAAAATATCATAAAAATACCGTCTGTGGCTCTTAAAATATTTTACAGTTCATTGTGCATGTATGTGCTTTGTCTCTGCGGAGATGTAAGATGTATCCGAAAGCTCATGCTCCATATAATGAGCCACGCATGCGCGCGCACACACCACACACACACACACACGTAAAATATCAACGCATTATTTCCATATGTATTTCCATACACCAAATAGGAACAAACAGACACACACAAATATATGCATGTACTCAGTTGGACAAGCTTACACACACCACACCACACAAACACATAATCATTTTTGATACACACACACACACACACACACACTCCATTTGACACTCAGAGGCCACACACCCGCACAATATCAGTATGTAATCCAACACCAACACCCGTTGTCCTGTACGCTGTTGTACATAATTACTTGACTAATTTATCATTTTCTGGTATTAAACATCTGAATTAGAGAGGGTAGTAAACAACCGCCCCATTAGCCTTCAGACGCAGCTCGTGTTGCCGTCTGTCTTGTCTAGACCAGCAGGGAGGTGTGGAAATGTTGGAGCTAATCTTGTTGATGCATCTAGAAGCCATTATGTTTCTATCCGCACGACAATGGCTCCTAAAGCCACACAAAGCCTGTTGAATTAGCACTGAGTACATTTGTCTGGGGTGTCACTGTTATGGTAATAGAGGTGTGTGTGTGTGTGTGTGTGTGTGTAAGTGAGAACTTTAGATAGAGCTAACAGTTATTAAATTGCCCGCAAAGACAAGCAATTAAAACAACTACAACGACTGCTTGAACTAAAGCAGGCAAGCTAGCTTACTAGCTAGTTAGCTGCTAGCTAGGGTAGATTTTGGTAGCTAGCTATAGCAGGCCAAATATAATGATCTTGAAATATGGACCTACATCCCTCTGTGAAATGCTTAATATTAGCAATGTTTTCGCAATGTTTGTATGATGTGCATCTTGGTACATAACAGTAGGACAAAGCTGGGCTGTACTTGCTCTTCTGGGTTTCCCACCCCGAGTGTGATGTAATTTAAAAATGGCCGCCGTGGGAATATGTGGGTGCATTCCATTGTACTCGAAACTCGGAAAAAAACGATCTCCGACATGGAAAGGTGCAATAGAACACGGAATTCCCAGTCAGAAACTCGGGCAAGATCCAACTGGCCCGAGTTCGCCGATATAAACACACCTGATGCGATAGCAATATAGCGGCGCACACCGTGAACAGTAAACACAATTCCCTTTACTAGCGTGCGGTACTAGCCTACTAACGTTAACGCTACTAGTTCACTGATATGATAGAAGTCTTTACTAGTGTGCGGTACTAGCCTGCTAACGTTAACGCTACTAGTTCACTGATATGATAGAAGTCTTTACTAGCGTGCGGTACTAGCCTGCTAACGTTAACGCTACTAGTTCACTGATATGACAGAAGTCTTTACTAGTGTGCGGTACTAGCCTGCTAACGTTAACGCTACTAGTTCACTGATATGATAGAAGTCTTTACTAGCGTGCGGTACTAGCTTACCAACGTTAGCGCTACTAGTTCACTGATATGATAGAAGTCTTTACTAGCGTGCGGTACTAGCTTACTAACGTTAACTCTACTAGTTCACTGATATGATAGAAGTCTTTACTAGTGTGCGGTACTAGCCTGCTAACGTTGACATTACTAGTTCACTGATATGATAGAAGTCTTTACTAGCGTGCGGTACTAGCCTGCTAACGTTAACGCTACTAGTTCACTGACTAGCGTGTGGTACTAGCGTGCGGTACTAGCCTGCTAACGTTAACGCTACTAGTTCACTGATATGATAGAAGTCTTTACTAGCGTGCGGTACTAGCCTGCTAATGTTAACGCTACTAGTTCACTGACTAGCGTGTGGTACTAGCGTGCGGTACTAGCCTGCTAACGTTAACGCTACTAGTTCACTGATATGATAGAAGTCTTTACTAACATGCGGTACTAGCCTGCTAACGTTAACGCTACTAGTTCACTGACTAGCGTGTGGTACTAGCGTGCGGTACTAGCCTGCTAACGTTAACGCTACTAGTTCACTGATATGATAGAAGTCTTTACTAACATGCGGTACTAGCCTGCTAACGTTAACGCTACTAGTTCACTGATATAATAGAAGTCTTTACTAGCCTGCGGTACTAGCCTGCTAACGTTAACGTTACTAGTTCACTGATATAATAGAAGTCTTTACTAGCCTGCTAACGTTAACGTTACTAGTTCACTGATATAATAGAAGTCTTTACTAGCGTGCGGTACTAGGCTGCTAACGTTAACGTTACTAGTTCACTGATATAATAGAAGTCTTTACTAGCCTACTAATGTTAACGTTACTAGTTCACTGACTTTCCCCGAGTGAGGCAATAGAGTTTTCTGAATCTAAACACAGCAAAACATACAGGCATGTACAGACATAATGTACATAACAGGAGATTACATAACGTAGATGACACACAAAAGAAACAGTATACTCCAGCTCTCCTGGTTTCATTATGTCATCTGTCTACACACACCTTTTTTGGGGCATTTATTTCCTTGAGATTCATACATGTAAAATCAAGTCTCCAAAAACAAGCTATGCCCTCTGCAAGGTGAGCTCTGTACCAACGTACAACAGCACAATTGTCAATTGGCGTCTCTTTAAAGTTTTAGATCAAAATATCTCCACTTTCAAAATGGCGCATGATTTTTTTCCTTCCCACTCTCTATACAAACCCCTTGCTAAAACACACAAAGGAATAGTAGTTTTAATCACATTTACTCCCTTCAGTTTATGGCTTGTTGGGCTTTTCTTAGACCCTACTGTTAAACAACATTTTTTCCAGTCTATTTGTAAGGTAGAGACTGCAACAGTATCCAGTCGTGTTCTCCACCCGTATCACATCACCTCATCATGCTATACTTACCTTTTTTCCCTATACATTTCTATATGTGCTCTATAAGGTGTGGTGTGTGGTGTTACCCAGCAGTGTTCTCCGGTGCTCCACCTCTCCCTTGTCATTAGCAGCGCCACTTAGCAGCTCAGTTATCTTCCTGAGACAATGCTTCATCAGTGGATTAGGCCTTAATTGGCTGCATTAGCCGCCTGCCCCCTGGCTTTGTAGCAGCTGTGATCTTAAAGGCCCAATCCCTGATTCAAACACAAAGTAAAGGGGAAGCCCCGCCACCAAATATCAGCACATGAGATTTGAAACATGTTTTGGAAACTAGTGAACATTAGCTAAAAAAGCTGTGATAAAATGCAAAAATGCAGTTTCTTGCAATATATGCTGCTGTAGTTGTCTTTCCTGTTTTTCTTCTTCTTCCTATTTATGCCTCTATATTTCCCAGTTGAATGACTGGGGAGCTGATAGAAGGACCAAAAGGTGGTAACAGGTAAATATCAGTTCTTTTAAATGTATTTTGAAGCTGTAAAAGGTCCAGTTTGTAAATGCTTGCATAAAATATGTGAGTATTTTAGGATGGTTCATCAGGTTCATCAGTCTACATGTCAAGCTCCCCAATGGGCCCATAATCTAGATGATTAAATACATTTGTTAATTTCAGAGCTTTATTGCAGATGAATTAAATTCATAGTTGTTAATTCAATTCATAATTAATGTAGAAATCTTAAAGGTCCGGGGTGCAGCGTTAACCTGGTCTTGTGTTGGAGAGCCGGGGCCTCAAGCAGTACTGGCTCACATCTGCTCACAAGCCTCCTATAGAGACTAGGGAGCACTGTGTGTGTGTGTGTGTGTGTGTGTGTGTACATCTGTATGTACATAAATGCTTGCAAGCACGCATCTCTGTGTACAGTATGTGTGCACACATGCGGCTGTATGCCTGCATGTGTGTGTGAGGGGCTTATAGCTCTGCTGGCCCGGGGACTGGCCTGCCAGGGTTTATAACACGGTACGGTCTCTTTATAAAGGGCTCTGCCTGGTTTTTTGCTGTAGGAGGACTTAATTTAATTTAAACTCAATGTGAAATAATTTTAATAATTATAATAATAATAATAATAATAATTGTTTTTAATCTGTATTTATGTTGCTCTGTAAAGCATTTCGTAGTGAAAAGTGCTTTATGAACATTTTAAAAAAAATCCAAAATAGATACTATCTAGTATATGATCTATTGTTTTATAAATAGTATGGTATATTACTAAATTACTTACCTACATATTTATAAATACATATAGGGTTAATCTGGAGTATATATAATACAGAGTATAACAATATATAATATCAGTTTAGAGGCCGGCTGGAAGGTCAATTCTATTAAGCTGATATTAATTTATTTTTAACCAGGGAGGTCATGTATGAACAAAGGACAAGGACACGTAGATACACATGACACTCATACAAATATATAAATATACACATCATCAAATTTAATGAATAAATACATTTTTGAAATTGTGATGGTTGCGATCACAAACTATCCGGTGTCTAAAGTGAAATGCAATGCACCGCACACCAGCTTTTCCATGACTTATATTTTTATTAAATGTGAAAGTGAAAGCTTTAGCCCCTTAAATGTATATTTTTATATGCTTTTAAACTGTATGAGCTTTAGAAAGAAATTAATTAATGGGAAAAATGATCTAATTTGTACTCAAATTACTCTTTAATTTAAAAAGTCAATTCCTTAGAGTTTAGTAAGTTTCACAGCATTTTATTTTTAAACAAAACATCCATATAATTTCATCCTCAAATCCATAACATATTCTGTCTTAAGACAATAGAAGATTGCTAATAACTCCAATGATACCTACATCATCAGTTATGCCATTTATTATTTTGGATATCACATTTTGAGTTTCTACTAGTCATAATCCACATCAACAATAGTTTTTGCATTTGTATTGTATAATTTAGACATTTAGCAGACGCTCCCAGAACAATTTAACATAACTACAACAGTAGAGCGTGCTTAAATTCAGATGTCAACATAACAAGCAGCCAAATAATAAATTAATAACACACACACACACACACACACACTGAGAACCAGGGATGATTCATGTCTATTACGAGTCCACAGTTGGAGACAGTGGTCTAAAGGCTGGAAATCGATCTGTGTCCATCCATATCAGATTACATTTTCAGCCTCCTCTGATATTATTCACCCTGTTCTCTCGTTCCAGTCTGTCCCCAGCCTCTTTGCTCTTTTGTGAGGAACCTAAAAGGAACAGATTTCATGTGGCGCTTCACATCCAAGCCAGGATTCTTCCATTGTTAGAGCTTGTTAAAAATCAAGAAACGATGTGAAAAGCATAAAAGTGGCCATTTTCTGCTATTTTCACATCGTTTCTTGATTTTTACATCTTTCTCTAATCTTTTTCATGTTTCATGTGTGTTTCATTTCTTTTATGTTAGATGGAGAAAGTTGGTGTCAGCCAAAATAGCAGTTTTCTGATATATTCTCAGATGAAAACAAAGGACATCTTGAAGCTGGAGGAAAACAACTATGCGCCTTTTCCCTTTTCTACCCATACCCATTTTATTTGATGGAGATATTAATATTTTTACTTTGTTTTTTCTCAACTCTGGAGACAGAAAAGCGGCGGGTCTGTGTAACATCAGGAATCTTCATCCCTGAGAGGCTCAAGTGGGGAACAATAAGGAGAGTAAGTCCACCTCCTCAGGGAGAAAAGGAGCTCTACCCCCCAAAAACACACACACACACACACACACAGGCCTGGCCCAGTCTCTTGAATGTGTATTTTATAGATTCATTTTCTTCCATGTTTTCATTTTCATCTCATTTTACGATAATATTTAATATTATTATCAATATTATTATTCACTATTTTAAATTGAAAAAAACAAACAAACACATTTCTGGAGTTTAAAACAATTAGGTTAAAAATGTTGTTTATCCTAAAATGTGAATTGGACACATTCAGTTTTAATATAATAAAATATCTTAACATCTCATCTTAACTTCTTTTTCATATTGTTTTTTGTAACTTGCAATGAAGTGCTTGTTAAGCGTTGAGATATGAAGCGTTTCTGTTTACAATTTAATTCCTAACGGTTATTGAATTATGCCTCGTATTTGATTCGACAACTTGCTTTCGTAATTAATAGCCTCATTATATTGATATTATATTGATATTGACCTATAAGAAACGCAAATAATAAAATATATGAATCGTAGGGATATTACCTGGTGTAATTAAGGCATAGTCATGTCAGTTTATCTGAAGTTGATGTTGTTTTGAACGCTATAATTAAGCTTTGATCCTGTTCGTCATGTGTGATTTTTTTAAGTGGCGACAGAAACAGAAATTCATTCTTACGCTGAGATTTCCTCTCGTCGTTGCTCTGAAAGTTCCTATTGACAAAAGCCTCGTAACAAAATATGAATTCACCACAAGCGGGATGTAAATGTCAATTAGGTTGAATTTACTTCTGATGTAATTCATTCGCTTGTTTTGATCATTCCTTTAATCGTAATTTTTATTTCTAATCAAACGAGCTCTCAGATTCTCCTTGTTTTCACTGCCGCTTGCGGCTTTTTAAAGTGGGAAAATTCAACGGTACCAATTAAGTCCTTCTGGCTTCCACAGGCCGAATAAAATAACGTAAAGCTTTCAGTGGGTGGCACTTATTAACTACACTGCCATGGCAAAGTTATATGGCTTGATTTAACGAAAATAAATAGCCCGTTTTTTAGTCCTATTCCAAATTAAACCATTGGTGTTTTTATTGTGAAAAGATTGGAGATGACGTTAGAGGAGGAGAAAGGCCTGAAGACTGTTTAAGCACCATTAACAGTATGGAGAAATAGTGTTTACTTTTTTTTTTTTTTCACAGGCTATTCAAAATATGAGTTACATAAAAGAAGATCCCACTGAAATTTACACTTTGCAGTTACAGCATTGTTTTTCAACACAGTCAATTCAATTGGAAATAAGCAAACAAATCAATTTCGGCTTTAATAATCTGCTGTGTTGAAACGGCCCTGCAGCTCATCTGATAGCAGGAAGAACAACAGGTTGATGGACCTAACAAGTTATTTCTCTTTCCAGAGCCAGAGCCAAGTCCTTTTTAAAAAACTTTCTCCTCTGGTTCATTCTGAACAGGCGGTAATTTCTTCTCCCCACCGCCTCCTTCATTTAACCCAACGGTCTGTTTTTGATTGAGGCCTAAAGGTCAGAGTTTTTCTTTTAAAGCATCTCTGACTCCACTTTTGTGGCCAAAAGCTAACAATAAAGCCAAGCCCTCAACTCCCCTTGAAATAACGGAGATTTTTATCAAGCCTCTGAACACCCTTTTTCCTTCAAAGGGCTTAAGTGCTTTCATGTCTGTAATAACTTTGTATACAGTGTATGTATACAGACTAAGCTACAACAAGGTGATAATAAACTGGCTGCTAACTGGTGATGGTGAGGCTAAAGCCTTTTAGAATGAACATAGGCCTACCATATAAAAAAGCTTTGCAATAAAATTGACATGTCAATAGGTTTTAATTTGCCATCATTGTGGTCAGTTGAGCCGTCTCGATTACAAAACCAGACAATATTATACACATTCCACAACTGTTGTGTTGTAACTGAGGAGGAGTGTGGGATTTCCTTGTCATCAACACAGAATCTCTCAGTATTGTTGCTGGCCTGCAGAGGAAGAAAGTTTTCATGCCTACAGATACTAGCGACGTAATGGAACTTAGTTTGATTTCTTCAATTTCAAGTCTGGTATTCAGGTCATTTATATCTCTGTGATGAACGTCTACGGTAAATGTAATGTCCTCTTCCATTCATGCCAATGAAGCTATCTTGAATGGAGCATGAAAACGTCTATCTCAGCAGTTTTTATCAATATTTTTCTCACATTTTCAAAATATTTTTTTCCCTCTCACGACACTGTAGACTAACCCTATGACATCAGAGGCCTCCATCACCACATCACATGATGTCATTAGGGATACCTCACATGTTGTCATTTCACAGCATGAAAACTCACCAGCAGCAACTTATTTTCAATATTTTTCTCAGGGACTCATTCAAAATATTTTTTTTTCCTCACAACCCAACAATGATGAAGTACACGATAGGACTCAATCACCACATCACACAATGTCATTGTGACTTTATTCCTTACAGACACACATTCCTGCAGTCATTTCACCCGAGTGTAGGATCAGCCAGACGCTGGTAGGGGCTCAGTGTTTCCCGGTGACCCAGGATCCCGAGCCTCTGGCTAAACCACATCATCATCAGGTACATACTGACTGTATGTACCTGATACACCCAACCCGCTAGAACCCATACGGCCCCCACTGCCTGCTGGGATACCTCTCGTCAAGGCTTCAATGGCCTCTACAAGTGCTATTCATCGGGTCTCAAGTGCTCCTCATATTGGGTATCATTGATAACACAAAACTCGCAATAGGGGCGACACCCTCGGGTGGACATATAGGTGGATGTGAGCATGCAGACAGACACACACACACACACACACACACACACACACAAATGAATGCATGTCATCCCCAACTCTGAGGGATGACTATATAGTCAGATATCAGTCATGTGGTCCGTGGCCGACATGATGGAGGTTCCTCCCCAACCACAGCTACATAAAAACAGTCTGTAAAACCGGCAGTGAAAGTAACTCTTTTATTTGTGCATTTTGTCCATTTAAACGTCCAATTAAGTTTTTGTCCAATTTAAAAGTCTAATGTCTCCCAGAGTTTCCCTTAAGGAGCTGCTGACCCTGAAAGAATTTCATCTGTCTGGGTCTCAGTGGAGAGTTTTAGTGTTTTGTGATGGTTCAAACGCTCTTCCAGAGGCTTTTCCACCCTGACAGGAAGAAACTTCAGGAGGAAACACTGACTACTTATAAACATGTTCAATATCGGCTATCAGCGACGTCAGTCAAATATCTGTATCTGCCTTCAAAAACCCGTATTAGTTGATATATTGTATTTTAGCAAATAAATTGCAAGTTAAGGCACACACACACACACACACACACACATAGCATAGTGGGCAGGTAATGATATTTGTTTTGCGTTATGTAATAGGATCTCATAAGTCGTACATATAGACATTCAACCCTCAGCTGTTTGAGCACAGAGCCTTGTTTACCGACTTCCACCTCTCCTCTTAGACAGCTTTCTTTCCAAGGTTGAAAACAGGCAGCAGGGTGAAAAGCAACTAAGTATTTTTGCTCAAGTACCGTTCTTATAGTTTTGAAGCACTTGGAAATTGAGTATTTCCTTCTTCTTTTTTTTACGCAAGTTTATACTTTTCTACACTTTTCGTCTCTCTAACTGCAAATACTAGTTACCCTGCAGGAGGGTTTTCAGTACAACACACACCATCAGTTGTTATAAAAAGTACAATTTTGAATTTGGCATGATGTGAAAATTTCACCTATGCATGTTTTTGTCAACATGTCATACATTTAACAACAAAGGGTTCTGCTGTGCTACTATGTGAGTATTATGGGATTTTTTTTTAAAAAGGAGCATGTGTGCAAGATTCAAAATGAGGTATTTTTGATTCATTTCACCAGGCACGCTAAAATTGTTGTCTCATATTTCTAGTTTAGGAGAAATCTGCACCTTGGGAAAAAAAAATCTGTACAGTCTTGAAAATACTTTACTTACGTTACTTCAATACTTTTGTGACTTTCACCTCCAAGGTATATCTACTGAGTCTCTGCCCTGGTAGACAGAGAGGCTCTTTCTCAGGCTGCAGCTCGGCTCTGCTGTTCCGTGATAATGATGAGGCCCTAAATCCCTGTGTAGATTTGACCTTTGTCCCCCCTCTATTTTTAAACTGTCTTGTGCGTTATAAGTTGCGATCTGGCCGGTGCTGGGAGGATTAGGTGTATGTTTGGGCAGAGGTGACTCCAGGAGCCCCCGCTGTTTGGTTTGGCAACCCTGGAACCGCCACACAGCTGCCGGCAAAACCCCGCTTGATCTACCAGATACCCCAAATCATTATGTTGTGTTTGTTATGGAGAAAGAAAAGAAAGACAGGAAAGAAAAGAAAGGAAAGAAGGAAAGGTTGAATTTAAAAATAACTTTATTGACCTCTTTAACTCATAAATACATTAAGAAAATAGTGCATGGATCGGGATACGCAGACATTTAGCTTGAAAAGAGAATGAGAGAATGAAAACCAAACACAAAACCAAAAAAAAAAACACTCAAAAAGAAGAAAAGAAGAAAGATTCAAGGAAGGGCAAGGAAGGAAGAAAGAAAGAAAGAAAGAAAGAAAGTATTGTGAGTGTACTCTGAACTAGGAAATTGTGTGAGGAAGCACTTGAGGGTTTGAAGTTTGGTCACCCAGACATGTAACAGTGATGCTTATGAGAACCTGTTAGCAATAACCTATTGATTGAAATCATCTTCTACTGTATCACACAATAATCTCAGACTTGCAGTAGAGATGCTGTTGAAATGCAGAAGAACATCTGTGATACGAACGGCCAGGCTAAAATGGAAATCTTGTTTATCAGATCATCCTTTATCCAGTATATTCAAATCCTTAAAAATTATTCCTGCATGATGCTTGTTCACATTATATTCAAATGTCTCTGGATTGTGGTTTCTATGTTGATCTCCAATCCTGTGAGAGGATGCAATTGTCCCCCGACCCGGATTCAAACCCACTGTGGCAAAACTCTCCCGGCCTGCGTGATGCATTTGAGCGGTCGTGTAATCTGTCATTTGCTCAGCCTCTTACGAAGACAAACTCGTCCCTCGCCTGACAGCTAATGGGTTTGGCCCTCTGATTAATTGTGATGAATGGGAGCTCATTCATGATCCATTGTGCAGTTGGCCCCGCGCGCTGTCAATGGTGCTGGACACAGCAGGTCTAGTGGTAGAGACAGAAGTCAGGGGTTTTTACAATGGAAAGAGGCTAGCTACTGCCCCCTGTTGGCCGGAGCGCCTCACTTCATGGAAGACGTCTTAAAAAGAGTGAGACGGTAGCCTCGTGGCCTGCAGGTATTCAAAAAAACATTTACAACAATTATGAGGATGTTGATACGTTTTTGGATAGGTAGATAGACACACACACACACACACACACAACGCAAGCAAGCACAAACACACACACACACACACACACACACACACTGAAATAGAAAGATCTTCATCTCTTATATCAACTCTTGTGGTAATATGAAAAACACATGAAAAATGTAGCTGCAAGCGGCGATCAGGGGGTTTAAGCCCATATGGGAATGTTAATAATTTAAGGCTGTCAGGGGTCAAGAGCTGCATGGGAATGTAGGGAATGTTGCAAGCAGAGGATCTGGCAATCACAGCACCTTAGCTAATGATATGGAAACTCTCCAGAGAGATTAGGCTCGGGTTCTCGATGTTTATCCAATTTTGTATCGGCATTATTGTGATGGGCAAACTGCTCACAGCGACACCGGTCAACCTCCCGCTCCTGGAGATACACAACATCATGTGTGTCATGTATATTTCAACGGGCGTGTGTTAAACCCACTTTGAGTTATTGGAAGATATTACTTGGGTGTGACAGGCCACACCCAAACGCACAGACCGAGGCTAGCAAACGCACAGACCGAGGCTAGCAAACGCACAGACCGAGGCTAGCAAACGCACAGACCGAGGCTAGCAAACGCACAGACCGAGGCTAGCAAACGCACAGACCGAGGCTAGCAAACGCACAGACCGAGGCTAGCAAACGCACAGACCGAGGCTAGCAAACGCACAGACCGAGGCTAGGTATACCACAAAGTCACGTGCTGCACCAGATTCAGAGATGTTGTTATTTGTAATGATTAACCTTCTATTGGTTCATGAGAGAAAGCTTCAGCTTGAAGAGTTTCATTCCAAAACGAAATATCTGTCATTTGAGAAAATCGATGCCCACTCTGCACGTTGATGAGCTGCTATAAGCTGTTATAAGACCTTTCTTCATCGCTTCAAAACGTAAACCGCATCACTTCCTGTGCGCCAGAGGATTTCTACCAGACAGCTGGAGGTTAGGACAGCAAAGGTAAAGGTTTTTTTTCTCTCTCTCTCTCTCTCTCTCTCTCTGAGCAGCTCGACAAGATCTGATCAGATATTTGATTTACACCCACATCATCTTTTACTGTATCACACAGCTACAAATGAACTCTAAAGAATAATCTCAGACCTGTAGTAGAGATGCTGTTGATACGAACGGCCAGGCTAAAATGGAAACCTTCCTTGGAACAAGTTTGTTTATCACAGATCATCTTTTATCCAGTATATTCAAATTATTCCTGATGATGCTTGTTCACATTATATTCAAATGTCTCTGGATTGTGGTTTCTATGTTGATCTCAGCCCTGTGAGAGGATGAATTGTCCCCCGACCCGGATTCAAATCCACTGTGGCAAAACTACCCACAACTACCCACAACAACTACCCACAACTATCCACAACAACTATCAACAACAACTATCCACAACAACTACCCACAACAACTAACAACAACTATCCAAAACCATCCACAACAACTAGCCAAAACTATCCAAAACCATCCACAACAACTAGCCACAACTATGCACAACTAGCCAAAACTAGCCACAACTAGCCAAAACTAGCCACAACTATCCACAACTAGCCACAACTATCCACAACAACTACCCACAACTATCCACAACAACTAACAACAACAACTATCCACAACAACTATCCACAACAACTAGCCAAAACTATCCAAAACCATCCACAACAACTAGCCACAACTATCCACAACTAGCCAAAACTAGCCACAAATATCCACAACTAGCCAAACTATCCAAAACCATCCACAACAACTAGCCACAACTATCCACAACTAGCCACAACTATCCACAACTAGCCACAACTAGCCAAACTATCCAAAACCATCCACAACAACTAGCCACAACTATCCACAACTAGCCACAACTATCCACAACTAGCCACAAATATCCACAACTAGCCAAACTATCCAAAACCATCCACAACAACTAGCCACAACTATCCACAACTAGCCACAAATATCCACAACTAGCCAAACTATCCAAAACCATCCACAACAACTAGCCACAACTATCCACAACTAGCCACAACTATCCACAACTATCTAAAACTAGCCACAACTAGCCAAAATGCTCATTTTAAAGTGATGCTTTAAACCCTGTTTCTGTGTGTCCTTTGCTTTTCCCTGCTCTCTCTCTCTCTCTCTCTCTCTCTCTCTCTCTCTCTCTCTCTCTTTCTGTGTGTCTGTCTTTCACTCTCTCGGGCACACATAGCTCCACACACTCACACACACACACAGAGCGCCGTGCACCTCGACAAGATCTGAGGCCAGATATTTGATTTACACCGGCGGGGTCAAAGAGAATGCATTAGGGCCTTTTGGAGGAGAGGCACAGCGACCGGGCAGGAGTTATAAAGTGGTCCAATGGATGCTGACACATGGCCCTTCATAACAATCAGCAGAAGAGTTAGATGCACTGGCCCTGACCTCCTCCTCACTAACACCGTGATCTACACACCCCAACCCCCAACCCCCGTACGACAGCACGACTCCCATTTCATGCCTTGAAGAATTTAGCTAAAAAAAAACATTGAGTTTTTAACGTTTTTTATGAGCTTATTATACGTGATTTTTCTGTTGAATTTAGAAGTTGTTAGTTGATAATTGACACCATGACATACACATCCGACCCCCGACCCCTGCCTGTACCCGGCGTTACTCCCGTTTTCATGCATTACAATCTAAAAGTCTTTGGGTTTTTTTTATGCGTTTCATAATTGTTTCTTGTTGTTTCTAATTTCCCGATTTATCGTATAGTATAAAATACCAAGTGCCATTTTGGTTGGGACGCTTTTACCTGAAGCGCCTTACAGCACCATATTGCTGTGGTTGTGCGAAAACCTCGTAACTCCAATTTCGGTGATTTTTTCTTCACGGTTGGGCTTTGAGTAATGGGTCACATGTTCCTGTATGGGTTGAGACGTCTACGTCCACCGGGGCTCATGAAGCCGTTTTTCTTAGTTCTTTAGTAAGTTGACATTTTGGATATTTTGGCCAGACAGCCGCGATGTGCGTAGACATTTTCAGAACGGGTGGGAGTGGGAATCGAACCTCTAACCCTGCCGGTGCCGTCGAGCTAAACGAGGCCATGTGTGTATAAAATGACACCTGATCCTCCAAAATGATAGTGACGCACATTATGGGCGACTATTAAAGTTATGAGACGTGTCAAGACCCCCGGTACTGACCGGTCAACTCCAGGTACAGATATAATATTTATATATTTAGTGTTTTGGAGTATTATTGATGAAAACGTCAGAAGGATGTGAACTCGTCTCCCACTCAGACACAGTGGCAGAGGGAGGCAGAGCCAATAAACACACAGTACTTAGCCTTTGTCTATCTTTATGAGAGAATAGGTGAACCATTCCTCCCCCGCTGATCCTCTCGCTCTCTTACTCCCCGTCTCAGTCTCTCTCCCCTCCCTCTCTGCTTTTCTCTCTCACTCTTATTTCTCTCTCTCTCCATCCCTCTCTGCTTTTCCCTCTCTTCTTCTCTCCCTCCTACCATTTCCCCTTCTCCTTGCTCTGTCGGTGTTTCAATTCAATTCAACAAACTTTATTGGCATGAATGTATGAAACAATCAATGTAAATCACAGAAGTAAGTTCTCGTCATCTGTTTCTCCCTCCCACCACTTCCCATTTTCCTCTCTCTCTCTCCCTTTCTCTGCCTTTCCTCTCTCCCCCCCTCCCTCCCTCTCTCTCTCTCTCTCTCTCTCTCTCTGTCCCTCTTGATCCCTAGTCCTGTGTGTTACCAGCCTCTCTCAATGTTTACATCACTTTTTATAACTCTGGGATGACAGACACAGACCTACTATAGCCCAAGTGTACACACACACACACACACACACACACATGCACGCGCACACACACACTCATACTTGTGTCTGGACAGCGTCAGGCAACACTTCAAAGTGCAGGATCCCCTTTTTACAAGCCATATTAGGCCCACATCAAAGCGGGTCTGCACTTCAAACCAGAGTTTTCTGGTCAAACGAACATCTCTCCCTCACAACGCGCTGATGAAACACCGCAGCCGAGCGCTGCAGTTGGACAGGACAATATCTGGACAGAAATATTACAGCCTGGACAGAGACCAGTGGGGGGGGGCGTTGGCCGCTGCGACTTTGACCCTTGCACTCTTTACTACCGGCTGCGTGTAATGTCGGTGATCTGGGAATTTCAGCTCATACTGGACAAGTCTGGATGAGAGTGCACGGGCTAGATGAGAGTGCACGGGCTAGATGAGAGTGCACGGGCTAGATGAGAGTGCACGGGCTAGATGAGAGTATGGTCATTTTCTGAGAAGCTTTGACGATTTCTGCCTTCGCTGTAACGTATTTTCAAGCTCCGGTTAGACACCAGAGAGTGTTAGCAGACAGAAAACAGCCGCGGCCTCTTTTTTAATTTTTTTTATTTGTTATTAATTTCATATTTCCGCGTTGCTGGCCCTTTTTCTGTTTATACAGAGTGTTGAGGGGAAAAAAGCGAGCGCTCCGTTTCAAGGCGGTCCTTTTTTCTCCTCCCTCCCGTAGATAATCTCCCGATGAAAAGCACTTCAAAGCGGCAGGCAGAGCCCTGCTTAGCCGTTGTTGCCTTAGCGCGGTCCGTGCACGAATTCCCATACAGCACAGTCCTGCTAAAACAGTGGATGTGTCATGAGAGAGAATGGGCTGTCAGGGCAGTCAGAAAGCCCATACATCAAGGCTCTCTAACTGTAGCCATGGTAGCAAGCAAATAAATGCCCATTATTCCCCAATCACGTCGCCACAAAGCGCAACTATCTGTCTTTCTGACAACAGCCGTGTCCTTCGATCAACAGGGCAGCGCCCACAGCCGCTCGCACATACAGTACGCTTTGTTCCCGCTGCCACTGAAAACCATTCCTCCACCTCAAGTGGTGTTGCACCGCACCGGTCGCATTTCATGAGAAGTGTGCACACGAACATTGATCACCGCTTCGAGCGTTGTAGTCGGTCGGAGAGCGAGGCTACCGCGCAGGAACTTGGACAACAAGGCACTACACTTTTTTTGTTTCTGTATTTCCTCTAAAATCCAAAGCTACCACACGGTTATGTTAACATTCACCCCTAAAACCTCCTGACTTCTCACTACTTCTGCTACTTATCTCTTTTTGTTTAATGTCCTTTGTCAACCGTTGGAAATGTCAGGCTACATTTTTTGTGTCTTTTCAGCCGCCACTCCTCGCCCCGCCAAACAGACGTCTAGGCCGTCTATTCATCCACACTCACTCTTTTGTTTTAGACCCGACTTGTTTCTCCAATGAGCCGCATTGAAAAGGAAACTCCCTTTCTAGAAGTTCACTTCGGGGCGACTTGATAGAGAGGTCCCATAATTCCTCACTTCCTCCCCATCAGGGACTGGTTTTGCACCACCCCCACCCCCGCATAGGTGCAGTCGCTCTCTCGCGGGTCACCAGGTCGAACCCAGACTAAATAATCCCTGGATACACCTCTACTACTATTGCACAGCAGCTGCTAGCGTAACACACGTCATGTGCAGGCTGCGTTAGCGGTCGTGTCTCGTGAGGGAGCGCATGTTCAGGAAAGAAAGCCCGAGATGTGGCAATCAATACCAAAAAAACATCTGTCATACTCTGAGCATTCAGGTTTATTGATGGGAAAGTGACATTCATCTGAAAATGACCCTCGTGGGCCTCAGCACGCCTTTTATTTGACATAATACATCATATTTCCCGAACAACATGGCTTCGTTGTTGCAGTAGAACGTGGGAGGTCACATGATAAACTCTTAAAAACCTAAAGAGGCGTTCGCGGTATGACAGCAGTGTTTGGTGATTTAGCGTAATGTGTTTAAAGTTTAAATCTGTCACTTTGGATACAAACTGTATTGCGCAATAAAAAGGTCAAAGATGTCAAAGTTATTGCAGGAGCAAACAAAGCTAGCTGGAAGTGGATAAATAAAAGAAGTGGGAGAAAAACTCAATAACACCAGTATTATCTTCCAGCCATGTAAAAGAAAGTCACGTATTTTCTTTGAATTTCACCATCACCACTAGAAAGGTCGATGGGTTTGTTCAGAAAGTGTCTTGGAAAATGGATTTCAAGACTAAAATTCAAAGGCGGCGTCGATTCACGGACAGCAGAACTATTACTATTATATAACAACTATTATGGTGTGTATAAACGATGCCCGTTTCCACGTTTCCGCAGTTTGCTGTTGTTTTTTGTGTTTGGAATGACTCACTCCAAGGCGTTTTCGTTGCAGAGTCAACCGGGCAGGAACTCCCATTCATCAAACAGGTATGTGTGTGTTGTCTTTGCTCACGGGAGGGACGGACAGAAAAAGCCCAGCGAGTTGTTTTAGCAGTGTTTGGGCTTCCCTCCAAGCCTTCATACCTTCCCTGGGCCGTCCTATCTCCCACACGGGGGCCCAGGGCACCGAGGGGACGGCAGAATCCCTACAGGATTAACACAAAGTCCCCTAATGGAGCCGAGGTGGGGAGACCCAGCACACAGCAACAAAATTTAAAGATCACCACTTAGGCTTTAGGTACTTAGGATGAATACTCTGCTAGTCTGGCTCCTGGTTTTCAGCAGGGCAGTCGGTGTTTGTGTATTCTAACGGATAAATGGTAATTGTTAAAAATGGAAATTGGCATTAGGACTTGGCAATTGGTTGTCACCTCCCATTAGCGTGTTGTTGGGTTGGTTTTACTCTCGTCGAGTACGTAACTCGGCGTTCTGCGGTATGAGTATGAGCCTCTTTCTGCTGGGTCTCCACATGACGAGATTATGTTTTAACGAGACTTGATCCTAGTTTAATACTGAATTTACCCAATTCTGCTCCTGGGGTTAAAAAGTTGAAGCAACCCACTCATAGTCAGGTAGGCCTGCTCATGCGCTTCTCATTCCCAAATTCTCCGACATCATAAACTTCAAAGCACCGTCGGCCAACTTCCTAAAATCAGATCACCGCTGACAAACTATGAGGAAGTGGTCATCTGTTGCTGTTTGACCAAGGATTCATATCTTGTCCAAAGAAATAGAGAAGACAAAGAGGTAAGGCGAGATAGGCGAGATAGGCCACGTAGACCGTATCCTCCCAGATTCATTCACCAAACCTATCTCCAAGTCATTGGGCATTAACAAGGATCTGATGGGCTAATTGCCATTAGTAATGGTTGTTATCAGTAGGGCTTAGGTGGGCTATCACCCAGTGTGAAGTGTGTGTGTGTGTGTGTGTTGTGCTGTGTCCTCGGCCTGAGGAGAGGCTCTTGGGTAATCCTGTGTTGACCAGAGGGCTTCGTGGCCCATTAGAGGTCACAGCTCTAGACGGAGGGTAAACAAATTCCTAACTAACGAGGGTTGAGGAGGGAGCAGGGCGTCACTCTCATATCCTAGAGGCAAGGGTGGAATTACATCTACTCTTGTTATTAGAATTGAGTAACGTTTTGTGTACTTCTTTTAGTTCTTTTGAGGTCAGTAGTATTACTTTACTTAGAGGAATACACCGACTTTTGGGAAAGTGGCTCGTTGGTCAACTGACCTTTTCCATGTTCCGATAGGAGAACCAACAAAATCATCTCTAGTGTCTCTGGTAGATTTCTCTGTCTTGTGCACATGCTAACGTGTTAGCATACAGTACGTTAAGTTCCGGTTGGTAGCTAGCATCATGCTAACGTAAGAAGACAGACCTTTTAGTGTCCATGGTTGGGGTTTTTCTGTCAATCATGTCAAAAAAAGGAGAACTTGACCAACAGGCCAATTTCCCCATAAGTCAGTGTTTCACTACAATTCAAATCCCATCCATTACAGACTTTAAATTTTCAATAGTTCAATATCAAATTGCATCAAACCTGCACAATCATGGAGAGGAAATGTTATGAAACATTAAATGCTCAAATTTATCCATGATTGTAGCTTATTTGACATTAGCCAAAAAGTCATCCATCCAGCTACATTGTTGTGGTCTAGCTAATTTGCTAGCTTTGATAGTTAGCTAGTAGCAAAGGAAACATCAGTGTAGTAACGTTACTGAGTAATGGGGTTGGGCTTTTTCAGTTTATTTAATCAGACTGAATCATGGCATGAATTTCAACACAGTATATAACATGTTCAATATCACACATTTAACTGATCTGTCCTCTTGTCCTCTTGCATTGCACAGGAAAGTTAGCTATGTAGCAATGTTTGTTTGTTTTTTGTTTAAAAGTGACTCAGTAACTTTTACTCCGATTACATTTTTAAATGAGATAATTTTACTTCTACTTAAAGTAACAGAGGCGTGCTGATCAGGCAGATTGTGGTGGGAGACAATATAAAGAACTTGTCCTGTCTTCCCTTCCCTTCCCTCCTCTCCTCACCTCCTTCCCTCACCTCCTTCTAAACACTAGGAGGTCTATCCAAACTGATGGCATTGGGGTGGATCGCTGGCACACCGAGGGAATGTAAGTGGGCTCTTGCACAGACCTGTAGGCGCTGACGGTGCTGTTTTGGGCCGTGTTAACACAGGACCAGAGAATATCTTTAACCATTTGATATCTGAAGAGGGACGAAGACGACACTGTGTGGTTTCTGCCTGAGATGTTTTGATCTGTGCCACAAAGATTTAAGTAATCTGAGTAATTCCTCCAAGTTCTAGATGGTCCAAAATGAAACAAAAGTACATTGAACTGACTTTCAGATGCTTTCCTGTGATTGCCTAAACCTTCTGGCATTGTTTCATCCTTTATTGGAAACTCAAACTAAAAAGGCTGAAACAAACTGTAAGAGGTATTTTCAAAACACACTATAACTCCTTTATGAAGAGAAGTTTAAAGGCCTGTATGTGGGAGCTAGAAGCGATGAAGGCCGGCAGGCTGGAACATGTTGGTGTTTAATCGTAGAACGAACTGGCCACCAAATAACAGACGTTTGTTTTCCTGAAATGATTCCTTCATCCATATTGTGTGAAAATGGTTTGTATCCCTTTCCCAACTTCTTCACCATGTGCATCTTTTTTCATCAAACCATAAAAGGTATTTATAACTATCCTTTGTGCTCACTGTGCTCTGGGCTCATTCCAGAAGTCACACTCAAAACGATACCGCGATTCATCCACTACGCAAAAATGTAATAATTACTCATTTTAATTGCAGAGAGGAAGAGCGTGCAAGCCCTTCAGCATCTCAAAAACCTGTCCTCTCAGCCAGTGACAGGAATTGGATGCCGGGGCGTCATTAGGTGACTTCAGTGAAACCCTTTAACACGAAATCCAAATACTAGCTGAGCCAGGCCTGCGCACGAATTGACACTTCCTCTCGTCCACGCCCGGTTTACACAGGGAGCCGCTGACAGTGGATTGTTTCCTCCATGTTAACATGTAGATCAGATAAGGACAACATTCCCACCCTCGCTAAGACAGTATCTCACTGATCTGTCCTCTCAAACAATGACAAGAGTGGGAAGCCGGGGCGTGACACGAGTGCCAGGTCGTCTGAGATGTTCAATCTGTCACTTCGGCGTGGCGGCCGGCCCCCAGCATAAAGGTTTTGCTTCTGTAAGCTGAGAGGGTATTTCAGGGATGTTGATTTCCTAGATGTGAAGGAGCTGTGTGATGAGCAGGATGATAGATGCTATTTTAAAAAAGACAATTAATTCCAGTTATGTGGGTAAATCTGTATTTTAGACAAAAATACACCCGTCTTATCAGCCTAAACCACAAAGTGGACCTGCAGTAGAGAAGAGCGTCCCATCCCATCCCATTGAGATGCCATAGATTTGCCTTATTTGCCCAAATTAAATTCTGATGACGAATGGAAACCTAAGAGTGAAACCCAAACGGTCTCCTGAACAGCAGCGAGGTCCGGACAGAACTGGACTCACCAACGTTAGATCTGTAGATTGAAGCTCAAAGTTTTCTAACCGTTTCCTCTCGCTGCCATGTGGAGGCGCCAATGTGCAAAGTTGCCTAGTGCAGCTTGAATTAGTTATACCCCTTTCACACCGGAGCAACGACCCGGGTTATTCCCGGGTCAGACGTTGGGAATAACCGGAGGAGGTCGGAGGCCTAACGTATCCCAGGTTTCATTTTCATTAGTACGAGTTTCAATGTGCATGTTGGTGGTGAAAGCATTTCCTGGCCTGACATGAATACATGAAGACATGAAGACATGAAGTCCTGGGGGTAAGCGATTTTGTTTGGCATGAAAATGGTCAAATTTAAAGAAATTGAATAACGGCGCAACATGTCGTCTCTCGGCGACTTCAGTCTAAAAATATCGGTATCAATATCAGCTTTCAAAAACCCATATCGGTGGAACCCTAATATAGATTTTTGATGCCTGGCCTCAAATGACCTCAGAAATAAAAGTTCACAGTGACATTGTCTTTCATTTTAACAGGCTTATGTTAACAGTCGCCTCGAGGCTGCAAGTATTTATTATTTCACATGAAGAAAAAAAACTCCAATTAAGGGCAAAGGAGATAAATGACCCCCCCGCCCCCTGCCCCCACCCAGCCTCCCCTCTGGCACCCCCCCTACAGGACCACCAGTAAGCACATCACTGCAGCTCCTCCTGCCTCAGGTTTTCAGCCGGTGTCCCAGCTGGAGGCCCCGGAGCGGCGTCTCTCTCTGACGCCACATGTCATACTAACATGTCACACATGTCAGCCTCGTTTTAACACCTTGGGGAGAATGTGGGCGGAGGAGCAGCAGTCCGGCTGACAGACAGCCTCCTCTGACCTGCCTCTCACCGGCAGCCATCCTGTGACGGCGGTGATACATCGGCAAAATATTGAGGCGAGGGTGACGAAATGTGGATACCATACTGTAGATAGATACGGGCAGTGATGTGGTGGTAAATGGAAAGGTGGGTAAGATATGACCTCCAGTCTGGGGTCATCCTACCACAATAAACCACACTATAAACAAACAGCAGATATGTTTAGAAAAAAAACATGAATGTATGTTTCTCTCCTTAAAAGACCCTGTCCTCATGTAACCTCATTCAGTTAGATACTGATGAGATAGATAGATAGATGGATAGATAGACAGATAGATAGATAGACAGATAGATAGATAGACAGACAGACAGACAGATAGATAGATAGACAGACAGATAGATAGATAGATGGATAGATAGACAGACAGATAGATAGATAGACAGACAGACAGACAGATAGATAGATAGACAGACAGATAGATAGATAGATGGATAGATAGATAGACAGACAGATAGATAGATAGACAGACAGACAGATAGATAGATAGATCATCTGTAATTGTATAAATACAGTTGAGCATCACATTTGAAGAATAAATATCAAGTCATAATATTTTTATAAAAGAACATATTGTATTTCAGAATAAAAGTCCCTTCATATGAAAGCCGCAGTATTTTGTAATTTTTAGCACGTTGCAAGAGCGCAGTTCAGCCCAGTTTATCCTTCAACCCTTCTGGAGGCCGCGTGCGGGATTGTTGGTTTAGAAAATGCGAGGTTTGTTGTAGCTTTCATGACAGGAAACAGATTGAATGTCATCGCTGTCCAAACAAGAGAGCAGGTTCCACGCTGCACCGGGGCCCGGAGAGGATGGCACCTTCTGCCAGCGCGCACACACACACACACACACACACACACACACACACACACACACACACACACCTAAGCATTTTCATGTGATGGACCCTCAAATAGATAATAGTGGAACTTGAACTATTCCTGATTTTGCTGGTGACCCCTGAACCCCCCGCAAGGACCCCTGGGTTGTATACAAACACACACACACACACACACACACCCACACACACTAAGACATACATACTTGTATACACAAACACATGCATCCGCACATGCATGGAGACTCGCACACATGCACGCACGCACGCACGCACGCACACACGCACACACGCACATACACACACACTTGTGGCTTTCATTCATACAACATGTTTAGAGACCCCTTCCTTAACAAGTAGGCCAGAGAACTGATCACTAACCAAACAGGGAACACCTCCACTGACACCCGGTCTTTATCGGCGACACGAACACAACGAGTCAGTAACGAGCCCGTGAACGCACCGCCGGCACGGTTGGTATGAGGGGTTTCCTCCCAGATAAGACAAGAGCCGGGGGTCGGGCCTGATGGTCCTGTCGCAACGCAACACCAGAGGGTAATCATTCACCAAGAGTCAACAACACCCACGACCACTTAACAAGCACAACACACACACACGCACACACATACACACACACACACACACACACACACACACGCACACACACGCACACACAAACTAAGTGTTCAAAATGAAGCTGTTCTTCTGCCCAGGTAAATCCAGGTCAGGTTGATCCCATATTGGTTTCACCTTGAAGATGTGCTGCAGAAGAAGCAGCCCGGAGACGACCGATGTCATGGACACATTTTCATACATTGACACATGCAAATACACACACTGTACACACTCACACACACACTTGGTCTGCATCTGAGGCCAGCAGGCCAGAGGACACTGTCAATGTTTTAACTAGATTGTTTCAACAAATCTGTCACTAAACCTTTCCCAGTTTTCCCATCTTGGATGAGTTGAGAGAAGATGAAGATCGTTGTGGAACAGCCTGCGTGAGGATCTGGACTAGCTGATCCAGGATCATCTTGTAAACGACTCGATGAAGCAGCAACAGAGCAGGACGCCCTCGCTGATAGATTCACCCAAACAGAATCGAACACCAAACTGTTTCACTATTTCACCATTTACTGTTGAACCGGACCTATTAGTCAACTTGAGGGGGAGGGGCCGGGTCGACACACACACACACACACACACACACACACACACACACACACACTCTCCCTATCTCACACACACTCTCACACAAACACAAGTCCGCGTGTCCCGCCCTGTGTTTGCCCACCTAATGCCACGGCAAACTGTGCGAGAGCGAGGACAAAGCCATCACAACCGCCACACAGCAGATACAGCTCTCTGAGACTTCAACCACCTTGGTCAACCAAATCTCAACACACACACACACACACACACACACACACCATCACAGCACCACCTCCATCACCACATTTCATCTTCAGCAGCAGAAGGCGAGCCCACAGACTTCTCTCTTCACATGCCATGTGTTGCTAATAAAAACGTAATACACACTCGGATGAATCCGTCTGCAGATGGATGGATTCCGCGGATTCTTTCCTCAAGCGGGTGTATCCGTGTGTGTGTGTGTGTGTGTGTGTTTGAGCTTACAAAGTGTCAGTGATTACTCCGGTGTAATCAAATAGTGAAGTTACCCCAATGTGTCTTCCACATCCTCATCCCTCTCTCCTCTCCTCCCTCCCTCTCCTCTCTCCTCCTCCGAGGGTCCAGCGAGGGGCCGAGAGGGATGAAACAAATCTCATAAATGCGATGGTTGAGGAGGGAATGCACCTCGGCTAGGTAACTCTAGAGGCCGGCCTCGGCGCCGCCAATGTGGACCAGCTGTGCGGCCTAATCTGTTACCTTACAGCGGATTTGGGCGGCCATGTCAAGTTTAATTGAGCATTAATTACAAACAGTGCAATTTCCCAACGAGATGGTCTGGAGTGTGATTAGGGGGACCCCGATTCAGACCGTGCACACACACGCACACGCACACACACGCACACACACACACACACACACACACACACACACACACACACACACACACACGCACGCACACACACACACACACACTGGCTCGCTTACTGCAGTTTGTTCTCTTCTGATTCACCCTCACACACTCTTTTTCCCCTCTCACTCTCTCGCTGCTCTCCGGTTACTTCCTACATGTACACGTGCAGCCGCTTTTACCTTATTACCAATATTGCTCTGGTCAAATGAAAAGGGCGGTTTGACTGAAGCGCCCAGACACATTTCAAAGCCGATACTCGGGGTGAAGCCCCTTTCATTTGATAGTTCTTCTAATGGAGACGTCGGCTCAGCCAGACTGGCAGAACTGAAACCATTCCCAGCATTCCCGGTGTTTGACGGACAGCGGCGTGCAGCTCAACATCCATTCAAACAAGCACAACATTTTTCATAATACGACATTATGGCACAGTAAAAATCCTCCTAAAACAGCTTTGGGAACCGTTGTGAACTGAAACATATTTAGGTTCAATTTTGGCTTCGGTATATTTACTCGGGTTATCATATATCAAATATATATCAAATATATGTCAAATATATATCAAATATATCAATATATCAACATCTATTCAGTGTTGGATTACGACACCATAGAATTATCAGGCATCTGTTGAATAACACACACACACACACACACACACACACACACACACACACAGGCTGTCTGAGCTTCATTCAGCTCTTATCAGCCTGTTCTTCTCAACTGAAGTGTTTGTTTCAAATACAGCACTTGACCCAGACCTTGCTGTATTATGTGTGTGTGTGTGTGTGTGTGTGTGTGTGTGGGCGCCTGCTGGCCTCTGAGTGTCTGGTGAAGGAGTGTGTATTTGTGTGTGTATCTGAATTCTTGCATGTGTGTATATGTATACATGTATATGTGTATGCGAGTGTGAGCATGCCCAATTGAGCATCAATTGTGTGTGTGTGTGTGTGTGTGTGTGTGTGTGTGTGTATGTGTGTATGTGTGTTCCGGTCAGTTTGGCTACTTGGTGAGTGTGTGTGGTGAAGACCAGAGCTACTTGCCACTCTGGGAGAGAGGGCTGTCAAACTGTAGTGGGTGGCGGACCGAGGAAGTTGTGCGTGTGTGTGTGTGTGTGTGTGTGTGTGTGTGTGTGTGAATACGCTGGGTCAGAGAACTCACTTCCTCTGCTAGAGATTTATGAGCTCTTACAGTCAAAGCAGGAGAGAGAGAGAGAGAGAGAGAGAGGAGCGAGAGAGACAAACAGAGAGACTCTCCTAGATGTAACTTCAATATGAAGGAGTTCCCCAACCCTAAAAATAAGTTGCAAATTGATCGCGGATCAGCTGCAATCAGGTTTCAAAAAACTTGAACGGTGAAAACACAGCAGAAAGAGGAGAGAGAGAGAGAGAGAGAGAGAGAGAGAGAGAGAGAGAGAGAGAGAGAGAGAGAGAGAGTGAGATGAAAATGTTTTAGTTATTCAGTTTTAAATCTTTTCATTTCCCACGCTTTGGAAATATTGTCCACGCCATAAAACATATTAAATTGATTTGAACTGCAGCGAAGTGAGACGAGGAGGGAGGACGAGGACGTGAGGAGATGAGGTGAAGAGGGTGAATGGATGGATGGAGCAGGAGGGCCGAGGGAGGAGGAGGGAGGAGGGGGGGAGGGGGAGTGTTGGTTTATCTTGACCGGCTCTGAGTGGTCGCCCCCCCAGTCAAATATACACGTCTGACCCCCGACCTTTCATCTCCCCTCGTCGGGAGGAATGGACCCACGCCGCCGGTCTAGGATATACAGTGAAAAACAAGCTGTCCTCGGCTAAAACAGGCAAGGGAGGCCGGCTGGCACGAGAGGGGGGAGACGGGGGAGACGGGGGAGACGGGAGGGCGTGATAGAGTAAACACAACTCACGCCGTGATGTATTCCCCGCGAAGAGCCCAACCGTGTGCACCTTTTTAGCGTTTGCTTACAGCTGGGTATGAGCTGCTTAAGCTGTGTGGCGTTAGCATGGACCTTTTTTTAGCTCGATGGGTAAAGCGACGCACTAAAGCGACCATCTGTAGATCAGTGGCGAGAGCGAGGCACTAAGCCTGCCAGGGTTAGGGGTTCAATTCCCTGTGTAGCTCGAAAGGTAGAACAACTGTGCTAACACTGCCATGGTTGGGGTTTACATGGCGGGGTGGAATAGCTCAATGAGGAAAGAGGTTCATTCACTATTCACTATACAGTAAAAACCACATAGCACACTATAGAGCTCAACAGTGTGTTTCCCATTGTGAAAATCCCATTCATATTCTGCATCGGGATTTTGATTATTATCCATAATGTCGTAACCATCCAATGTAGCCTCACCACAAGCTAGTAGGTTGTGAAACGATAGTGTATGCTCCTGTAGAAGACACAAGTCCAGATGATATCAACCTTGTTTTGAGAAAAACATGTTTTATTCGCCATGTCATGGAGAAGTACTTCACTACCCACAATCCTAAAGTGTAACAGCGACGTCTCTGATTGGTGGAGCTCGCTGTTACCATGGAAATGTTTACCGCACCCGCGAACGTCTTGTCACCTAACGTTAACGTTAGCTACTAACGTAACCTAGCTAGCTGCTTTTCATTGTACCATGTCGATGACAACACTTTACACTATACTATATGAAACTATATATACGCACACAAAACAACAACAATATCAACACTACACTATTGACAAATGTTAAATTCAAGAAGAAGCGCGCTAAACTATCGTTAGTTTGGAAGTTTTTGGAAAAGTATCATTGGCAATGGTTTATGGGATGAGTAGTTCCTTCACTTCATAAAATAATGTTGTACACAGTCTTGTACCTTTGCCTTTTCTTCCGTTTTCCTATCTTTTTTTTGCTATTTCACTATGTTTGGAACACGTGAGTGAAAACAAGTGAGCGGATTCAGACAGTGCTGTCATTACCGTGCGCTGGAAATGTACAGCAATTAGCCAACTATTATTGTATTAGACCTTTAACTTCCCTCTTGACAAACTATTCAAAACTTTGTCAAGTAACACGGCGATAAAAACGTTCATACTTACATTTGTCGCTAATCTTAGGAAGTAACAATGTGATAAAAAAAAGTTTGTACTCACATTTGTAGCTAACGTTGGGGCTCGCCTGCCCTCTGCATTTTGCATTTTTTTCCCAGTAGCTGGCTCCGCATTGCATTATGGGTAATACAGTGGAACTACTGCACTATACAGTGACTAGGAAGCAAATTCAGACACAGCTCCATTTTCAACTTGCGGGAAGAGCAAGTACAGCCCTGCTACGTATGTCTGACTGTTGTGTACCAAGATGCACATCATACAAATGTCGGGAATCGGACAAACATTTATCATTTCCTTCCTCACTGGAAACAGTTTTAGAAACAAATCTGGAGGGATGTATGGTGGAAATGGCCGCCATGGGACAATTGTGATTGGATAGAGGTGTAGGGGTGGGGCGCCATACCAAAAGAAGCCCTCAACCCCTCTTAAAGTCACAATGACAGCATTTTGAAAGCATCTTGCTTCATTATTTTGACGTATTTCCTATTGAAACAGGATGTTGGGGCGGGACATAACATGGGGCGGGATCAATCAAAAGTGTCAGTGTAAAGCAATGGGATGTCTGTTAGGGAGAAAAAGGGAGTTTTATTTGATGGAGGGCTGGAGGGGCGGGGCTTTTAAAAAATCTGCAATGGTGTTGTAGCAACCCGGCTTCGACTGATGATTCATAAAAGGTTTTAATCTGATTGAAATTCACCGTAAGAGCTAGAAAAAAACAGAAAGTGCTCTTACAATAAACAGTTTAGCACACAGTTTGAACAATAGCATGGTAACCATAGTAACGTTAGCTTATCTAACGTTAGCTTATTTTTGTTCAGTATTATGCTTAATTTATGACATAAAACACACAAACCTATTACAAATAATTGAAATAATAACAGTCAGAACAAAGAAGACTAAATACCTTGTCCACATTCACAGCTAGGTGCGAAATTCAGACGTTTGTTGTAGTATTTGAGGTCCGTACACTGTTTCTCTTTTTTACCGTTTACCTTAAAACTTTAGATGCGCTAGCTGCCTTCAAAATAAAGGTCGGCGGAGACAAGAAAATACAAACTTCAAAATAAAAGCATGACGTTCAATAAATAAATGCACTGCAAATAGTAGCTGGCAATTACTATTACAATTACTATTTTGTTAATTGTGTCCCTTTTTAAGGGGCCATTTACAGGTGTTATTGGTTGCAATCACTAGAGATACATTGTTTTCCACGATGTGAAAGTAAAGGGATTTTTTATATAAAAATACAAAAAATACATAATTTGATAATTTATTTTTTGTCAAACAGTTAACAAGGTGAAAGACAAATCACCTTTATTGGTTGCAGGAGCGATTTAGTGTCACATGATATAAACAACTCCATCCTGTCGGGAAACATAACCGAGTACACAATACAGTGTACTATACAGTGCTCATGCCTAATGAGTACATTGAATTATAGCAACCCGGTTTGTTTGTGTGAAGTGAGGATGAAGAGACAAACACAACATGAAAAGGCAAATGTTCAATGGAAGAGTGAATCATCAAAAAAAGGACAAACTTGATATATGGGCGCTTATTCAAGCAGTGGTGCTGACAATAAAAAGTAAACGAATACAGCCGCACATTCAATATATGAAGCATTCAGTACAAAATGATCCTTCAAAAGGAATTAATATATTTTGAACTGACACTTAAAATTCTCCAGCTCTTCATCTTCTGCATGGGAAGCATTTATTGGCTGATTTTTCCGATTTGGAAATGTAATGAATCAACTGTGATGCAGCGACTGAGTGAAGCTGCTAATTCTCTGCTTTGTATTTTAAAGCCTTTTTTCTGCCTTTTCAATGACAAATCTTTGGTCCCCATTTCCAGACAGGCCTGTTTCATCTGGAGCCATATTACATCAAGACGCCCTAGACACACACACACGTTCTCTGTTGCTTGTTTACAACTGGATGCAGCAACTTGGTAATAAATAAACAAGACGTGAACATAAATCTGAGGGTCTGGCTCCGGTGGTCCACCGGGCCTTCCATCTGATCCTGATTCATGTGTTGTTTGGCTTCGGCGGGAGATGAGCTGTCACTGCACTGTTGTATTTATTTTCTGCCTCTTCAGCAGGTTTGATGGGTGAAGGCCAGGTGGGTGACTGCAAGGGGAGTGAATGGATGGATGGAGGTGAGGGAGTTGTGGCTTGTCGCATGTGTTCTGCAGCCGGTTTGATCACTAGAGGTCCAAGAGGGACCGGCCGCGACGTTCACTCTTCTTCTGGTGCTTTAATTCAACATGACAGAATCTGACAGCAGGCTAGCCCGATGGTAATGCTCCTCTTAGTCTCCTTTTTCTAGAGAAGAAACATTTTTCTTGATCCTTTATTTCCATGTGATAGCTCAGAGATATTGGTTGCAGACTAATGATCTTCCTCGGTAAAGGATTCATCTTCAGACAGAGAGAGAAACAGTCTGAGAGACAAACGGTCGGACATGTGACACGGATATGAGAGTCGCTGCATTTTGCCATGTCCGACCGTCATACCATCCCCTCCATCCCTGCCCTGCTCTCCTTTCGTCATCCCTCAGTGTCACGTTGTAGATGATCTGAGGTCCACGGGGTCTAGACAGCACCGCATTGCCGCTGGTCACCTGTGTGGCCTCCTCATGTGGGGCCGTCTGAACCATATGCTTCTGCTCATCCAGATTTTCAGTCTTTGTTCAATTATATGTGTTTTTTTCATTTTTGATGACACATTCCGCCGCATCGGTTTCATGAACGTCGATGCGTGTAAAATGATCACTGCTTTGAAGTGTAATCAGTTATGATGTAAGTTGCTGACAAAAAAAACAGGACGGAAATGGGACAAAAGTGCTCTTACATGGGACCCGCTGGCGAACACGCCTCTGCTCATGTTTTGTTCACTAGAAAGTGTTTTTTCCATTCATCTGCTTTGGTTGCATTTCACGTGTGTGCATGCATGGAAACTGACCACAACAGTGAAGTGGAGTACTCAGGAATGGGTTTGTCACGTGCAGCCCTCTACATCTCATACCTCTCGTCATCCAGTTCGGCTTGTTCCCATATTCCCATTATATTTCCCTCACCAAAACCTCTTCCATCACTTAAAACTTTGCACTGCATCAGTTGCAATTAATCAATGTCTTGCAGGATGAGGTGAAATCAATTAGTGGTGACATGGAGTAATCATCCACCCCTCATAGAGTCAGCCAGGTTTAAGAGGCTTCATGCTCCAGAGTCAACAGGCTGTTTGGTGACTGGCGCTACAGTATGTCCCAAACATGAACCACAGTTACGTCATGTTGTCCTGGTGTGTCAGGATGTGCTGTGAAACTCAGTCAGTACTGTATGTCTCTGCACCGATGGCGGCAAATTCCTGTAAATTTATTAAGTAAAGTAGTAAAAAGTAAAAAAAAACAGTTTTGTATTGTATTTTCACAGTTTTACTATTTCAGATACAGCAGCAGGACAAAATGATGGCTGTCACGTAAGACCTCTTCTGGCCTGTGATGTCATCTGTACAGGACTGTTACTGACACGTTTCTATTTCTTTGAATTGTGAAAAACATGATTGAGATTTCATTTTTTATGCAACGTGATCCATGTAATATAGTGATACACACATGCAGTATTACTTCTACTACTCCTACTACTACGACTATTGCGACACCTACAGATAATAACAGTGATATATCATGCTAGTTGGAGGGCGGGACTAAGGGCTAGTTCTTGGTAAAGGTCTATCATTTCTGCCCAGTGTTTTAGTCTAATGAATGATTGTTGGTGGTGTTGGGCTGCTAACAGGAGGGGGGGGGGGGGGGGGGGGGGGGCTCTCTGGTTTCAGATTGATTCAGCTGCATGTTTCTGAGGATTAGACCAGTAGCCAGTCAGTCTAGACTGGTCTCCAGTTACACTGGACTCAGACAATGACTGGGACACATGGACTGAAGGAGGGGACACCACGGACAATATGGCTGATGGGTGGAGATGTGGTGTGTGTGTGTGTGTGTGTGTGTGTGTGTGTCTGTATGTGTGTCTCTATAATGGTGTGTGTGTGTGTGTGTGTGTGTGTGTTATAATTAAAGTAGGCAAAGAGGTGACGTTTCCCCTGATGGTCCTTTCAGAAGGTGAGGGTGGCAGTGTAGTGTCATGGTGTCCACACACATACTACACACATACTACACACATACTACACACGTACTAGGGCTCGACCAACATGGCTTTTTCAGGACCAATATCAACATCTTTTTTTGACCATTTTCATTCTAAAACATCTCCCAAATTTCAGGAATTTGCTGTTTCCTGCAAAGTTTTATTCTCGGCAGGGTGGAAAAACACCCGAATCAGCATTTAGACCGAGACACTAAAACTCTTCTTTCTTGTGGGTGAGCAGCTCCTTAAGGCAGCATGTGATGCCATTTACTAGCACACACAAGTGGAACTGCTGAATTTCTTGATCAGACAAACAGTTTTCCCCTCTTGACCAAACCGTAAACATCTAACATGTTCATCTGAAGTGGCATCCTAACATGTTCACCCTCCTGAACAACCCAGGCTCCTTCGTCTGCAGTTCTTTATGTACATTTGCTGTCAAATAATCACTGCGGTCCTTTCCAGTGATAGAAGGAACCCGTCTCCTCCCCCGGTCGGACCACCTAGCTCAGCTCCCCTGAAACTAATCGTCCTAATGGGAACGAGTGGAAAGCTCCGCCACATTCCAACACCTCCATTATCTCTGATGAAGTCTAACACTCACTTTTAACCCAATTTACAAGAGAGAGAGAGAGAGAGAGAGAGAGAGAGAGAGAGAGAGACAAAAATATAGAGATAGACGGAGGGAAATAGACAGAGAGAAAGAGCAAACAGAGACACAAATAGATGGGAATAAGCACCCGCAGTATTCCCAGTGAGCTCCTCCTCCGGCCCGTCAGCCGGCAGTGACAGGCCAGATCCTCGCTAAGCTGCTAATTGTGTCCCATTGTTCTGGTGGACTTTGAACTCCGAGGGGGAAGAGATGACACCCGGGCCTGCTGTCTGGGTGAGGCTGTAGGCTGGGAGACAGTGGTGTGTGTGTGTGTGTGTGTGTGTGTGTGTGTGTGTGTGTGTGCGTGAGGGGGAGAATGGTTAAGACTTTAGGTCGTGTCTCACTGAAGGTATAGAAAGAAAGGGAAAAGCCTTAGGGTGTCAAGACCCTGACAACCCCAACACACACACACACACACACACACACACACACACACACACACACACACACCGTTTCAACCCCCCAGTCTCTTTGATTCAGTCTTTCTCAGCCCCCCCCTCCACGCCGGAGACCACCAGGTCGGCCCCACCTGTCCATCTTCCTGGGAAGACTTGGCCAGACGTAATCTGTCTTTTCAGCGGGGGCGTCGTCATGACAACACCACGTCACCATGCCAACGCCGTGATGCATGTCTGTCTGAGTGGGCTCAGGGGTCCAGCACATGCTCCAGGATCTGCCAGGGGTCTTGGTTGGGGTACTCTGCTGCTCATGGTAGTTTTTACTGCTCCTTGGAGAGTGTAAAACATGCACCTGTCTTACCTGCACATGCAACTGAAAAGTGGCAATAACTGCAAGTGAAAATCTTTTTGTAAAGTGGTCATTTGGAAGGTCGTCATCCTCTTTTTTTCTTGGCATCACCTTTGGTGCTACGTTTTTTTTCTGCACTGCACCTCCCAGAGATCAGCTGTCAACCAATCAGCTGATCACTGTTGTATCAACTGGTGACAAAGAGTAGCATAACAAGATGTTGTTTATAGCATGGCAACTTATAAAGATGGAATAATGTTTCTATTTTAATTTTTCAACAGAATATTTACACATTTATTCACTTGAATCAAATATTTCTGTATGCTGTAACTCCCCCATCTCCCTCCAGACAGCCTCACAGTTGTAGGTGTCACACCATGCCTGTGAGGCCTGACATGTCTGAGGAAACGAGCTTGTCTTCACCCGGACGGAAAACTGACGGGTCGTGACGTACGTGGCGTCGGGACAAAGCCGGGCCGAGGCGCTCGGCGTGGTGAAGACCTGTATTAGTTACGGGGTCGGATCTGTCGCCGGGTTGTTGCAGATTCTGACACCGGTGAGGCTTCGTCTTTGTGTCAGTGTCATTGTCACGTCAGTGTCATGTCAGTGGACTTTGTAGATGTCTTGGTTACAGCATGTTGTTTTTGTGTGACACAGCTAAAGCTCCAGAGACCTCTGAATGTACAGAAGCTCAAATGAAATATAAGACTATCTGCAAGCAATCCCAAATATTTCAGGTTGAAAATCTCCCATAACTGCAATTCTCACCAGGATTCAAGCTGGTATCTTTTCCTGCAAGTAGAGGTGGGAAATAATTTGTTTAAAAGCCAGATGCAGACGTCACAGTTGATCTCTCATTTGGACCAGGTGGTGATAAACCCCGACTTTGCTTTGATGCCAGAAAATATTCCCCGAATATCCTCACGCCTTGAGAGTGATGCAGAATAGGTTGAGATGATCGCAATCACCTGTTGCTAGATTACAAACAGTTGTTGTTTTTGCTTTTAAAACAGGTGTTGTTGTTGTTGTTGTTGTTGTTGTTGTTGTTGCTACGAAGATGGTTGGTCTGTGACGTGCTGGGATGCTGGGAGTGATATTTAACTTGGGTGGAACCGTTTCAGCATCCTGGCCTCCCAACATTAACCGCTCTGGAAATCTGCTGTTGTGCAGCATTCAGGAATTGAACCATCGTTTGATGAAGGAGGAGAAAGATTTCAAACCTGCCACAACATTTAATGACCTGATCATTAAAGTTTTCATCTCTCTCATCTCTCAATACCACAAAATAACCCAAGAAACTCATTCTTAAATATCCAATAGCTCCTTTAACATTTCCTCCTCTTGCACTCACTCGTCACCTCGCATTACAGGCGACACGTTGAGTAGGCGTTGTGGCTCGACTTCTTTTCACACCTCAAAATAGTGCTAAGATTTAGTACCAATTCAGACCTGATGAATGAAAATCCCCGATCATACTTTCTCTCAGATGTTCTCTCTGCAACCTGAACCTGAACCCTGCTGAGCGTTGTGCTTCGTTAAATCAGGGAGTACTAATTCTTCAAGTATTAATCCCAAATGTACTACGTATACTAGCTAGTCCTCCTGGTTTTCCCAGATATTTGCCCCTAATAACTGGTTCCAGGTCTGAACAGCACGCCTCCCTTCTACACAGAGAAATAACCCTCTATGTGTTGGATCAGATATCTCTCAGCGTCACTTAAAAGACACAGTGGACTATTGATCCGCTGTGTCAAATTGTTGTTTTTAAAGAGAGGCAGGATTGAAGGGCCCTGTTGACTCTGGGTTTAATTCGCCGCCCGCGTCACAGAGTCCGTCTTTCAACAAATATCCTCGACATCCTCTTTCTGAGTCCCTCCATATTGGCTGTATGTGGGCATAAGAGGAGCCCGGCCTACGATAACACTGGGAGAATGTTAACCCTTCACAGGTGCTGCTGCCAGAGCAACACAGGCTCCATTCATATTTACCTTTTCTTTTCTTTTATATATCATTATTTACCCAGAGGAAGTCGACTGAGCACACTTAACGCCCTGCTTCACTTTCACACCGTTACACACCTCCACACCTGGGAGCTTCACAACACGACCACATTCAGTAATTCATCCATTCACTTCCCCACGCACATTTTCCCAGCCTGTCCTGATTTAAACCGCCAACTTCCCAAACCTCTGGGCTCCTGCCATCCCACAAAAGAGAAGAAGAGGTAGAGAAAGATGAAGAGAGAGATGTATCTTCTGGAGGCTTCTGGCTGAACTGTTGGTGTATTTGTTCCCCTAGGTGAGCCTAAACTCATCAAAGATCACAACAAGACATCTTTATGTGTTGTTTTGTCTCTTTTTATCTTTTGTGATGTTCACACATCTGTCTAAGTCTCAGAGACGGTTTGAGCGTGTCAGAATTAAGTTTTCTTGCCATCCCACGATCTCTAGAGGACGTAACACACCCTCCGGCGGCCATATTGGAAGTCCTCAGCTCTTCAACAGTGGCTGTGAACAGCTGATCTGAACAGAACTGAATAGACATGGTTGGTTTCTGTGATGCTTTGGACTGGGAACTGATATTTCACCACTGATCAATCTGACTGATTGTGTTTAGACAGTGACAGCGTGCTAGCTAGCTAACCATAATATGATATGATATGATTTACACACAAGCTAACACATCTAGTAGCAGCTGGTATTAGTAGTGGCTAGTAGTAGCATGTTAACATTAACAATGGTTCCTTTGCTAAATTAGCCTGCTGGCTAGTTAGCCAACTGTTAGCTAGCTGACTCCAGACAGGCTAAAGACAAGATAGTTTATGTGTCACATTAACCAACATTTAAATCTCATCCTTATCGGACCGTTCACTTTTATTTCCAACATTACTGACGTGATCTAAAGCCACATCACAACAACCTTTCTCTCTTTCTAACTGTTGTTGCATGTTTAGCCGTTAATTGGTCCCAGCCGATCTCCACTGGACCTCTACGATGGGACCAGACCAGGCCAGACCAGACCAGACCAGGCCAGACCAGACCAGACCAGACCAGACCAGGCCAGACCAGACCAGACCAGACCAGACCAGACCAGACCAGACCAGATGTGGCTTGCTAGCAGAGCCACCATGCTATTGTCCACATCTGTCTCCATGTGCCGTCACCTGACTCCCAGCCTCTGGTGCTTCAGGACGTCACCCACTGTGGACGGTGGCGTCGGCGGGGCTGGCCTGGGTGGATCCAGGATCCAGGGTCACACCCAGGACTGGAAATGAACACCAGCCTAACGCCAGTAGATTTAATCTGCAACTGACCTCTGGATGTCTGTCAGTTTTACTGGGAATATCTGCCATGTTGTCTTTTCTGACCTTGAGGCAAGGCGGCAGGTGAATGGGAAAAAAATCCTTTCATCCTGAATATTCCTGTTTCATTCTGACAGATGAAGAAATATTTGTTAATTTACATTGGGATTTGTAACATTTCTGCTTTTCTGATAAATTATTTACAAAATATTATGAATATGGCAAAAAAAGAAAGAAGATTCTTTCATGTAAAATACTCCATGAAATATGTATATATATATATATATACTGTATATATAAAGGTTTCTGTAAATTATCAAATATTTCAGGGAATAAATCATTTTGAGAAAATGTTTCTTGGTGCTTTGTGTACTTGACACAGCTGGTATATAATGTATGAATGAGCTACTTATACTTGTTTTGATGATTGTTTTATGAAATGATATATTTTATGAAAAAAATCACCAATCCAGCCAAAATCACCATTTCCACACGTAGAAATTTCATTGGCTGGTAGAAATTTTGCCGCTAGAAAAATGTGTCATGCCGTGGTCACACCCTGAGAGGACGGGACACACCCTGGGGAGAGAAGCCTGGTAGGATACACTCTCACGCCTACCCAAGTACAACGTGCACACGCATGAACGCAGACAAAGAGACACACACACACACACACACACACAGACAAATCTAAGTCACGGCGCCAAAGCTCGCCCTAAGGTGCATCACCATCATCCTACCTTCTTCTCCCCACCCACCCCACCCACCCTCCTCTCTCTCTTCTTGGGTGGGGGGCACCTGGGTGTCACCTGTCTCCCTCTCCAGGTGTCAGAGCAGTGAGGTGAAAGCCCTCTCGCTCCTCTGAAGAAGGCTGGGATCCCGGTTAGCCGCGGGGCGACCTCCTCCAGCAGGCATCACCGGGTTAGCCGTGATGGATGGACTGACAGCCAACCGAGAGGCTGGAGGGGCGGGTCTTCTCTCAGAGCGCCCTCATGGAAACATCACATAAAGGCTGTCCAGCTGCTTCCAAGTGAAGATGTATTTTATTTATTCTCTTTCTTTCTATCTCCTCTTATCTTTCCTATGTTTCTCTGTCTCTCTTTGTCTCGCTCGTTCTCTCTCTCTCTCTCTCTCTCTCTCTCTCTCTCTCTCTCCACGCTTTGATACCCTTCATTTAGCGTGTCAGCGGCGATGACACATGCGCCCACTCATCCGCCCCCTCTTCACATTGTGAGGAGTGTATTCCACGTCAAGCAGCAACAAGCACGGCCTCTTGCCTCCCATTCAAATGTTTCTGCCCAATAAAGCCTCCCGACATTCAACCGGCTGAATATTCGGCCCTTTTCAAAAGTCAGGATTCCTTGCGGAGATCCCTCGCACAAAGCCGGGAGAGAGTATAATTTGGGGGTTAGTGTGTTCTCAGATCCCGTCCTGTCAAGGGTGAAGGGTCTTTTATGTGGCGGGGGTCTCTCGAGTGGCTCTTGTGTCTGGTTCAGAGCGTGGAGGCTCAGAGCTGAGTGACAGAGCAACGCCGGCCCGTCTGCTGGGTGAACGGCAGCGAGGTCGACAGCGACGGCTCGGACAAATCCCCCTCTATCTGGCCCAGAATCCTCAGGGGCTACCCGGTGAGCTGCCGTGAATCACCTTGAGCTTAATCATTTGCAGATACACCAGGAGGGGGGTGGGGGGGGTGGGGGGGGACCCTCCGGGGCCGGAGTTTATCTCCTGGACCTGACCCTTTGATCTGGCCCACAGATTAACCCCGCAGACAAAGACAGGTTGGAGATAGTGTGTGTGTGTGTGTGTGTGTGTGTGCACGTGCAGGGTTTGTGTCTGTATCTGTATATATTTGCACCAGTGATTGTGTGTATGTGAATGTGTGTGTGTGTGTGTGTGTGTGAGGATGTGTGAGCCCTGAGTAACCCCAGCCTAACCCAGAGACCCTGGCAAGGCCAATAAAGGCAATTTACAACTGTCCGGTGAAGCATTACCTGACCCTGCTGTCCCGTTCCCAGGAGTCCTCGGCCCCGGTGCTGTTTCTTCTCCTTTATTTATTTAAACAACCAATCTGTCATTCAAGCGTTGAGATTTTGAAAGAAAGCGAAACTATTCTTGTTTTTTAAGTTGCAACATAAGTCTGGTTATGTTGAGTTCAGGTGCATGTGAAACCTGTTTAAAAACCCCATTGCAATTTCAAAATAATGTTGTTGATGATTGATGATAATAACGGGTTTAGCTTTAACTGTGTATCAACATTTCGGTTGTTAAAGTTTATGAGCCTCAGATTGTTATCAAAAGCTTAATCTGCACACAAACTGATAAGTGAGTCTTTAGTCTCTTTTCACTTCCACTGCATGTCCAAGAAAATCAACGTTTCAGGAGTTAACAAAAAGGCCTCGTACTCAATCATACACATGTATACACAAGTGTATTTAATGTGTGTGTAGTTTTTAACTAAACAATATATTTTAATTGGGTCATAAAACTCACTCAGCCCATAAATACAAATGTGAGCCTTCAAGTAGAAACACAAAGGATAAAAAAACCCCAGGAGATATGAGGTTTTCACCCGACAGCAGCATGAGGTAGTTGATGTCTTCAGCTTCACAGCGGCTCGGTTCCACCGCGGACAACACGCCGGTTTGGCTTCATCCCGCTGAAATGAAATTGTGCTCCGGTTTGACTCGTCACCAAACTGAAGACGACCACCCACTAACCCACCGCTGCTCATGGATCATACAGGAACAGTACACAGGCCCTGTTTGCCTGCCAGTGACAGATGGAGTGAGAGGCTGAGGGAAAGAAAAGAAAAGAAAAGAAAAGAAAGAAAGAAAGAAAGAAAAGAAAAAAGAAAGAAAAAGAAAGACAAACAATTTGTTCAGATGAGCAAAGCCATTTTTCAGTATTAAAACAAATTGGATTCCAGAGCTCTTTCTTCTTTTGGCGCAGACCAGAATGACAGACATGTACACTAGTTTACCTTTATTTTTCCTTTAAAGCTGCTTTATGTAATATTTACATATATATATATATATTTATCTTATCAGGATAAATCAACAAAGTGGGGCTGCAGCAGAGAAGACGGTCCCATTGCTGCTAATTGACACCGTACATTCACACTATTTGCCCAAATTAAATTCTGGTGTTGGTGATGTACACTGGTGGGAAATCACAGGAATAAATTTAAATGAAGTAGAAATACCACGTACACAGTTACACCAAAGGAAGACTTTTTCACTTTAAGTTCAAACGGTTTCCAAATCGGGTCTTGGGCAGCAAAAATTGCAACAATTGCATAGTGCAGCTTTCAAATCTCTACTTAACAAAGGGGATGCATTCCTGTTTCATCAGCCCCAAGTCTCCCGTGCTGCTCGGCCGGTCACAGACGGGCGACGTTGACTCAGAGATCAGCAGTCTAAACACATATTACAGGCTTGTCATCCCGACCTCGGCTCTGCCAAAGCTCCTCGCCGAGCGACGGGGCATCGCGGGATCAGGACCGAATATTCTGAGTCCTGCAGCCGGGGGTGTTGGAGGCCTGAGCCTCTGGGTGACACATCTCCATCCCTGCCCTCTCTCCTCGCCCCTCCAAAGCCAAGGGAGCAGCAATTATGCTTCCTGCCTCCTGCCCTTGTCGCCCTTTTGACTCCTCAGAGTGACTGACGCTTCATTATGGCCACACCAACGCTATCTTTTAAACTGGATTCACCGTTTTCCTCTGTGTTGTGGGTGGATGGAGGGAAGACAGGAGGGAGGGAGGGAGGGAGGGAAGCAGGGAGGGAAAAAGCTCCCCAGATGAAAATCCTAAATCAGTATGCCCCGCCGTTGCAGCTGAGGCCGGGTCGGGATTGCATTTAATTTATTCTCCTAAGCCGGGGAATCAGGCCATCAAAAGGAACCAAACTATCAGGTTTCCTGCGCTAACTGGCCCAGCAGTGCGATGTGGCCGGGCCCAGATCAGACTTAACCCTTTCGCGGTGCCGGGAGAGCGTCGGAGCCGGCGGCACCTCCTCGTCCATACTAATTCATCTCCCGACGCTCGGGGACCCCGGGCTCAGCCGGGACTGAAAGTGACACGGTGAGGAGCGCTGCCACTCCCTCCCGGCCTTTGGTAGCTGTTGGATATCCCTGCTTTAGCCTTGTTTAATGGTGGTGGATCATGGGATTAAGGGACATAGGCTCGTGGTAGGCTGTAGGAGCAGACCTGGCTTCCCTTTATTGTATCCTATTGAAATACTGCATAAAAAATTAGTACCTGTTGTGTACTAGGAACTACAAGTGTTACTTTTTAGGCGTTTAGCTGGTCTTATTCAGTCTTGCTCGATGACACTTCGGCAGGACACGTAGCTGCTGGATTGATATTTTTATTTCCTGTCTTGGTGTGGAACTTTTCAAATAATAGAAGAGTTACTGTAAGTCAGAGCTGAGGAGAAGAGGGAGTACTTGAGCATGAGCAGGGCGTCCATATTGGATTTTAGGACAACTACGGCTACTTCTGTAAGCTCCAGAGTAAAGTTGCCCCAATACTGCAGCATTAGTTTTCATTGGGACGAGATTGACTCATAAAGCTGTGTTGGCAGGCAGCAGCACACATGAAAAATAAATAAATACATATGAGAGGAAAATACTTTTTTGCACAATGTTGAAAGGTAATGGCAGAGAGAGGATCTGTGGTTGGATTACTACAGGATCTGGTCTGTCAGGACTGTACATTGAGTGCCAGAGAGTTAAGTCAATTTTTCATATTTAAAAGTCAATTTTCAGTGATTGACAGCTATCTGACACTGTATGGATTGTCCTAATGTTGTTAAGCCCCTCCCACTTGGCACTCCAAATGAAAACTAACTAACAAATGATCAAAACTACAAACTGACTCTGATCTGGACCCCGATTTGATGTTTGGACTTTAGACTGCAATAAAAACATCTGAACTGGGTCACACGAGGTCAAATCAAATATTTTGTTTTTCCCCATGTGTAAATCCAGCTCTCGAGTTTTTGGAAATTATCAAGGTTCTCGTGTGACTTTGTCTGCGACCACATCAGACGAGGCGCTGACCAAAAAACAACTAAAGACTACCGTTTAAACGTCGCCGAGAGGCACACACAACCTCGACCACATTCGCAAAATATACTTCACTGTGGCTTTATTTTCTTCTCGACTTGAAAAACCGATTTTACCGCAACGGGGAGGTTGTGGAGGTTTTCTGTATTATTGACTTATTCTAACATAAGAAATGGAACTGGTGCGCCGGCTTCCTGAAGCGAGGTCCGGGGGGGGTTGTGGTGGTTTCAGGGGGTCCGCAGCAAAACGAGCGACAGTTTAAATCCACTACGACTACTTAGCAAATAAAAGAGTGAACTCAGTCAAACTGCCTCTCTAGATCTTTCTTGAATTTTAGAATTGCACTTTCTCTGCTTTTCCAAACTTGCCCACTTTCTCTACAAACCCAGTGTTGTATTTTCAAGACCACACCGGGAAATAGTTATGATCATATTTACCCCTCTCACTTGATGACTTGTTGGCCTTTTCTTAGACCTTTAAAATCATTTTTTTAGGTCAACACTTCAGCAAAAGGAGTAAACATCCCAAGTGAGTAGCCGTTAGAAACAGCCTGTTGTTGTTATCAGACTCCAGCGAGGCTCCAGTCATGAAGAGCATAATATCACATTCTTCTGGTGAACACTGGGAAGCAGATCTCTGATGACCAGCTTCTTGCTCCTCATCCTCCTCTCCTCCTTGATCTTCCCCCAGTGTTTGCTTTACTTTATTTTGTGTTTTCTCTCCCCCCCTCCCCCCTGCAATTTTTTCGTGCAAAGAACAAAAATTTCATCTGCGCGGGCTCTGGGAAAGGCGGCCCTCGGATTGGCCCTTGCCCGTACAGATGCTTTGAATTTACGGGGCTTTTCTGCCTGCGAGGAGAAGCAGGGAGGGATGGATGGATGGATGGTGGGATGGAGTGAAAGGGGGGTGAAACCTGCCTGTATTTCCTGGGGATTAGGCCTCAGATGGGCGCCCTCAGAGGAGGTCTCGGGTCCCTGCCTCCCTGGCTGGCTGGGAAAGTGACCCCCATCTGACTCCTTAGTCCTCAGACTGCCCTGCCAACATACTGCAGCCCCGGGATGAGGCCGAGGCCCGGCTCTGTCCGCAGACGGGACGACCAGGCGCCCCGGCCTGCATGTCACATCGAACCTGCATCCAAACCGGGCAGATTTACATCGATTTACAAACACAGTGACGTCAAACACACCTTCACTGACTACATCTGTTCCCCAACCTTAAAGGTGCGCCAAGTATTTTATGACTTTTATCGTCCTCTATCGCCGACCAAGGAATTGCAACACCAGCAGGTCCCTGGCGGTCTACAGCAGCCTGTAATGGACAAAAATACAAAAGTCACATTCTCACAATGGAAACAGTAAGCTACCTAATCAGAGGTCCAACAGAAACATCGAGTGAAGAGGTAATATATGATGATGTAAACTAAGACTGCTTTGTGTCATGTGTTGCACCGGCCTCCATCTTTGGGCAGTTGAAAATCCAAGGAGGCGTGGGAGTCGTTTCCCAAACCGAGTATGGGCTGGAAAGTGAGTTTTTTTAAACCCAGAAATCTCAGCGCCTGGTGAAGTAATCGTTATATATATATTATGGTTACTTTGTACTATGGGACAGTAAGAATCTCACTTAATGCACCTTTAATCCTCTGCACTGCTGGCCTACCTTTAACCCTTACCGTGAACCTCAACCTAATCTAGATTCTAACCTTAAACCTGTTGGTCAGTTTAGCCTTCATGTAACTCTGGATTACTAAAAGGTCTGTCTTCTTATGTTAGGTAATACTAGTTGCCTTCAGGGAACTTAACGTACCGCATGCTAACACGTTAGCATGTGACCAGGACAGAGAAATCCACCAGAGACACTAGAGATGATGTTGGTGGTTCTCCTATCCTAAAGGTAAGTAGACCAACAAGCAAATTTCCCCTTTAACCCTGAACCCAATCATAACCCTTTAAAGAAGCGAGGATCAGCAAAATGTCATCAGGTTGGAGGCTTTTGCTCGTCTTTCTATCCTTGTGATGAGAACATTTGGTCCTCATAAGCATAGACAGACAAGAACAGTCACACACAGGTTGGTGAACTAGGGTGCCTACCTGTATGGGTGACACCGAGGACACCGAGGACACTGAGGCTTCGATGTGATTCTGAATCATGTGAAATAAGTAAGTTAAGAAATAAATAAGTTTGCTTTTAAAATAATCAAACTTTTTTTTTTTTAATGACACCCACAATTCCCGGCAGCGTCCCAAGGGTCTGCGTGAAGTACAAAATGATCTCATACCATCAACAGGGACAAGTCCATGTTCTTTTTTTTTAAAGGCATTTTATTACCGGACTGTGTACAGACCTTGTGTATAATCATCAATTGTAGCAATTCTTTAGAAAGCATTTTACATTTATCATAAGAAAGTTATTGAAAAGTCCAAATGCAGCAGAGCAATCCGGTTTCTCGTGTACGTCCGTTGATCCAAATTCAAATCCAACTCAAATCGACCAATGTCTGTGTAGCCCTCCTCCTTAAAGGGGTTACTCCGGCACAGAAAATGGCTGTGATGAAAATTCAATTCTTGATTATAGAGAGCCATCTAGTGGTGGCTGCGTGAAAGAAACCATATTAACAGTAGAGCACCACTCCTCCCGGCAAAACGAATACAATTCCATTTCTTTATGGCTTAACAAAGACAAAACACACAAAAACAAACACCCCCCCCACCCAAAATCGCCTGTGCCTTTAGAATCAGTGTGAAAATTAAAATAGAAAATAAAAATCTATGTTACAGTCCCATATTTTACTATAACATTTCACAAATACTCCATCTATATAAACATTGATAGGAACACACAATATAAACTGTAGGTGTCCTGCAAAAACCTTCATATTTCCCAATTCTGACAATTTATTGTTTTTTATTTTTTTTACTGTAATTGAGAGCTAACAGCTCTAGAAACGGCTTAATGGTTAGTACTAGGATTAATGACATTGTAAAATATAGGCTATATGTGGGCATTTATAAGAGAATTAACCTTTTTTTTTTCAATTTAGTTTTTTTTTTTAATTCAAGGTCTCTGCGGCACACTAAGGAAACAAAACGTTTCTGCCTTTATAAAGAGGCAAAAACCAACAGGATTTTGCAACACAGCACAAAAACAAAAAACCATTACAATAGTCTCCTGAAGACCAAAGTAGAGCAAACTAAACTTTTCTTCATTCTTTAACTTCATTATACAGTACTATCAACAAGAGATGTTCCAAAAAGCAGAATCGATACCAAAAAAATACACTGAAACAATTGTCTTGTATTTTTGAGTTCAAAAGAAAAAGGATAGCAATCTTTACTGCTCATTACATGCATTAACCCGTATTCATTTGACTTCTCTGGAAGCCTTGTCACTGAGGACTAGCTATCTCGTAACATCTTTTGTATACCAGGAAAATTATATATTTTCTTTTAAAAGTGAGTCATCTCACTCAATCAATATCTTTAGTGTGATACTGTCTGTAGGAACCGCAGAAGGAACAGTGCATTTCTACATTTAACGCCAGAGTTGACAAGGAAGTAAGAAATAAAAACAAATATAGGAAAAATACAAACATAATGCAAAACAAGTTCCCGGCCTTAATAAAGATTTTTTTTTTTTTTTTAAACAAATTACTGGTAAATATCTTCCTATTTTCTCGCAGGGGCCTTTAACAAGGCAGGGGCAGGTAAGGGGCAGGTCAGGGGCAGGTCAGGGGCAGGTCAGGGGCAGGGTTGTGGCATGGGAACAAGGAGGCAAACACCCCAAACTCTTTTAGCTCGTTTCCAGCTTGGCCATTTCCTGCACATAGATCCCTATGCTCTCGCTGTCGAACAGCACAAAGTAGACGGTCTTGATGGTAGAAGACATGGTGGCCACAAAGTAGGTGGAGATGGCCTTAAGGATCAGCTGGGCAGCCGTCTGCTTGGGGAAGCCATTCCTGACAAAACACGTAGACACTTGGTGAAAACCAAACATTGGAGACGCTTCTCACTCCTCACTGGTCTACTCAATAGCAGATTGGCGTTTTAGTTATACAGACATTTATAGGAGGCAGAAATAATCCCATTGATTGAGTGAAACCTCAGTGGGCGGAGCCAAGTAACCAGTTTTTGGAGCGCAAGTTAGCTAACTGGCAAATTTAAATGGTAAAGAAGGAACTGGTTAAAATATAGATAAAAATATAAATTACTTATTTTGTCATTCATTCATGACCATGGCATTCATGATCTTGGAAGGTCAGCAGGATAGCTAACTAGCTTACCTAGCTAGCTTTAGGCTAGTATGGCTAGTTTGAACTTGGAAGGTCAGCAGGCTAGCTAACTAGCTAGTAAGATAACTTAGTATGGCTAGATTGCATTTTTTCAGGTAGTAGCAAGAGCCCTAGGCTTCACAAAATTGTCCCGTCCCTTTTTAAAACGCTCTATATTCTACAAATTATATGAAGTTAGTGTATGTAAAATATTGGACAGTAATCATTACATGCACACACTTGTTGGTCTTTTTGACTGAAGCTGTTCCAGAGCTGAAGTCTACGTTTCCAGATGTAAAACATTTTCTTTCAGTTAGCGCTGGTGGATTGATAATCAATGCTTCACCTAATCACATTACTCATCATATAATTACACTGCACTGTTGATCTGGAGGGTGTGTAGGAGGCTTGTTGTTAAGGGAGGAGGTTTACCAAGCATCAATCATCATCAGATGAAGACGACTTACGAAGAAGGGATTACATGATTTAGGTGTGTATGTTTGTGTGTTTTTCTCCATACCTCCCACTACCGATGGAAGGGAAGGCCACCGACTTGAGTTTCTTCTCGTCGGCCAAGGCCAGGCAGTTCTTCACCGTCTTGTCCAACATCTCCTCGCACTTGTCAGAGCCCCAGCCTGGACTGTTACAGTGGATGACGTACTTCGCAGGCAAACCATAGCCAGGGGTCAACACAGCTGAGGAGAGGAAAGGAAGGTAGGAAAGGAAGGTAAGGAAAGTGAGAACGAGAGAATCATGCATCACAAGTTTAATTACATTTACAGATAGGAAAAACCATGCCATTGAAGTACACACTGCTTGTATATTCCCATCCTAATTGCATATTTTTGAGATCTGCAGTGAACTAAAACACTTTTAGACCGTCATGATGTTACCCATGCCGACCTTTAGATATTTGACCGTCACCAAGCTGTGAAATGGTCATTATTTATAACTTTTATATATATATATATATATATATATATATATATATATATAAAACTGCCCTAGGCAAGATATTTTGGCAAAAATACACCTTCTTAAGCTTAAATCACATAACAGAAGAGCATCCCATCCCCACTAATTGCGACACCATAGATTTGCCTTTTTTGCCCAAATTCAATTCTGGTGTTTGACAGAGGCTGGAAATCTTCTTGGAAGATGTCGGAGATCAAATATCGGCAGAACAACCTCATGTAAAGAAATGTGTGGTCACTGTCCCTGTTTAAACATTTATATGCATTAAATCCACTCTCCATGCTCCAAATCTATTAGATTAACTGATTCTGTCACAACTGAAAACCCAAAAGTTGCTTTGGGATGGGCCGAGCTGCTGAAAGAACACTTTGCTTTGTAGAAAAAAAAAAAAAAAAAGGTAGAAAAACGCCAAGAGCTTAATACGGTTTGACCAGGGTATTACACTGAGGTGGGCTGCAGAAATCACTTCTCCAGACAGCTGGAGTTAAGCCGAGAGGAGAGGAGAGAGAAAGAGAAAAGAAAAAGGCCATTTCTGGATGTAATTGAAAAACATCGTTGGTCTGCAGACTTCAAACATCGAGTTTCGTCTTCCATCAAACCGCCTGCTGTAAGACACTGTAACTCAGCCAAAGCCCTTGATGCTGTGAAGTGAGAAAGCCTCCAGTCATAGTTCATTAGCCCTGGGTTAGCGTGTGACTGGACCGGACTGGGGAGCAGACTCGGAGACGAGGACGAGCTGATTTCCAGATGGCACCGGGAGATGGAGCGACTTGAGACGTGAGAGTGAGAGCCAGTCAGACCGCCCGTGTGATCTTGTCGTGAGGAAAGTGTGCAGATGATGATTACCGGTTTGCAGGATTGCCTGTAAAGTTCAAGTTGTTTTATGGTTTGGAAGAGGGGAACAGTATGTACATGCATCGGGGAGAGAATGTAGAACAGACCCGAGCGGATGAAAACAACACCGAGGAAAGAAAACGTACTCCGGCTTCAAAGTGGTGGTCCTTCAGTTCCTCGCCTTTTGTATTTAGATCACCTGTCAATCAAACAGGGTGTCCAGCACCGTGACGTCTTTCTCCTTGGTATTCCTGCTGATGAAGTTTCTGTAGGTGGCGCTCTTTTCTCTGTCTGTTCAGCCACGGTGGCTATTGCTGCTCATGCTAACTACCCAGTTCTTCTTCTGTTTATTCCAAACAAACCGCAAACGTAAAACGCATCACTTCCTGTCTCTAGTGGATTTTCTCCCCAGGAAAGACCTACCTGACACCGGGTGTTTAGAGCAGCAGGTGGAAAAGCTTCATGAGCTGTAGAGGTTGAATTATTATTGTTTTATATCATTTGGCGATAGAGCAAAACTGACATTTACTCAGATGAAAATGTTGCAGATTCTTACTTTAAGATGTGGGTTATAACATGGCAACTTACAGGACGATGTTTGTATTGTTATTTCTATTTATGTGAAAATGTCACAGGTTATTACTTAGAGATAGAGTCTATATAGATAAACTAAACAGACTTTAGGAGCACTTGGTTTTACGTTCCTGGCCCCTGCACAGCCTTAAAACTGGGACGCTTGCTAGCAGAAGGTTGAACAAGTTCTCCTTGATTTTTGTTTTTGTTAACACAGTGAAGAACAACTATTGTGAACTGGGTCTGGCCAGCGCTCCGGTTTGGCGCTGAAGAGCCGATCCAGATCCCCAGAATCCCTGACAGGCTCTGCTGGCTTGGTGTTCAGTCACCTGGTAATCTACTTATGAGCTCCACACAGAGACCCGGATTACGATGCTGAGCTAACTTGGCCCGAGTGTGTGTGGCGGAGGTGGAGGTGTGTGAAAGAGTGAGTGTGAGCGATGGAGAGTAAGTGAGATAGATGGAGAATGAGAGAGAGAAAGATGGAGAATGAGTGAGATAGAGAAAGAGAGGGAGAATGAGAAGGCGAGAAAGAGGGAGAATGAGTGAGAGAGAAAGAGAGGGAGAATAAAGAGAGGGGGAATGAGAGAGAGAGAGAAATAGGGAGAATGAGAAGGCGAGAAAGAGGGAGAATGAGTGAGAGCAGCGATAGTGAGTGGGTGAATGAGACAGAGTGAAAGATAAAGGTGTGACTGTGAGGGGATGATCAGGAGGGTTTGACTCATATGGGCTTTTAAAAGGCCGATACTAATGTAGATATTTTTAGACTGAAGTCACAGAGATATTATTATTATTATTATTATAATTATATATTTTGTGCTCATCTTTGAAGCCTGGTAATGTTCTGGCATCAAAATGGTCAAATTTGGTCCTCAGGGTTTTCGTCATAGCAGGATAGAAACGCTTCTGAAACATCATCGCTCTCCACCGCACCTCTTCAATGTTAAGGGAAACAAATGGTTTTTATGTAGCGGTGGTCAGGGAGACGTCATATCAGAGGTGGACGACACGGACTGGCTGATATCTGAGGTTTACTAAAATATGATATATATATCGGTCTAACACCAATAATCAGTGAATGAAAGGGAGACAGAGTGATGGAGTGAAAAGAGTGAGTGGGAGAAAGAGACGGGGAACAGTGAAAGTGTGTGTTGATGAAGTGTATGTCCACACCCCGTAAGGGCTTATCTTTACTAGTGACATCATGTGCTCTGTGGAAAGAGAGGCCAAAATGACCGTGAGTGTGTGTGTGTGTGTGTGTGTGTGTGTGTGTGTGTGTGTGTGTGTGTTACAGGATACAGTGACATCAGTGTTGTGCGAGCAGCACCGATGTGCTGGAGTGTATCAAATCAATCTTTCCAAATAATTTAATGACCAGAACAGAAATAAGTCATGCAGCTTTACTGTCGCTTTGCGTTGACCTAACCCCGGCTGAGGGAAAACATGGAAGGAGATGGACAGAGAGATGGACAGAGATGGACAGAGAGATGGACAGAGAGATGGACAGAGATGGACAGAGAGATGGACAGAGAGATGGACAGAGATGGACAGAGAGATGGACAGAGAGATGGACGTAACTTCCCTGCAAGCACCTCAACTCAGCTGAAGCCGTGTTGACTCTAGTTGAATTTTTTTGTGAAATTTGCCTGATGTCTAGAAAGAGATTAGCGCCAGCAGATTGTATTTGAATTGCATACATCTAAATGTGTCATGCTCATATTGAAGTATTCCCAAAATACTCCAACCAAGTTATCATCCTTTATCTTTCTTCCTCCAACCACCCCAAAAATACATTTTGAAAGTTAACCCCTAATCAAAGTTTAGATTGGAGTTTTGGAGCAACGGGATTAAAATAAATCAAGGTTTAAAGTAAAAACTAAACTGAGACGTAAAAGATTTAAACTTAATCTTGCTCAACTTTAAACTAAGTTTGGTGCAACAGAATGTATTGATAAAACATCCTTGTTGATGCAAACCACCATTAAAGGAAACTTTTACACTGTTAAAAAACAGCTATTGGCCATGCATGTTGTATTCCCTGGGTCTATTTGTTGTTGCTTTCTCCACCTACACATTTAAAACACAGCTGAGTACAACAAGTTTGTGCTGGGAAATGTAGGAAACCACTAACTGAAGTACACGAGGCAGGTTGAGGGAAAGTAGAGGAAAGTAAATTACAACACTTCACCACAAAATAACTCCTGGGATGGGCTGAACATCACAGGTTGATGATATATTACAGCGTAAGGTGGAATTTTCCTTTCAACCATCAAACCCACATGCACTATACACACTATACACAATATATACACTATACACTATACACTACACACTATATACACTTACCGCCGGCCAGCTCCAGAGCGCCGTTCTTCTTCTTCAGCTCCTGGATGGCTTCAGCGAACTCCTTCCCTCCCTTCTTTTCCAGGGCGCTACCTGTGGGAGGAAGAGAGGGCTGGGGTGACGAGGTCCCCATGTAGCGCAGACACACAACCAGACAGAGAGGAGGGGTGATGGTCATGCAGACAGATGGGCAAGCAGGCAGACTTAAAGACAGACAGACAGACAGACAGGTAGGCAGGCAGGCAGACAGGATGCCGTCACTCATTTCATCTCATCTCACCTCTCTCTGAATCTCTGAGCTCATGCCACATCTTCCATGCAGCAGTGAGACACAGTTACTTCACAGGCGAGAGACTCGGTAAGTCTGGTGTATAAAAGGATTAAAGGACTCCATCGTCTTTTGGGGAAACTGGCTCGTTGGTAAAACTTACATTTTACATGTTACGAGAGAAGAACCCCCAAAATCATGTCTTCTGTTTCTGGCAGATATGTGTTTTATGCACATGCTAACACGTTAGCATTCAGTACATTAGCTAGCATCGTCTATCATAAGAAGACAGACCTTTTAGTAATCCAGAGTTGGGCTTGTTTTTGTTCTGCTGATGCTGTCGTCACATAAAGGGTAAGTTGACCAACAGTTTTTCAACAATTTCCCAAGAAGCCGGTGGAGTCTTTTAGAGCTGGTATTTTCCAAATGACTCATTCTGAGTCAGTTAAACTATTAAAGCCCCCCCATCTGTAATTGCTTCCCTCTGGTCTCTCCACTACTGGCTTGTTTACACTGAATTGAGGACGTTTTCTTTCACTCTCAATTACATGATTACATGAGTTTCTGATACAAGGACTTTAGCTAAAGATGAGATTTACATTTTTTTGAGACTGTAAAACGTTTGTCTACATTGTTTTCATAAACATTTAAAGGGAAACAGACCCTCATTTTTAGTTAGGATGGGTTATCAAAATTGGACACATGTACAAGTTAAACTCTTAAAATCTATGATCATATTTAAAAATGTTTGTGGCCAAATGAAATCTGAGTTGGGGTGTTGCAAATTTAACAATGCTCTCGCCCTGTTTTTAATTTTATTGGCAAAAGGAAATCTCTCCACATTGATCACATCGTTTCAACGTTACTTATCAAAGCTAATGAGGGAAGCCATGCAGAAAACCAGAGAGGAGGCTGATGATCTGAGTCCAACAGACCCAGAGTCAGATCTGAATGTTCTGCCTACAATAACATTAAAAACAGGCAGGCAAAAAAACCCACAATAAAGTCAATGTCTTTTTAAAAAGTTAGTAGAACCAGCTCTCAGTAACAGCCAATCCAAATATCAAATGATGGATCTGGTCCCCATGGACTAACAGCTCGATATACGGCCATTAGCGGTTCAATACTGAAACATTTATCATCGTTAGAAGAAAATTTCTCAGTGACACAAGTCCATTGATCACATCTCAAGAATTTAAACCCTCAAGAAATAAAATTTGTTTGTGTCAGAAACTTGGTGTAAACTCTCACTAGCTAGCGGGATCGACAGCACAGTCAAGGGGGTTGGAAACAAAGCGGGTCCCAGGTTGCCCACGTTGCAGTCAAGAGCACCGAAGGAGGAAGCAGCACGGTTTCCAGATCACCCGGACAGGAATGTACGCTTTAAATCATGTACTTATAGCTCATATCTCAGTTAGTGCTGAGAAACATCAGTTGAATATTTCAAATTCATGGTTGTAGCGCATAAAACAATTAAATATATTTTTTTCCAACTGTGGCTTTAACTCGTACATCTGGGTTGGGCAGGCACCAACACTGGGACCACCCATATTAATTGTGTGGTGGTTTGGATGAAAGTGCCCACTAAATGGCATAATAATAATAATAATTGAAAAAAAAAAAATAATTGAAAAAATAAATAATAATAATAATAATAATAATAATAATGACACAATGGAGTTTTTCACTCTGTGTATAAAAAAAGTGTCAGCTAAATGCATCAAGTGTAAATTGTGTGGTGGCCTTTGACTGCACCGCAGGCTTCCTGGGTGTTGCAGGGAGAGAAAACACAGACAGTCGTGGTCTCGGTGTTGTCAATGGTTCCTTTACCTACTTCACCACCTGAATAGAGGGAGGAGTTGGTCGGGTGAACGACAGCGTCGCTCTCCACGATGGAAATGTCGGCTTGGACAACTTGCAACTACAGACAACGGCAACAACACAAACAGGCAAACAACATGGTGGTAAAAACACAGTGAACGATGAGGAGTAACAAGATGGGGAAAAGATGGAGAAAAATACGAGAAAAAAAACAATGAAAGAGAAAGAGAGGAATAAAAAGACAGAGAGGTGAGCGTGCTCCTTATTGGCTGATGACATCACAGGAAACAAGGAGGCAACTGGGAACATGGTGGGTCAGATTGTCCAATTAGAAAGCAGGATTACACAACCAGACGAGCTTTAAAATATATCATGGCACCACGGGTCAAACCATGAAATTTGTGTTCATGCTAGCCGATACGTGCCTGACTGACATGACATAACCTAATATCCAAAGTTTAGTTTTACAGATTCAAGACATCAAAGCTGTTTTTGTCAGTTTTCTGGCCCGTTGTGTAATCCTGTATTTTGGAAAAGCCCCTGTAGGGACGGAGCAGAACCGGGAAAATTATGATCACACTCCAGGCCACCAACCTCACAGTACGGCTGCAGCGAGCAACTAAGCTTTGCATGTCAGTTTTCTGGCTGCCTTGGCGAATCGGTGCTCAATTTCAATACCCCTCTGCAGCAATGACAGCAAAGCAAATTCCTGTATTGTACTTGGGGATCAAAGTGATTCTGAAAAGCCCAAATATCTGATTGATATGTCAGGCAATTAAGTTGACTTTTGCCTTAATGCAAAATTATAAAACCTGGTAGCCAACTGCAATGCGGGCAACCTGGAATGCACCTTGAAACATCGATATGAGAGGTAGCGCAAGGGGGACAACTGCTGAGGGGATCTGATAAAATCCTTGAATGTGTCCACAGAAAAAAAAGAGTCTTGTTCTGATACTGAGACTCTTTTTTATAATATCCCATTGATCTCCAAGGGAAGAATCAGGGTCAAAGGGGATCGACTGTGCAGCCACACAGCGAGCAACATGATCAACAAGTCACTAGAAGACTCGTTTCCTACAGAGCTGAGTGACCAGGCTTGGCTCATGTGTGGACGGTCAACATGCCGAGAAAGGTTGGCCAAGGCCGAACCTTTCAGGGTCGTCAGCCAATCAGATTTGGGCGCTTCCTTGTTTCCCTACCAACGTGATTTTGTTGCATGATAGTCGGCAATGGACTAGAAGTTGCAGCCATTCAAAGCTTCCCAGTTCTCTTTTATTTGAAAGACTACAGGAATAGACAAAAACAAATGCTTGGAGAACGGTTGCATCCATCGGTGGAGGCGATGGGAAGTTATGAAGTCATTTGATTGAGTATTTTCTGTTTCTAATTTGTGCTTGCCAGCTAGCTATGTTAACTCAACAACATAACATAATGAAAGGCGGAAAACACATGATTTATTGCAAGTCGCTTTGGATGAAAGCGTCTGCTAAATGACTGTAATGTAACGATTTGACTGTTGAAAACCTTGTAGCTGCAGACCACTACAAAATGCAATCAGAGCCTCTGGCCCCGCCCACAATCAGTCAGAGGAGAGCGACCCACCAACCAAGTTGCTCGCAGTGTGAACAAGCAGTCAGGATAAAAGACGGTCGTCCTGTTGTTGCTACGCAGCTGTGAGCGTTAGATGAATTGCGTATTAAACTCGGGTGAGTTTGTCTCTGTTGAACTTTCAAGGATTTTGTTTCTCAAACCCCCGGCAGGGCCAGACAGGGGGGGGGAGGGGGGGGCTCACCTAGATCATCTTTAAGTTCAAGTTCAGCATTGGTGGGGTTGATGACCCCCTCTACGTCAAAGCCAGCCAAGTTACTGACCTCGCTGTGGATAAGGTTGAGCTGCGGAGGGGGGGAGGCAGGGAGAGCGAGGGGGAGGCATGCCGAAGAGGGGAAGGAGGGAAGGAGGGAAGAAGCAAAGCCATTAAAGAAGATTCACATCACAGCTTAAAGGGATACAGTATCGGACACTGGCCTCACATCCTCTACACTTTTAATAATGTCAGTTTTAAAATAATGTTTATATTCTGGTTTGATCACTTCCATGGCTGATCTGATAACGTATTTAACGTATTTTGTTGTTCTACCACATGAGCACATCAATGTGTTCATCAGCTTCCCTGCTCCGTCCAACGCAGCAGAAAATTATCACAAAAAACACAAATCACTAAAAGAAAAGTTGGTTAAGTTTTGGACTATTTTACTACAACATCATGTGTGGTCCAGATCAGGTCAACAGACATTCCTTCACTGTGTCTCTAAAACACAGCAGCACATTAGTGTGTGGGAATACATTCATTCAAGATATACTACATCTATTCAGTGTAATATTTTCTTTAATACTGCTGGCTTATTGGGCTGTCGTATTTAGTTGATAAATTACAATGTTTGGAACGTTTGTGCCCTGGTTGAAAAAGTGACATTTTAGTTTTTCACTAAATTGTTTCATACTGAAATGTTGAAAAAAGTGTGTTTGTTAATCAAATATTTGATGTGAGATTTGATATATTATTCCAAAATGATAATTATGTATTGTTGGTCTTGCAATGTCTCTTTAGTCCAAAAAGTGACAGTGAAGTGCAAAAGTCTTAAAAAACAAATCTGTAAAGCGAAGATGCTTTCAAAAATAATGAAATAAAAAGTTTCTAAATATCAAAATAAATACTAGAAAGAGCAGTAATATAAACACAAACAAGAACAAAACAAAAAAATAATCATCTAACATGAAATTCCAAAATCGAGCATGCCTAAGACTTTTGCACAAGTATTTCAACAGTCATCTGCTGTCCCAGTGCAGGTGAAACATACTTATCGAGCTATGAAGAGTTTGGACCTGATAAAGAGATGCTCCGAGCATCCTGAGACGTGGAGCAGAGCGGTGGTTTAGAGACTGAGGCTGAATAATACATGAGGGCAAATCTAGAGGGGAATAATTAGACTGTTAAATAGAAAGATATGAGATTTTCTCTTCTCACCGATTCATTTTCCTGATCAGCGGGAGGTTAATTGCATTCATTTGATTCATAATCTTCCATTGATTTTACCAACCGCTGCAATCTGTGATTAGGTACCCAATCAAGTACTGTGCCTTTTTACAAGCGGAGAGAATACTGGAGGGTGTCCAAACACAACTACCGACTGTAGCATAATCCGTTTTAAAAGGCAATTCAATTAGTTGAACTCGGATTTCAACATACGTAATCCATCTAGAAATGCATAAAACACTGTGACGTTTTATAAAAATGCCCATAAACCAGCGCAGCATGTATTTGAGCCCTGCCATGATTCAATTTGGATTCCAGGCTTTTTAAATCGAAATGCACCAATGTAAACATTTTATAAAGATGGCCACGAATCAATCAGTCATATTTTCAGACACTGCAGCGTGTGATGTTTTTCAATGTTCCTCAGTGGAAAAAAAAGGAGTATTCGTGAGGAAGGCAAGCCAAGGCGGTTCATTGCTACAGGGTGCTGAGGCAATCCAAAGCAACGGGTTTATGTCAACTTCTAATATGAGAAGCATCTATTCCCAATTTGCTCCCAATTTCATGTGTGTACTGATGCAGCATTGTGGATTAATCAGCCAGAACCAATCAGTTAGTATATGATTGAGCATGTGTGTGACAGACCAAAGTGTATTGTGACATCATAATAGCAGTTGAATGTCTTTACAGATCCACTCAGTTACCGTTACATTCACGAGTGTTGCTACTGTACTTTTACAAGTCCAAGTTAGTACCCTGCTGTCTTGTACTGCACTGTGAGCCCTGATGTTAAGTACAGTCAAGTCCTGTTACGAAGCACAGCGGACTGGAAACATACACCGACTGGACAAAATATCAGAAACACCTGCTCTTTCCACCAGACACGTGAAAGCTGTGATCTCTTATTGATTTCATCCATTACGTCTGCGTCAGATTTAGAGAGACAGGTTAAAGAGGGATTTTTTTTGCAATTGCATTGGGAAGGTGGACCTAATACTTTGTACGATCAACGTATTGCTTTTAAGCGGTTGGCACATAAAACACGAGAGATATTTTCTTTCCTTTTTTGGTCTCATCAGTGAAGTAACAAAGGATAGAAAACTGAGAAAACGAAGGAGGAAACTAAGTACAGAAAGAACAGAACAGAAAAAAACTTCCTATACATTCTGTGAGAAATACTGAGTACTGATCTTATCAAATTATATGTGAACTTATTGTTAATTATAGGGGAATTGTTACACATTGCTTTTGGCATTGCATTTTAGTATTGAAGAATCCTCTGAAAATCTATTTTAGCTGCAGCCTTGCACACACTTGATATCCAATACATGCACAGGTATCAGTGCATCCCTCACTGAAAGTATTTCAAGTAGTGAGCATAGACCCGTCTAGTGTTAGTACAGCAGTGAGATGATATAAGGGCTGGTACAGGTGGAGTTTCTGAAAGCTTATTTTAGCCTTGCTCGGGTTATATACCTAATGTCAATCAATCAATCAATAACGGACTCAGCTCTAGTTATCTTAGACCCGTCTAGAGTTAGTATAGTGGCGAGTTGACAGAAAACCAACCTTTTGACCCAGGAAGAGACTCTTGGTGGAGAGCACGGTGAAGCTGTCGGCTGGAGTTCCCTCTGTGGTGCTGTCTGCCGACGCCGCCTTGCTCACCTCGCCCTGTTTCTGGGGGAACGCATCAATCGTCAGCGTCATTATCCATACGACCCACATGATATCCATGTGATCAGTATGTGAGACTAATGATCTCCATAGAGGAAGTCCTGCCAGGTCAGGGTCAGCTGGTTGGGCTGTAGGACGAGAGTCTGATCTCGGTCAAGACAGCTTTTTTGACTTTTGACTTCTTCTCAGATTTGTTTCAACTCCCCTCCGCCACTTGGGAGGGTAATGGGTTATCAAAACTCTGCCCAATAAACAAGCCTGGTTCACTTGCAATTGGGCGGTGTGGACCTAATCGCACCAAATACAAAAATGCAACAAAGTCAACAAACTCTAGGTGTGATCGCGCCTTTGGGATGACTTGAACCCCGAAACCTCCCAGTATCAGGGAGGACGCTAAGCGCTGGACCACTGACCTGGCCCGTCAAGCTAGTGTCATACCTTAGCCTTGCCCCCTCCCTTTTTCCCACTGAGTTTTTTGGTCACTGGTTTCTTGGCCTTCTTGGGTTTCTTCTCGGGGGCGGGCGTGATGGGCGTCTCCAGCTTGCCCTTTGCCCCCCTCTTCTTGGCCAACAGCTCTGGATGGATGTTGGGCAGGACTCCACCCGCTGCGATGGTCACTCCCTTCAGCAACTAAGACAGGAAGACAGAGCAGGAGACGTCAGTCCTCTGTGTTTTATTTGTTAATTAAACATTAGACTGGAAGTGTCTCCATCTGAGGATGCAGTTTCAGTATACATGTGATTGGGGCCATCGATTTATGGGCCCTTTATGGGTTAGTTTACAGATACCCATAAAGCAACTCTTTATGTTCCACATAAAGATGTATTAAGAAACCCACTAGCTTACACTGCTGGTCCAACACACTGGCTGTAAACTGAGTGTAGTCCTGTGTAACACAGTTGATACCAAGTATTAGTATGACCCAAATTTTTTTATCACTTTGGACAACTGACTGGTTCAGTTCGTCTTTGCATGGTCCATAAGATGTTAGAACCACTGCTTCATTGGTCCTGGCTCAACAGCCGTCCGAGTGTATCGTAGAACATGATACAACAATATATAATGACCCAACTTTTTACATTTTCTGTCAACAGATCTGTTCTATCCTCTGTTGCATTGCCACTCATAGCATAACCTAGGATTAAAGCACTCTCTTGTCCTTGTGAGAACAAAGGCAACCAATTCGTAAAAGGACAATGGGTATGCTACACAATATACCAACGCATGACTTCCAGGCAATTAGATGATCATTCATGATATTCTGGCAATATGGACTTCAAATAATGTGCAATAACCATAGCATCTAAAACTTTCCACAACTTGTAGCTTGTGAGAACAAAGGACCAACATGTCACAAATAGAAATAAGTAGAGTGCCTACCAAATACCAACACATACCGGCATAATAGATTCAACTGAGACATCTGAAATATGGCTTCAAAATCAATTTAAAACCCTCAGCAACTTTCATATGTCATATTACCATTTCCCCCCCCTGAGACCACAACGAAATTAATACAGGTATCTGCAGTAGAAATGGAAATATATTAGACTTCATAAGACTTTATTGTAAAGAAAATAAAACGCTACTGTGAAACTTCACTTGATGGCATTTGCCTTATTTTGTCTGCCTTACGTCCCACCTCTGCTTTGACTAGATATCACTGAATATAATATATCTGTCAGTACCCCCAATTTCAAAACAACACATAAAAACATAACACCTATAAAAAAGATGAACCTATCATTACATGGTGAAAACTTAACCAAGACGTTTAAAACTGTATTCAAGACACGGAGTACTTTTTAATTCCTTAAATTGGATGATTTCAAATATGCATGGGTATGACTGTTTCACCATGTATGCTTGGCTTTCCCGAACTGAATCCTCACCAGTAAGGTACTCGAGGACAGCAGCCATGTAGACCGGCGCTCCCACCCCGATGCGGTACTTGGGCAGGCCCCTCTTGATGTAGCGCAGCATGCGTCCCACGGGGAAGATGACCCCGGCCTTGGTGGACCTGGACGTCTTGGTCGTCTTCTTCTTTCCTCCTCGGCTGGACATGGTGCCGATACCGCTACCAGTGTCAGGCTCTGCTAGGACGACAGAGATGGACAAACAAGTTTGGACGTCACTTCTTTTCCTTCTTTGAGTTTCATAGTGGACATGATGCTGAATGTGTGGCAACTACTGGGGACTCTAAGACGTGAAAATACAGCCGTCTTATGAGCCTAAATCACAAAGCTGCAACACAGAGGGTCCCATCCCCACTCATCGAGTCCCTGTAGATTCACCCTATTTGACCAAATTAAATGACCGTGGTATGGTCACGTCTCTGCCCACAGGAAGTGATGAAGCAAAACTTCAGAGTGAAATACAAACGGTCTCCTAAACAGCAGCGAGACTCCGTCCAGAGAAAGCTGGACTCACCAACTTTTCCTCTTTCCTCCCTTTGGTATGAAGCATCACAAACCATGAACATGAACATGCTGTGTGCAGTTTACTGACCTAATGTGACATAATTTCAAGAAGAAAAAAAAAAAAGAAAAAAGTAAAACCTCTCACAAAAATGCAAAGTTGCCTAGTGCACTTTAATTTTTTATTATTATTATTATTAATAATAATAATAATAAAAATTAAAGTATAAAGACCCTAGCCACACACCCGCCACTTCCCATTAATCACTCCTATTACCGGGACTGGGTATCGATACTTCAGAAACTCTTTTTGATGCCTTTCTTTGTTAAATAAAAGCACTTTTCAGTCTTTTCTGTGTAACATTTATACAGTATACATGCCATCTTCTTTTTCTAAATAGTATCAGACCAAATTAAAACATTCATTAACAATGTGCCAATAAACTTGAATAACAAATGTTAAGAATCACCATTTTGAAGTTTTGATACCCTTTAATACCTTAACATTGGTTCTGTACGTGACTTAAGTATTTCTTAACATGTAGATCGCGGTCTAGAATGGGTCGTGGACCTATTTTCTGGAGTGTTTTATATGAAGAAGACAAAGTGTAAGAATCACTGCTTTACCTTAGTCAACTAGCATTTTACAAGCGTCCTAGATGTAGATCAATGTTCCAGTAAAAGTGTCCATTCTTTCCTGGTTTTAGTCTTCTGAAAGCAGTCCTAACAACCGCGTGAAATCAGAATGGTTTGGTTTATCTGACGTTTTGTGGCTGTTACCAAAGGCACCAACCAGAAAACAAAACAAAAAAATCATCTTTATCAAATGTAAAATAGTGTTGTTGACTGACTCCAGAGGACTGAGAACATGGAATAAGTTGTGTTGCCCCAGGACTTCATTTATCATGTAGGTGTGGTAATTACCGCAGAGCCAAACTATGCAATCCAGTGCCACCTGTTTTTACTCTTCTTAGTCTGAACCATCTGAACATCACATGTAGGGAACCGTGAATTACCCTTTAAGAGGTACAGCCAAATAGATATTTTATTATTAACCTAATCAATTGACAAACAGTTCTGACATCACTGAAATGAGACATGATTTCAAAGTATACACATGGAATTGACTTTTAGGTGAAACCCTTCATAATTCAAGCCCATGGACAATTTCATACATGATGTAAAAATCATATCTGAATGAACCGCAGGCCTACACCAATTAGCTGTTGGTTATTGGAATCAATTAGCCCCACGGTAGGCCAGGCTATTTCCAAAACCTGCTTCACTGTCAGTCTAGTTGCAACGATTTCCTTCATAAGCCTATTTTTCCCCTCTTTGAGAAACATACGCCATGTCATATTGAGCCTAGCCGTAGCAATTACAACGTTATTGCCCGGAAAATAAATCCCCGCAATTTCTCCTGCAACATCTGTCGCCTCTCCCGCCCAGGTGTAGGTGGGTTAAAATCACACGGTGGGCATTTATTTAAGAGCTGGCCACTGACAAGACAACGATTTCCGCATGTGAACAGCCTGCTAGATGACGCGCACGGGTTTATTTGCCGTTTCTGCAGATTAGACGAAAAAGACAAAACATCCGTGTAAAAAGGGAAGCGGTCAGGCGAGCCAAGGGCAATTCTTGCTGGCCGGTCAGCGAGTTTTCCTCGGGAATAAACCCGGCAGAGGAGCGGCAGCCCGGCAGCTGTCCGCTCCTTTCCCTCGGCACCTCAGTCTCCGGTCTCGGCCTCCATGCGCGAGAAAAAAAACCACGACATGGCAACAGAGGCGAGAGATTCGGGAAAACGGAGGCGGACTCGGCCCACCTGAGGCAACGGTGCCCGACCCGGCACGGCGTTCACCAAACCCGGTAGATTACTTACAGAATAGGGCACGGCGATACGTCTCCGGTCCTCTGGCAGCCCCGCGGTAACAAGCCTGGGCAGTGTCCTCGTCTCCCACAATCCACAGCGAAATAAATGTTGGAGCGAGCCAGAGCCACTGTTGCCATGTGCGATACAACTACTCACTGTAAAACCTCCGCGTGCACTTCAGCGAAATCAACTCACCTTTAATAATTAACTCTGTGTGTATAGATTCGTTTGTCAATTTCAATTTCCAATCGATATTCGAGATTCAGGTCTTATAATCACGATGTCTTGTTAAAAACAGGTGTTGGAAGAACATCTCCCTAAACTGATCATAAAGTGTATCAATAAATATTATTATCCCAGCATGCTTTGCATTTGAGTTAACTCTCCGGAAAACATTTATTCTTCTTTGGATGAATATATAGGATGGATTTATGCTATGTTATGTATTTTAGGTGAATCAGAGGTCAACTTCTGATTAAAAATGAAACTCGTGATGAACTGTGATGAACATGATCATCCACTTCAGTCCCCACACCAGATGTTTTTAAGTTGAAATGCCTCAGTATTTGTTTTTACAGTGCTGGAAAGACTAGATGGAGATGGAAAACTGCACCGCTTTGATGGTCTTTACCCTCAGTAAACACTCCTTTTATTTTATTAACACAGCCTCTACTTAAGTAAGCAGATGACATCCACAATACTGCCCCCTTCTCACATTAGGCTACATCTTTCCTGCAGTGACACCATAAATAGCCTGTTTACTGTATCCTGAGTTGACCTTTCAGCCCTAACTTGATATACTGTTGATTGGATCAGATTGATTTTAAAGGTGTAAGGAATAGTCTAGATAGTTTTGCTCTGGAAATCATTTGTGGTGCTCAGCGTGGCCCCACCTGTTTGCCTAAGCAACACTCATGCACACTTTGAAAGGAGTGCAGTGTTGCAGCATGGTTGTCGTTGTGCAGAAGGCCAAGGTCTATTGGGAGTGTTTCCTGTAGTTGTGATCAGACCTGCACAACGGTCAGGAGGTATTCTGGACCATTCCTCCTTTCAGAATTGATTGATATTTTTGGACATCTTGCATGAACGGCTTGCTTCAGGTCATGCCACAACATTTCAATAGGGTTAAGGTCAGGACTCTGACTTCCTCTTTTTAAGAGTATCATTTTCATTTTACATTCAAATTTTGTATTTGGAGTCACCATCATGCTGCATGACCCTCTGTGACGCCTCAGATCATAGAAGGCATCATTATGCAGAAATGCAGGTAATTCAAATGGTTTCACAAACTTTTTTTCTCCCAACTGTAGTTGAGGGTTTAGCACCTCTGGTCCAACAGACCTCTTCTTGATTAGATATTGATATTGGTTTCTGCTCAACGGGGGTGAATTCAATTTGATTATCAGGGTTTTGATTGAATTGTATCTCATGACCTGACAAACCCCATCTAGGCCTCCTGGGACCGCAGGCCACTGGTTTCCCTACTGGTTTCCCTACTGGGGTCTTGAATTGAATGTGAATCAACCATATCCCTGCTGTATGACAATGCGAGATAGAACACATCGTGGCAACTGTGGCGACAGTGAAACCAATCAGAATAGACATTGTTATACATTCTCTAATTGTGTCAACTTATGTAGCAAATTAAATAATAATTAATTTAAACTATTCCACATTTTACTGGGGATTTTCTCAATCAATTTAAATGTGAATAGAAACCACAATTAATTTAGATTAACTCAAATTTTGAAGAAACTACACTTTATGATTTGACTGAATTAGGTGAAGTGGATCCATCCCAGATACACTGTCAGGAAATGCATAACCAAAGGTAAAGGGCAGTTCATTTCATTTCCCTTCTGACTTTATTGTAATCCCACAGGGCAAATGGCAGCAGCCTCGCTCCACTGGAAGCAGATGTGAATTTCAATCAATCACACACATGCACACACAGAAACAGTCACACAAACACAATGACACACACACACACACACACACACACACACACACACACACACACACACACACACACACACACACACTACAAAGTGGGTCATCATATTTCAATCCAAAGGCAATCCAGTCTGAACACCCCTCAGTCTGTCACAGGAACTGCATGTGCCAGTGACAGATACAGTATGTGCCAAAACCAAACAGCACTGGTGTAATAACAGCAACTACCCACTAGAGGTCACACTTGAGCTTTAAAACACCAGTTAATGTTGTTAAAAAAAACACCAGTACTAATCTGACCACTGACATTGGATGGATTTGAATGCACTCTGTTTTATTTGTAGTCAGCCTTGTACAAAGATCACACAGACCTGGATTTGTCATCCTTTTATCATCCTCTGTGCTAGATTAGATTGGATGACAATTGAACGATTTGCTATCATTTATGAAATGCATCTCATATAATTAAATTACATTACAGGCATTCAGCAGACGCTTTTATCCAAAGCGACTTGCAAATGTGATAGTTGACACTATGTGGGGATCGAACCCACAACCCTGAGAGTCTCATGCTCTACAGACTGAGCTGTCTGGGCTGGATAATGCAGAAACAAAATATAAATCTGATCCAAGGTGATGATTCTGGAGTTGAGGCTTATGTTGAAATGTTCACAGTTAAATCTTGATATGTGGTCATGTTGAAAGTAGTTTTTCCAGTCATAGCTTGATTGACAGTGGTGTGGACATTTCCCCATAAAGATTACACTTATAGTCAGCATGCATTATTTTATCAGAATTATTGTTGCTATCAAATCATCCAAAGTGCCACTATAGTGTGGCATCTGTTTGTGAGATTTGCCTGAGCAAATGTGTTGTTGTTGTTGTTTATTTGTCAGAAGTCAGAACGAGAAGTCAGAATGACTTTTAATTGCAACATTGGACACATGCAGGGAGAAGTGGCCGCACAACACACACACACACACACACACACACACACACACACACACACACACACACACACACACACACACACACACACACACACACGCATCTTTGGTAGACCACAGTGTCACAGACAAGTCACAACCAAGCCTTATGTGTTGTAACATATTTGGTCCAGTAGCATGTGTATCAAATTTCTTGACCTCTGCTCACACAGATTAAGAAATCAGTTTTTGGCATTTCTGGCCCGTCCTATTGGTCGCTCTTAAAATGGATTTGAATACCTGGAGCTCATAAAATCAATGATGGTTGGACAAACTATGAAGGAGTTATGACTAAATATAAGACTATGTGATTAGAAATAATCCATAATGGCAGACTATGACAGTTCAAGATGGAAGTCGGTGGAAGATGTACAGGTTTATCTGTGAACTATATTTAGTGTATATTTTGGTAATACTGTCAAAGTGAGTTATGAGTTTATAGAGTCCCCATCATGGTGGTGGAATCTGCCATAATCTGTCATGTTGGATTTTATGGGATATTTAGTAAGCAACAACAACAATCCAACAGAAACACAGTAAGGCTTTACCTCTTTGTGTTTGAACCCCTAAAAATAACTGTGGCCCAGAAATGTTTAACTGTGAATACATGTTTTTCAACATAAAAGCCCTTGTCAATCTTTCACAATATAAAAGAAATATCAAAGGTTGCCTAAATTTAAATCACTCAACCAGTATCCTTTCTCCTCGTTGTAGATTGAGAAACTTTGTTCAAAAAAATGCTACAAAATAGTTAAAAACAGCAGCAAGCCTCAAGTTTCAGAGAAAAAGGAAGCCTATTCATACTCCTATAAACGTCCTCCAGGGCATTTCTCAAAGATCTAAAAATGTTGATTTGTATCCGTTCTAAATAATGTATTCTTGAATAAGAAGTATCAACTGAGTAAAAACTTGTATTTGATTTGAAAATCAAGGTTTTTAAAAAAACTGATGAAAACAAATAGTTCTTGGTAGTGGACTCAGACTTTTGGACCCCAGTACGCTATGAAAAAGTTAGCAAACCTCTGCCCCAGTTCAACCCCTCCTGGGTTGTGTTCAGAGTAATATTATATTATTCTTTACGTAATAATTGTAACTAACGTACCTTCTGCAAGCTAACAATAACTGATAGTGGAGCCACATGCTGTCGCAGACAAGCCTATAGGTTATCTGTGGGTTGGTTAAAGTGAAAGTTGAAGGACAAATCACTGGCGTTTTATGTGTGTGTGTGTGTGTGTGTGTGTGTGTGTGCGTGTGCGTGTGTATGTTTATGGAGGGGGATATGGCTCTAATGCTGCCACAGGGATTCAATTCCAAGTGGAGCCACCATTGCCAAAAAAGTATACACTCACGGTAAATTACCAAACAGCAGATTGGAGTTTTATCTAAACATTTCTGTAGGCAGAAATGATCTCATTGGTTAAACCTCAGTGGGCGGAGCCAAAAAACAGTTTCTCTGGCTAAGTAACAGATTGACGCCAGTTAAAAATACAGGCGGTAAGAGAGGAGCTAGCTAATATTATGAAGCCTAACACTCAGTAACTGCTAGTTACTGAAAGAAAATACAATCTAACCATACTAAGTTATCTAGGTTAGCTAGTTAGCCTAGCTGACCTTCCAAGTTCAAGCTAGCCCTACTAGTCTATAGCTAACTAGATAAGTAAGCTAGTTAGCTAGCCTGCTGACCTTCCAACATCATGAATGCCATCTTAAAATATTTGTATTTATATTATGACCATCCTTCTTTGCCATAGTTTGCCAGTTAGCTAATGCTTAGCTCTGAAAACTGTGGTTCTTTGGCTCCGCCCAGTGAGGTTTAACTCAACCAATGAGATCATTTCTGCCTCCAGAGCAGCTCAGCCTCTGAGAAATGTTTGTAGAACTAAAACTCCAATTTGCCACCAAACGTAACAACTGCGTTGGGTCCTGTAAGGTCCTATCAGAATGATGGATTAAGGGTTAAGTTATATTAAACGCTAAATGATAATTATTGGAAATTATTTTGTCATGAGTCCTATTAGGGGCAGACTCTATTCTCTGCCATCCACATTGCACACTAGCAATAAAACGTATACAAATATAATAATAATAACAATGCACAAAGGGCTGGATTTATTAATGTAGGCTATTAACTTGTTGTTGTTTAATGATATACTAATAACCTCATGCTATCAAGTTTATTCTATTCTATTGTATTCTCACCCTTTCCTTCCATGCTGGTTTTCAACCTTCACCTATTGAATACATGTGGATTGGTGGAAAAACATCCTGACATGAAAACAAAACAAAACAAAACATATACTTCCGTGTATTCATGAGTCAGCTGACCAAGGATCCACGAATCAAAAGTCGCCTGTAGCTGGATCGCGTTACATAACAACATAATCGAGATCTATGCTCGCCGAAACATTGTGAGGAGATGACGGTCGACACGGGCACCGACAGTAAGTGGACCCACTTCACCTCTTGGTTGTTGATGGATTTATTTATTTTTATGTCAAAATTAATTTTGCCTTTAGTTGTGGTCACAGTATCAGATGCAGGAGAATCGATTCAGTAGAATTGATAACTTCACTGACATCAGTCCAGGACACATGGCAGGTGTTGATGAAATAGAAGACAGTGCAAAACTTTCATTTGTTGTCTTCGCTGTATCTTCACTGTAATATTCCTATGTGTGTACCTAGTTCTTAATAGTGAGTTCATAGTAACTTTATCCTACTGTATGGTATTTTTTATCTCCTATGGTATCACTATAGGCTAATATTCCTATACTGTAGTTTTAACATAGTTTATAGTTTTGCTGTGATATTTATATAGTATACTAACATTTATTGTAGGATTATTATAATTCTTCTTCCATACCGAGGCTAGCTTGTTTCAAAAGTAGGTATACACTTTATTAAATATTATCATAGAAGTATAATTTGTAGTATTAATAAATGCTTTTAATGTTTAATATTATCAACTGAATGTTAAATTATGTTGTATTAAAAATGACTACAATTCTACCGCTTTTCATAATAATAACAATAATAATAATAACAATAATATTGATAATAATAATAATAATAATAATAATTGCACACCTACTTTTGAAATAACCAGTATAACCAGTATATCTGTCTGCACCGGTTATATGCTATGTAGGTATATAGGTATATGGCTGCAAGCTATAAAAAAAAAAAATTGTAACTCAAAAGTATTTGCTGAACTACAAAAAGAGACTTGAATGTAGGACAAGCTGTTATCCCCAAGAAGTTGACAAAAAAGTACATACTGTAATGGAAGGATTATAATAGGATTATAATAGGATTATGGATAATCCTCCAACTGTAACTTTTGCTCCAGTCTACACTGCACTCAGATGATTATTGTACCAAAAAAGCAAAACCTGTACATGTAAAATATCAAGACTGAATAATGTATTTTGTTTAATTGAATTGTATTCAATATTTTACTGAATATATATCATATCCGTATCTAAATTCTTATCCAGTTAAGTAGTTTTACTCATTTGAGAATCAGTAGTCTATGTTTGACAGAAAGACGTATAAACTGTATGATGATTATATATTAATGTTGAAGGCTTTGCTGTAGCTTTCTGAAACAAGATCTCCACCATTTGATAAAACAGGCAGCTGACAAAATGATTTCTGATATGAAAGTGGAGTTAATTTCTAGAACGCTATACATCCAATTTGTAAAAATAAATGTTTTTGTTGTTGCATTTACAGACATGAAGGACACAGTCGGCACCAGCAGAAGCAGACAGGTCAGAACACAACATCTGTCCAACCTTACACTTATTGTGTTGATTCACTATTTCAAATAGACGATAACTGGCAGGCAAGAAACAACACAATACGATGAGTCACAGCAAAGAGAAGCACAGGCCTTTCAGCACAGAGAGAATTTCTATTATCTATTTGCTTTTCTTGATTGTCTGGAACAAAGGAAACATTTTCCTTTTTCTGGAACTCGTCATGAATATTACACAGCTCAAGTTTAACTTTCTGTCACAACTGGCAATATGCTTTGATTGAAGTATTAAAACATAAATATAGGAACGTAATAACAGTAAGATTGCTTCATAGGGCAAATTTAGACTTTGTGTTCTAGATTATGTTTGGATTGACATGTGAATCCTTGGAAAAACACTGAATCCTTGGAAAAAATGTTGAACGTGAAAATAGTACAAAAAACAAAAAACGATTATCAACAGCTTCAGTATGAAAATACCGATATGACATCGGTCTTCAAAAACCCATATCGGTGTCCACGTGTCTCCTTGGCTGTGCCTCTCACCAGGACAGGTTCAACCTGACGGGCTGCATTTTTCACCAGGCAAATTTATTGAGGACTCTGGAAAACACAGAGGAAAATTGTGGATTATACTCATGATCGTGAGAAAGGTTAAGGAGTGGGTGGTTAAGGAGGGTGTTGATCATTGTGGCAGACTGGGGGGAGGGAGTGGGAGAGGCGTAGGCTGGATCCAGGAGAGAGTCGAGTCAGTGGACTGATTCTCCTGGATCCAGACTACGCCTCACCCATTCCCTCCCCTGAGTCTGCCACAATGATGTAGAGAGCAGCAACAGTGAGGTGTTTGTTCTGTTGTGCCATGGGAGAAAAGAAGGCAAGGAGGGTGGAAAGGGACAGTAAATTGAGAAATGTTTGTATGTGTGTGTGTGTTACCCCGAACTCTGCAGCCAAAACAACATTGTGAAACATTGTTCCCACTGTTGTCGTGGCAGAGCAAAGGTAGCTGGTATTTAAAAGGTCTGCCCAAAGGTGACATCACTCCCTAGAAAATATTTTCCCATTGAGTTAACTGATTCTGGCATGGCTCAGATTCACCTTGTACTAAATACACTGTAACACATGACACATATGGATGTTCAAAACATTTGCTTTACATTTAACATGTCAGATGTTTAGCAAACACTCTTATCCAGACAGTTTTTATCTACTGTCACTGCAATGGAAGAATAAGCTTAAATTAATTTACTGCCAAAATTGAGAGCTGCCCAAATAATAATAATTAATAAAAATCAGAAAGATATACAGATCAATACAGATCTGTCCTACTTGCACATATTTGAATATTTATTGTTGGTCAATTGTGTTGATGCTGCATGTTTTTGGTAGTTATTCCATGTTCTCACGCTTCATGTTTACATAGTTTCACCACATGTTTACTGTTTATCTTATCGTGGATATGAAAAGGGAAATTCATACCTGATGCTTTTGATACAATGAAGCTATACCTGAAACATGCAGAGACATGTTACTGCTAGTCTATTTATTTTATCTTCTCCAGTGTCATGACTTACCTCTAGGAGGTCCGATGGTGCTACATGCCTCACCCTAACGAAAACACGAGCCAGTCAAAGTGTTCTTTGTTTGTGCAGATCAGGTTTTCACTTCACCATTGAACACACATGACAGTCTCACCTAGAGCTGCCATCCCAGCCAAAACTCTCTCATCTGTATTGGTTTCAGTGCATGTTCTCATTATCAGATAGCCTAGCTGTTGTTTCAGAGTCTTTGTATTCCATTTAAAAGTATCTGGGACAAAAGTGGTGCAGCTCAAGACAAAACACAACATCATGGGATTGTGCTGCATCGTGTTATCAGAGTTTCAAGCACATGTCTTGTTTCTGTTGGACCCAGGAGGGCTCTGGAGGTCTGTGGGACTCTGTGAAGAAAGCAGCCTTCGTCATCGGATCTGGACTCTTGTTCTTGGCTGCATTCAGCAACTCACTGACATGGTAGTAACTTACCTTTAAACCAACTTGTCTTGTGATGAACCTGAGAGATGATATTACTATTATTATTATTATTATTATTAATAAGTATTACGATACTGAGTATGGAGACATTTATTAACTGTATGCAACTGTTAATTTACTTAGAGTAGAACAGAACAGAACATGACAGGACTGACTAGGACAGGACAGGACAGGACAGACTAGGACGGGACAGGACAGGACAGGACAGGACGGACTAGGACAGGACAGACAAGGACAGGACAGGACGGGACAGGACAGGACGGACTAGGACAGGACAGACAAGGACAGGACGGGACAGGACAGGACAGGACTGACTAGGATGGGACAGGACAGACTAGGACAGGACAGGACAGGACAGAAAGGACTAGGACAAGTGTGCATCTGTTTACTCACTCCACTTAGCATGGCGTTGTTGTGTTGTTGTGCAAAAGCATTCCTATTATCGGCATGTAAGCAAACAGACGTGTGAACCTGACCGTGATTCCTCATCCAGGCATCTTCAGAGATTCTGGGGAGCGTCAGGAGATTTCTGGCAGAACCTGTGGACCAAGCTGTACTTGGCATTTGAAGGTCATGATGCTGCCTTGTTCTTCTTGGGTAAGATCATTTTCATCGATAAGCGTTTAATTTTGTCTCTACCATCAATAGGCACAACATGTACTTGTCCAAAGATTTGATCAGTGGAAGAATATTTTGCTCACTTATTTGCTTCACAACATAGTTATTGATCACAGCGGGGCCTTTGTCAGGTCAAGCTCGAGGAGAAAAATCTGTTTCCTGCACAGACGCGATAACAGCATGATAGGCTTGCTTTATATTGATGTATTGAAAAGCAACGTCACATGTAACCTTTTGGTGTACCTGCTTGTGAAAGAGCAGGATGGATGGCAGACTTTACTCTCTCTCTCTCTCTCCCTCTCTCTCTCTCCCTCTTAGCATTTTAGAATCAGGTTTATCACAATCAGTGTCAGTTTCCACATTAGTTCTTCAAGGATTACCTTTTCTGGTGCCTTATTTCATCTTCTGTGAGACACAAGAAGGGCTTTGTTTTGGGACTGATGCACAAAGGGGGAAGTTCATTTGTTTTGAGCCACAGTGGAGCAGTGGGACAGTGACCTGCTGTATCAGCCTTCTTGCCTTGATGATGTCGACTTGATGTACCTTACTAAGGGATAATGGCTTTCTGTATAATGAATTATTGGACTGCAGATTGAATGATGCTTATAAATCTGGCAATCAAATATTATCTATGTAGGACAGTTTATGCTGCCAGTCCAAACGCTGTGCATCACAATAACAGGCCACACCTCATGTCCTGTACAAGGGGTAAAGGTATTTGTGGAGAGATGATGTGTTCAGTAATGTGAACCCGTGGAGCAGACGGGAGTATAATGCAGTTCATTTTTGTAATAATGCCAATTACCCTTTGTCCCAGGGGACATGGAACGTATCTGGGGATGCAGATATTGGCTTTAATTATGCCTTAAATATAATTGATTTCATATTAACATGTTTGGGCCCCCGGGGTTCAGGATGTTGCGACTTTTATTTTTGTTGACATGTATGCTGAAATCCAAAAGGACCCGACTAAAGCCGATTGACTTGTCTCAGGTCGGGATCAAATTGTTGCTTAACTGGCCCAGGTTCGGGTTAAAGTTACTATTATTTGTAACAAAGCAAATTCTTAGCAATTTTGGGCTTTAGCCTCTCAACAAGCTACTGTGTACCTCTTTGCTACAGCTCTGGTTTGGAGAGGTTGACCCTCCTTGACGGTGACCGTTATTCCACAGGGACAATGCTGGTTCCCTTCCTGGCCTTCTGGGTGTCCAATGGTCTGCTGCTGTTGGTGGACACCACCGGCAAACCCTCCTTCATCACTCGCTACCGCGTCCAGGCGAACCAGAATAACCCAGTAGGTTCCATCCCACAATATCATCTCTTACCTACAGGAAGGAGGATGTCTTGTTTCTTTGATTCCTTTCATTTTCTGTCTTGTATCTTTTGATTTCTTTGCCCTCTCTATGTCCTCTGTTGATCTGGTTATGTTCTCCATCTTGTTTTAATGTACCCTTTGTAACATGGACTTCATGTTTCTTTGATTTCCCTCTTTCACTGTCTTCTATCTTGTCTTTATTACACCTTCTAGAACCTTTTTTTCTACCTGCTTTCTTGTTTTAATTCCCTCTCCCACTTTTCCTGAGTTGATCATTTTCTGTCTTGTACCTCATGATTATTTTCCCCTTCTATTTGTTCTTTGCTAAACTTTCATTTTCCGCTGTTGCTCTCTTCCTGTGATATGAACACATTCTCATTTACAGCACTCAAACCCACCGTCAGCAGACCGGTGGTGAAGACATGGATAGAACTAGATGTTGTACTACTACTACTACTGCTACTACAATTAGTACTATTACTATTACTACTACTACTGCTACTGCTACTACTTCTACTACTACTATTATTACTACTACTACTACTACTACTGCTACTACTACTACTACTGCTACTACTATTACTATTACTACTACTATTACTACTACTATTACTACAACTAATACTATTACTATTACTACTACTACTACTACTGCTACTACTGCTACTACTACTATTACTTCTACTTCTACTGCTACTATTACTATTACTACTACTACTATTACTACCACTACTACTAATACTACTACTACTACTACTACTACTACTAGTACTACAACTACTACTACTACTGTAAATTCTACTACCACTATTACTACTTCTACCACTGCAACTGCTACTACTACTCATAAGGAAGAATACTACATCGTTGAGCCGGCTGGTGAAATGTCCATCAACAGCTTGTTTACTGAGAGAAAGCCTTCGATCTGATGATGCAAGAGAACGTGGAAATGCATTTTACGGCCCCTCGTAACCGCTGATGAGATGAATCTAAAGGAAGTCAAACTAAACTAAACGTCAGTGAAGGCGATTACAAGAAGCTCAGATTAGTTCACTTAACACACATGAGTTCATTTAAAGGATTGAAAGTATTGGATAATAAATGTAGGCCTCTACACCAGAAAATGACACTTGTGGAAAGTGGAAATACAGGTGTGTGTTTGCGAACACGTGTACACACACACACACACACACACACACAAAGTCATGTATCACATTTCGAGTCCAGAAAGCCACCCTTGATACCCTTGAACTTTGCTCAGGTGATGTTCACCTGAGCAAAGTTCTCTTACTGCGTTTCATTAATCAATGTTGTTGGACACTGGAGAGATAAAGACAGACGCTACTGATAACCAGGTTACTTTCACAAAGTAATCCCTCACGGATTACTGATTACCTTTTTAAGATTAGAAGATAATCCACAGGAAGATCACGCTCTGACTCCGTGATCCATAGACATGCAGGTCAAAACTGGTTATGCTGATACACAGACTGGGAACATTTCAGGAACCAGTATTTCAAGATGTATAAAATTATGTGACAGACTAAAAATGAATTGACTTAATTGATTTTTCAATTAACCAAATCAGTATTCACCGATTTTTCCAGAATATACAGGAATGGTTAACCACCATTTTATTTGAGGAGCAGTTTACTTTTAGGCTGACAAATCTTTGTGACATAAATTCATAATGTACATTGTAGTATCTACATCATGATCTTTTCAGCAAAAAAGGATAACTTAATACTTTTGTTCATATTGGTGGTTATTTGCCTCATGGTGATAAGCCATCTCTGAAACCCAGCTGATAGCGGCGTGAACCAAGGACTTCAGTCATTCATTAACGAAGACCATCTTGTATTGTCTTGTATTATCTATTTTATTTTATTTTGCAAGAAAATCATTTAATAATAAGGTTAAGATTGTTATACCATCTTACTTCCTACAGTTGAGAAACATAAAAAATCCTTTATTTGTTTCATTCTTTTATTTCAATCATTTTTCCCACTTTGCACCCTGACAGGCTTAGATAAAATATAATGGTGAGATAATAAATATACCATTACATACATACAGAGAGATAAGTACGTTTTCGTTCTCTCTAGCTTGATGAGTTTATCCAACTTGGACCTCTCTCCTTCCTCCTCCTCTTCCTCCTCCTCCCACCCAGGTGGACCCAGTGAAGTTGCGCCATGCAGTGAAGACAGTCGTCTTCAACCAGGTGTTCATCTCTGCGCCCATGGTGGTGGGGATATACTACCTGATGACCTGGAGAGGGAACCCCTGCGGCCCCGAGCTGCCCACCTTCCACTGGGGCCTCATGGAGTTCGCCCTCTGCGCCATCATGGAGGAGATCCTGTTTTACTACTCACACAGGTAGGGGAGGAGTCAAGTCGAATCTGTGGGGAAATCCTGTCGTTGAAGCAGCAAAAGTAATCAGATACGGCAAAGAAAAAAGATTGCTTACTTAAAGCTGCAGCGTCTCAATTAGGAGGGATGGACTGCTCTTCTGCTCTTTTCTATTGAAACTCCACTTTTTGCTGATGATATGAATCTTTACATCACAAATTGCCTAGTGCGGCTTTAAATATGGAGTACCACATTTCATGTACCCAGCAAACATTTTGACGTTGAGTAGATCTTGAGAGTGATCTAGTGAGACTGATCCTCTTCCCCTTCCCTTCTCAGACTGTTCCACCATCCTGCCCTCTACAAGCACATCCACAAACAGCACCATGAGTGGACCGCCCCCATCGGAGTGGTTTCCATCTACGCCCATCCTCTGGAGCACATGGTAAATGATGTCCTGCTAGTTCCCACTGCATTTTCACTCTCTTGACACATAGCAGTAGTAAAAGTAGCGAATACAATTTGATCTATCACTGTCAAAAAGTCACTCTGGACTTTATTTTCTGTAATTGATAGTAGTTTTGTTGATCTGTTGATGTCACACTAAGGACCATACCAATAATTCAGGTCATTTTGAGGTAGGACAATTTTGAAAAATTTTGGTGCATAACATGTACCCAAGATGTCGTGGCAACAGCATACCTACTGCCCCTTTAATGTGTCCTTCGAGAGCAACTCACTTCTTCTTCTTCTTCTTCCCACCAGTTCTCCAACATGCTGCCCGCGGTGATTGGTCCGGTGATCCTGGGTTCCCACCTGGCCACCACGTCCCTGTGGTACGCCCTGGCTCTGGTCAGCACCACCATCTCCCACTGCGGATACCACCTCCCGTTCCTGCCCTCCCCCGAGTTCCACGACTTCCACCATCTCAAGTGAGTCTGCCAGTCCACTTTTTATTTTCCAAGATTATTTTTATGCCGTTTGTTTTATTGTTTATTAAGACAGTGGAAAATGACAGGAAACGCAGAGGAACAAATTGTTACTGGTTTAGTTGTTCATAAGACAAATATATATTCATTGATCTCAGTGGGACTAACTTGAACAAATTTAAGTAAAATGTAAAAACAATAAAATTAAATTAAAAAAAGAAAGAAAGAAAAAAAACAAGAAAAAAAAGTTTAGTTATTTTCTTTCCCTCCCACTCCCTACTTCCTGGTTTCAGGTTCAATCAGTGTTTTGGGGTCCTCGGTGTGCTCGACAGGCTCCATGGCACCGATGCCAAGTTCAGGCAGACCAAGCAGTACGAACGCCACAGTCTGCTCATCTGTCTCACCCCACTGACCGAGAGCATCCCTGACGCACCCAAGAAAGTCCAGTGATGACCTCTGACTCTTGACCTTTAACCTCAAGCCCAGGCTTCCCCCTGCATCAGCGGCACCACACATGGGGTCCCCTGATATCAGCAGGGTGCCTTGTGAAAAAACCAATCAATTCAAAATGGTTGTAATGTAATTTGATTGTTTGTGTGTTTGTTTGTGTAAAGAGTTTGTGGGACTGCATGGAAACCACTGTGAAAGCCACGTAGTCTGTGATGTAAATGTTGGGAATCAGCTGCCTACAAGAAGTTGCAAGTGTGAGAGCTACTCATCCTCGAGTCTGGCACTGGGGTGGCTCCTCTCTTCTTCATGTATCTCAATAGTTTAAAATCCTTTCCTCCTATTTTTTCATCTCCTGCTGCCCTGAGGAGACTGAAAGGAAGAACAAATTCAGCTACTTTTTACGTCTAAAACAATTTATTGGCACAGAAAATAAGGACATTTTCCAAGAAAGAGTTAAAACACCCATCGGCATCCAAGAGTATCTGAATTTTTTCTTCCTCTCTATCTATCTATCATGCACTTTGGTTGCAGGGTGAGGTAGTGGCAGTTTTGGTCCATGACTCGACTGACAACTGACAACGACGGAGAGCATTTTCTAGCATCAGCCCAAGAAAGTGTAAATGCAGCATCAGTGTCGGGGTAGTGTGAATGCAGAAGGTCTACTAAAGAGAGAAAGCCTAGGGTGGGGGTCACTGAATGTACACTGTTGAGCCTTATTTCAGCGATAGCCCCAATCTGCTCTCACCCTACCTACTCCCTCTTAACATTCAAGTCAGGTCGCCCTAAACAGCACAAGGAATTGAGACGGACAGAGCTGGAGTACTTGGGTCCAGTCTCATGACCACTTTCTTCTCGTCCCATCCCCAGTGGATGCTCACGTGACGTTTTTCTGCCTAAATTAGTAATTTTACTTAAGTTTGTGACGTTTTTCTGCCTAAATGAGTAATTTTACTTAAGTTTGGTTTATTCTGTCCCCAGCACTATACACAATATAAGGGATTTCACTTGTACAAACCTGTATGTAATGGTCCTCAAATGTCTATGCACTGATTTGTTGGAAGTGGAAGGGAATAGCACAGGAGATGTGCATATAGATCTCCATGTCTATTCATCTTGAACAAATTGCCTGATTAGAGACGTGTACACCATTTGCCTGTTTTGGTCTTGAATAGGACTCGATTTGCTCTGGTCTCGGAATTGACTCGGGCATGACTAGTGTGGTCTTGTAATACAAAAAGGTTTTGGCTTTAATGTGAGCGGTCCCTGAAGGCGATGGTATGACAGTTGTCTGTCCCCAAAGAGAATCCTCCGACTTAAACATTTCACATCGGCATCTTTCTAAATGTAAAAGTGGCACATGAAGAAAATGTTGATAATCTTCCCTCAGGATCAGATTCATCATCTCTCAATTCATTAATCACCCTTAGTGACTGTGTAATTTTATTTTTAATCAAACCATTTATAACCTTGGTAATTTATTAATCTTAAGACATTGTATTATCAATAGTTTTTTTAATAAGAATGTTTAGTAATAGCACTTTCTGCTTTCCTACTGTAATGCTCATCTATAGTAAAGGACTTGCTGTTCAGACAGAAGGGGAAAGTCTTTTACACCATACACACCACCACCGTAGAAAAGACATCTGCACGTTTAGCGGATCCCTTGACTGAAGCATTTCCTTCAATGTTGAATGTGTCTTATGTATGACAAGAGGCCTCAGTAATGGAGATGATGGTTTGTATTAGAAAATAAATGCTTCATATGAGGAAAAAACATTTCCTGCTATGATTTGACTCAATGTTAGATGGTCCTCTGAAAGGGCCTCCATCAGTTTGGACCCCAGGATAGATTTTTACACCAATTCCTGACTGGACTGTTGAAAAAAAAAGAAGAAATAAAACCATTAAAAAATTGAGATGTCTTTCATTCTGTCTCTAGTCAGGGATATGACCAGGAACACAAAAATATCTCCCATAAATGTGAGAGTTGCATGTCCAAAAAACCCACATGAAATCATGTAATATAAATTATATAGAAATATTTTGATGTTTTTATTTTATTTATCAAGTCTGGTCATCTGTCAGTTTGAGACAATTCAACACCAACCGACAGCCAAGCAAAATGAAGCAATCAGTTAAGTGCTGGTCAATAACGCCCCCATGTGCATTCCTTCTTTATCACACAACACAATAGAAATAATCACTCCACAACCTGCAAATGTTTAAGGTTTTTTTGTCCGTTTTATGTTTTTTCTTTATTAAGGAAAAGCATAATTACTACAAATTACAAATAACACTAATAGCGAATCACATCAGCCTACAAAGCAGATATTATGAATATTAAATGTTATAATACAAGATCTCATTCAAGTATTTTACATTTTCATTATATATTTTTTTGTTCCTTTTTTCCTAATTTTTGTCTTTTTTTTCCTCATGACAAGCCTAAGATATTGTAATGGTAATGAACTATTAACACGATTTAATGGTTCATATACAGCTATTTCTTATTTATATGGCTTTATGGAATTTTGTCCTTTTTTTCAGTCTCCAGACATCATAACCAGCCATATTCCTCTGAGCAACAACACAAACCCAAGTCGGGGTCTCTCACTCTCTCCTCCCATTTTCTCCCAACCCTTTTCCATTCCATCATCCTCTCAAGTGTCCGGCCATCCGGCCAAGTCCATGTCAAGTTGCTGGGTGGCGGGCGCTGCGCCCCCTAGAGTCTGTTTGGAGAGCTAGCAGCAGCTCTCCTGCTATGCTAATAGATGACTGAAAACTCCCAAACCACATGCCTTCCCTCCCAATCCCCTGTCCCAGTCCAGGAAACGCAGGGAGGGGGGGATGCAGAGGTGACAATCACATTGGTGGAGGGGGGCGGGGCCTGTGGCTGTCTGAGGAAGAACACCTCCTAGTGGCCATCCACCAGGTCTGCAGCCACACACCAGCTCACCCATTCAAAGGTTTCTTTACTCTTTTTCACTCTTAAATCTGATTTTTATGTTTTTAATCCTCGAGTAAACAATTCTTGAGTGAGTGATTCGGCAAATTGTAAGCCTCAAAATCAACACAAAGCTCCCTGGAGTTAAGCCAACAAGACAGGAAAAAAAAGCTAAAAACAAAGTCAAGTCTCGCTAACGCGTATCTTTTTTTTTTTTTTTTCTCCATCAATGCCGGCTTAAGAAAAACAAAATTAAAAACAAAAACATGGACATGGATATGACAAATGGACATCCTAATGCAGCGGGACAACCATCCACCACCATCCTGCTGAACTCTCTGAGATAAGGAGGAACTTAAACGAACAACCAATTGATCACAATGGAAAAGGACCAATACTCAATGATCACCTGGAGGAGAGGCACAGGGTTCCTATACGGTTTCAATTTCAAACTTTTCCAGACAATTTCTTAAATGGATTAGAAGATTTTGCTTGAAGATGTGCCGAGAAGCTCAAGATCACTACTCGCAACAGATATCACAGTATGTGAAACGACACAGGGTCATTTCAGTGGGTCATGGAGTAGCCGCATGTGTACCGAGACTGAAAAAGAAAAAAAAAAGTTTTCCAGACTTTCACCAATTCCCAAACTTCTCCATACCAGTAAAAGACTTTCCGAGACTCTCCTGATCATAGGAACCCTGGAGGCTTTGGCTCACGATATCAGGTTGTTGATCTTCCCAGCATACACAGTTTGTCACTGTAATCCATTAAGAGAAAGAAAAATCCACCAAATTAAGTAGAATTTCAAATGAATTACTAGAACTGTTATGCTAAGGATTTTTTTTTTTTTGCATTGAATGTCTGTTGACGCCCTGATGTCAATTTTCCCTTTGTGTTTTGTTCTCATCCACAGAAGTCCACAGATGTTTTGACAAATGCATACATAACACTGAGACAAACCCCATCTCCATAACATTGCTAGAAACACAGCAAATTGAAATTAAAAAGCATTTAAAGATAATCATAAAAGACAAATTAAAAAAAAAAAAAAAAAGAAAAAAAAAAAAGTAAGAGTACATACACATGTAAGGCGAGAATATATAATCTGTTCTATAAACAATAAAACAAGTAGCAGGGAGTCGTAATCATTTCTCTTCATCTGTCAAATTCACATTTACATTAGTGGAGGAAAAAAAAAAACTATTTGATATCATCAGTACTCGAGTTGGATAAAGATTAAATTATCCACGCTAGATTATTAGAGTTCAGTTGACTGTGGTAGACTGGAGGTGAGCAAAGTGTGTAGGTCTTGTGTCCAGTCTTTATTTGTCCGTTGATTGTTGAATTTCCTCGAACAGAACAGTTTCCACACTGAGGCAAAATACCAATCTGTGTGTGTGTGTTTCCTATTCAGCTTGATCATGTGTGTATCAATAACTGTGTGTGTGTGTGTGTGTGTGTGTGCGCATCTATATGTGTCTTGTATGTGAAACAGGAGAGGTGGCGAGTGCCCGAGGCCGAGCCAGACCGGTGGTGTCGAGCCAAGGCCTTGTTTAGCGGTGGGTTGTCTGAGCGATCCCCCCCCCCGCCCGCCATGGTGAAGCCAAAAGCCAAAAGTCTGAGACCTGCTATAGCCCCGCCCACCCAGCATCTCCCCCAGAGCACCCACAGCATGCCAGCCCTCCCATAACCTTTGTTTCTTCAAGTAATCCGGATTGATGATTCCAGTCCTTTAGCGTCAATGGTGATCAATTGATGGATGGATGTCAAAACGGATGGACAAATGGATGGATGCAGCCTGTCCAATGGAGCGGGGGAGGGGGCATAAGTCCGGAAGGGAAGATCGGGCGTGTTGCCGCCCTCTGAAGCGTTTGGGGAAGGGCGTGAAACTCTCCCCAGGTTGAAGCGTTTTAGCACAAAAAGCCACAACTTGCAAACACAGGGACAAGGGGGATTAAAGGATTTGTAACAGACCATATGACACTTGGAAGACAGTTCAGAAAAGTGACGGGGGGGGGGGGGGGGGTGGGGGTTGGGCAGACAGGGCGCCACCTAGTGGCCCCTGCTGGAAATGGTGACCGGTATTGCGTGATTTGCGCTTTCAATGCTGTACAATCAACGTTAAGGTGGCGGGCACGTTATAAGCAGTAAAACCATTAAAATAAGGCAACTTTCAATGATCATGTCCGTACTGAGGGACTGGTAAGAGTTTTCTTTTTTTTCCTTCTCTTGATCATTTGGTTTTGTAATATTTTTTCCCCTCAATGTTCAGCCTTAAAAGAAAATCTAATCTTTCTAATTTTTCAAAATATTTCCAAGTTTCCAAGCCCACCACTTGCTCCGAAGAAATAATAATCATAAATCTGAGTTCTGAGTGAGGAATCACATCTTTCATCCAGCAGAACAGTGTGGATCAAGGAGTCTGTAATAGAAAGGGGGGGGTGGGGGGTCCACAAAATTTTTAGTTGCCGTCCTCAAAAAAAAGAAAAAAAAGAAAAAAGAAAGATCCATTTCCAGGATAGTAAATAACCACTGAACAATCCACCGTATGGATTGGGCATAGTTTCCGAAAAACAAAAAGGTTGCGGACACTTCATCCATTCCCTCAACTTTTGTCTCATAAAGACAAAAAGGTCGTTTTTTTCTCTCTGAAAACTTAGGAAATTGAAATGGCAGAGCCTTATTTATTGTTTTTTCTTCCTTTTTCCTCAATCACAAGTTGTCAAAGGAAAAAAAAAAAAAATGCATGCTTGCATGAAGGACTGGACTCCCCCTCCCCCCCCCCCCCCCCGCCATGGCGCAGGAGGAATCGGCAACTTGAAGACGTAGTTGAGTTGATCCGTATGGCCTGGGGTGTTCATGGAGTTACTTCAGTGACTTGGCATCCGGTGCAGGGGCAGAAGCGGGGGCCTTCTGGCTGGTGTTTTTGGCATCATCCCTGGCCGCGGGGCCCTGGGCGGCGGGGGCCGGGCTGGGGCCCATGCTAGCTTGGCTGTGGGGGCGGCTGGAGGGCAGGGAGGGGTGCCGGCGACGGCCATCACCGCTGGACGAGTGTCTTCTGCGGCCTCCTTCCTCCATAGGGGGCTGGAAACCAAAGACAACCATGGGAGAGATTATTATATTTCAGTGTGAAAAGTTCATTTCAAAACACTACAAATCCATTTTGAAGAAAAATGAATGACCTGAAATATTTTAATGTAGAGTTAACAGGGTGTGTAAAGGGGTAATTTTGTCAAGGAAGAACTAAAGTGACCTACTGTGCTTGATAAGTACCATAAATAGTTTTCATATTGTGCTTTCAATCATTTTCTAAAAGGAGGTGTCACCTTTTTCAAAATGGTAGAAATTCATAGTGGAATGAAACCTTATATCTTAAAGGGTAATTCCGGGATTTTTCAACCTGGCCTCTATGTCCACAAAATCGCTTTTCATACCTTTAAGTAGATCCCAAAAGTTTCTGAGTTTCTCCGGTCCATCGGCTCAACCGGCAGTCGGGTAACGGCGGCTCGATGGCGGCAACGTAATCTGTAAAGGCATACTCGGCCGGTCAAAGTACGTCCACTAAAAGTGCTTGTTTTTGCCACTGACGGGCTCAGATTGTTATTTGTGTGTCTGACAACATTACCGAAAGGATCGCTACAGAAATACCTGTTTTTAACCAGAAATAGACCTTTTTTTAACAACAACTCTGAACGCTCAACTCTGACAAAGCTGTAGTATGAAAGCAAGAGGATTCACTGGTTGTCGGATAGAGGGCGGTTGTTTACACGATCCTTGTCTTGCAACAGTGAATCCTCTTGCTTTCATACTACAGCTTTGTCAGAGTTGAGCGTTCAGAGTTCAGAGTTGTTGTTAAAAAAAGGTCTATTTCTGGTTAAAAACGGTCTATTTCTGTAGCGATCCTTTCGGTAATGTTGTCAGACACACGAATAACAATCTGAGCCCTTCAGTGACAAAAACAAGCACTTTTAGTGGACATACTTTGACCGGCCGAGTATGCCTTTACGGATTACGTTGCCGCCATCGAGCCGCCGTTACGCGACTGCCGGTTGAGCCGATGGACCGGAGAAACTCAGAAACTTTTGGGATCTACTTAAAGGTATGAAAAGCGATTTTGTGGACATAGAGGCCAGGTTGAAAAATCCCGGAATTACCCTTTAAGTGAAGTTTCTGGAATAAAGTGCAAAACGGTGAAGCTAAGAGATGAGAATGAAGCAGTAGCTACCATTTCACAGATGTTTTGAGACTTTAACCACTAAAGTGATAGCTAAAAACCCATGTGGCAATATGTTTGGCTATCTGAGAACATGAAAGAGCTGAATCCTGAGGGCAGGTCTGGTCAAAAATAGAAATGGGAAACCCCAGCCCAGCATGAAGAATATTCTACTTACATCGATTCTGAAATCTTCCAGACGCTTAAACTTGCTCAGGTGCTCCTGCAGCTTGGGATCGATCTCCATGTTCTTGGCCTTGGAGTATTTAAGGAAGGCCCAGAACTTCTCCAGTCCGTAAAGCTGGCCTGTGGACGGGAGACAAGCATTGGTCACTTCCACAATAAGCTCAACAGGGTTTTCCTGGCTCTTTAGAGCAGCTTTGGTAATATCATGACAAGTGGGTTGAGTGTTGTGAGGTTATGTGGGGTTGGAGACACATAGAAACACTTATAAGGCTATATGAGCATATTCCTTAATACAAGAAAAACCTCATTGAAATGCACTCCGAGGTTTTCCTTACATTGTGCTGGTTGTGTGTGTTTGGTTTTCTCACCAGCTTCGTAGTCTTTAACAGTCTCCTCCTGGAAGTCCTTGAAGATGTCTGGTCTGAACTTCCTCTCCAGGCCGTAGCTGTAGTACCTGAACAGGCACTCCAAGCCGTACCTGAAACACAAACAAGAACAAATAAATAAATAAATGAAACGCAGGAAAACAGACGCAGAGAGAGGGGGGGGGGGGGGGGGGGCATAGGACAATGCAGCTTGGGGTGAAACCAAGAGAGGAGACTCTGCTGAGTCAGCAAGGGGAAAGTTTACACAAAGTCAATTACTATTATTGAGATTAAAAAGGATCCCTGTTTCTTGGTGCCTTGCCTATAGTCCATGTTGGTGCCAAAGAACATTAGAGAGTCAACTCAACTAAAACTTTACACAACTGTAACCAAAGTACCGATCACAGTAGCATGTGTTTTATACTTGTTGGATTAATGGTTGTTTTAATCTATGTAGTGTACCAGATACTTGGGGTTTACCACAAAGGAAATAATAATGTGTACAATCTAACTAACGTTTCTGAAATTGCCAAGTGAACTGACAATCTGAATTGTCCAGATGCAGTTAACCCCGCCCGTCTGGAGCGCCAAGACAGATAAAACAGATGCTATGAAAGATTTGCAAATACTATTTCAACTCAACTCTCCACTATCACACTATTGTTAAAAAAAACAACAGTAGGGATTCAGTGTCTTGCTCAAAGACACTTCAACAAGTCTGGCAATAAAACAAAAATCTAATACAAGTTTTCCTAATAATGTAAAGATGAAAACAGGCTTGGCACCGTCTATGGAAACAAATTGTACCTAAAGCTGCAGCAAAGAATGTCTTAGGGCGATGATGAGGCGGCTGGAGAATCATGACAAACACATTTTCATTACACTAATTGCTCCTTGTAAGCCATTATGCCATCAACTAGGGAGGAGCACTCTCATTTATTCCAGTGCAGACTAATATGAAGTTATCCAACCGACTAATTGTCTAAAAATCGAAAGGGACCAAAACAGATTTAACTGACAAATCTTTGATGTTCACTGCATTGAGCTTTGCAGAAACAGGCATCCCTGGACAACCCAGGCAATGGATATATATATATATTTTATTTTTTTAACCAAAGTATGTTTAATGGAGAGGTTCAATTTATGTTAACCAAGTCTTTTCTCTTGTCGACCAATACGTCACCCAGTGATAAATGTACTTGTCCATGAATCATTTCCATCCCTATCACAGACTTTATTTGGCCACTTGTTAATGTACATCTGTGTTAATAGAAATATCGCCATTTACACCGCCTCAAACTACTGCCCACCGTTAAACACCAAACCTCTCCTGGCCAGCTTCCTCACCTGTATCCTTCTTTCCCATCCTCTACCACCAGCTGCCTGAACTCCTCGTACATCTTCCTGTTGAAGTGATCCCTCAGGAAAAATGACCAGAAGCGGAACAGCGTGTTCATCTCCTGCGATTGGCCGATTCCCAGCCGCTTCCGCTCTGTGATTGGTTGAGAAGATGGAGATGAGAGGTCAGTGGGGAAACAATGATGACAGTTGGACATCTGTTGAGTGTCCACTGGAAGTCTAACAGTAGGTACACGGCAGCGGTTAGAGGTTAGCTGTATAGTAAAGTGGGATGGTGCATCGTGCCGTCGGTGCTGATCTCACCATTTAGGCAGCGCCGGCGGTACTTATGGTAAACGTGTTGCGTGAAGCCGTTCTCCTTGAGCAGCTCGTGGGAAGGGTGCTGGAACTTGGGGAGAGGACTGAGGCGTGCAACCAATGTTACCCAGGGCAGGGGTGCCCTCCGACGGGCTGGCGTTGGAGCTGGAGGGGGGGGGGGGAGACGGAGAGGGAACAGCTGTTAGAAACACTTACAATAGTAAACAGGATTAACCTCTGCAAGGTATCAGTACATTCTCACACCAAAGTCACCACACAAAAGTCCTTGATTCACTGTACCAGGGAATTAAAAGACAATTCCACCCTTGGATACACTTACAATGTTATCATCAATCTGTCAATCAATCAATCCAGGAGTTGTTTTGTGATCAAGTGTTATAATTTACCTTTTTTTTTTGTACTCGCTTTCCCTCAACCTGCCTCTTCGACTTCACTTAATGATTTCCTATGCTTCCCTGCTTCCTATATATTTGACAACCCCCAGAGAACAGGAGTGAACTTGTTCAATACCCGACACCAGAATTTAATTTGGGCAAACTGGGCAAATCTCCAAGATCTCACAGTTATGTGTGATGGGACACTCTACTTTATAGTGTATAGTGTATTTAACATTAAAAAAATGAATTGCCTCAAACTGACCATTAATATGAACATTATTAGCATTATGTTCTTAAAATGACAAATGAGAAACCAGTGCTCAAATCTCATTGGTTAACAGTATACATCTGAACATAGTCATTGTCTAGCACTTTTGGGATTTCCAATATTTGATCTAAATGTTCGTTAGCTGAAAGTAGCCGGGGGGGATCAGGACCGACAATCCAGTCTGGAGGAAAGAGAGGCTAACCTGACGGAGGCGGTACGGGAGCGATGCTCTCTGGAGTCCATCACCCAGCCGACGTGGCACTCCATGGGAGGGTTGGAGCTGTGTCGGGTCTTCCTTTTCCTGGGAGTCTGGACGGGAAGGGGACACAATCACAATGTGGGTTAGCATTCATTAAACAGACACTGAATGGCCATCAGTATACATGGAAATGAAGTAGCAGTTTGCTCAAAAAAGCTACTTCTTCATATATTCTTCTTCTAACTGGAGTGAAGACCAGAGAAGGAAATCACAACTAAGAGCACAGGCGAGTCCATTATATTTAAATAAAGTTACAGGGACTGGAAGCGTATCGGTTCTGAATCCAGCCAGTGTCAAAAGTGTAAGATCGCAAGTGACCGGAAAACTCTGTCAATTAAACAAGCTACCGAGTGCATGTGAGTCGACCTGGGAGGTGTGATGCCACCCCTCGCATGCCCGTCGTCTTACCTTGGCATCGACAGGCCGGCTTTCTTTCACCACGGGGTAGAAGCGTGGCGTCATGGTGGGGTCCTTCCGGTGAGGGGTGCGAGGTGTGCGGGGTGTCCGGGCACTGCGGTAGTTGGGCGAGTCAGGCACGGTAGTTGGCAGCGAGCGTGCTATTGTCGAAGGCTCGGGGGCACCGAAGAGTTTGTTCGCCAAGGCGTCTGTAGGAACTGAGGACATGAGAAGGACGTGAGAAAAAAAAAAAAAAAAGGCAAAATAAAGCTTGACCGTCGCAAAAGGGGCTATTTACAAAAGGCTTCATATGTAAAATGAAGGCTTTCATTCCAAAAGGCGACATAATCCCTTTGGAAACTCAGTAGTCAGCATCTCAAAAGCACTGATGATTGTGAGAAAAACCATCAAATCATCTGTAACTCTGGGATGAAACTCTACAAACCGAAGGTAATAGCTTGAGAATAGTCATTCATGTTACTGTGCGGTTGCGAGCTCTGAAGCAAAAGGCTGATCATTCATTAGTGAGTGGAGTGAAGCCACCGAGTCGTTTCCACTTCAGTAATAGATAGAAAATACATGTTCTATTAGTCTTTGAGCCTGTAGTGTGATTGGATGAGAGTCAGTGAAGTGTTTTGAGAGTTAACATGGACAAGGTGTACAGCGAGCACACAAACGATCAGGACCACTCCTTGATGTTGAGTTACACCCTGTACCCCGTCAACAGCATTTCCCCTTCATGACTGAAACATATTTTATCAGTGACTCGTGGTAGATTACAGAAGTGCATGTGTCCCTGTGCTTGTGCTTGTCCTTACTCTGCTTGGGCTGTGGGGGGCCCGGGGGGACTTCCTGGTTGGGGTCAACAGGGGGTTCGGGGGTCAGGCAGTCAAACTGTTCGCGGCTGATCAGGTGGACCTTCTTGAAGTTCTCCACCTCTTGCTGCAAAAACGAGAATATTCAGCATTGGTGAGATGGCAGGTGGGAGAGTTTCCTTCCCAGGACTTGACTCGGATAGAAAAGGCATCCATGGCTTGTCGGGGTTGAGAGGTAAAATGTTCATGTGACAACGCAAGCCTGTGCAATATGGCCGTAAAGTGACATCAAGGTGACAAGAACTTGCTATAGCAGGTGTATCTGTATCTGAGTAGCCAGCAAACCGTCCATATCCAACACTTTGATTCAACAGAAGTTCACTGTGCTATCCAAAACTATCTTTCTCAAACAAACAGCTCAAAAAGGAAATGTTGAAAGGAAATCACGTTTTAAGTTTATGTGTGACAGAATCAGGACATGAACAACATTTAAAAATGAACAAAAAAAAGCAGAGAAGTGAACAGGAATGTAAACATATTAATCTTTAACAGACCGTTTCTGGAACAGTCTGGAGACTGAGACACAGCAGCAGAACATGGCAGCCAAAAGCAGCATTTTCAACCTCAGTCGGACTTCCCTACCGTCAGGCTCTCTAAAATGAGTGAACCAACCAACCAACTAAAACACGGTTATATGAACAGACTAACACAATGGCCAACACCAGTGGTAACCAACTGCTCAAAACTCCTAGTAGTGGTTTACTACCACTTCGATTACTACTAGTACAACTCCTACTTCAACACCACAACCTAATGGTATGAAACAACTACTCAACAGGGTTAGGGGGACTATCACCCAACTTCCAATCACCAAACTCATCAAGCATAACTCACACTTTGCTCCATGTTGAACCAAGTGTCCTCAGATCTTTGAACGTCCATCTTTGCCCCCTCCAGAAACCTGTCCACCCCTCAGGCCGAGGCCTTGTCCGTGGGGTTTATTTATAAACAAGCGCCCTCTGTTCCACATGCCACTGGATGTGTGCCTGGGAGCACGTGAAGCTCCCACAAAGCGCCCAACAATACAACAATGGGCAGCGGTGACAACAAAAACAAAAAATAAAAAGTTCCCTCTCCTGGACAGAAGCTTTCTGTTGTGTGGAGTTAACCAAATCCAGAACCAGCTCTAACTACAGAATAATGTATCTACACATCATCTAGCCTTGGGCAGAAACACCTCCAATATGAGGATGCACATGGAAGCTGTCAGAAGAGGCCTCGGCTTCTGGACCTGTGAATGTTGTTAGGTGACCCAGACATGTTTCTAGGCAGGTTGGAAAGGCCTCTGAAACACAATTTAGACCATGTGACCCCCAAAAACTCTCCATTGATCTTAACAACATTTAGCTCACCTGACCTTGACACACTACAAGACATTTACACAACACATGACCGATACAATAGGAGCAAGACAAAACACAACAGGACTTCTTATTCAATTAGTTTGACAGAAATGAGGCAAATACAAATCCCCAAATGTCAACAATGGGAAGAAAGCGAAATAGCCGACTTGATTGTGTCTTGTCGTCTTGCTGGCGCCAAAATTATGACAACTGCAGCAGATCAGTCTACCGTAGGGTCATAATACTACATAGGGCAGTGTCAATATGATTTCCAGAGCTGCCAGGGTTAAAGTTCTTGGGCTTGAAAACCTGTGAAATACCTACCATATAGTTACATGTAAAATGACCTCACCTTGATGGTGGTAAAATACATTGGGGTCCAAAAGTCTGAGTCCACTACCAAGAACTGTCGGTCATTCATCAAAAACTAATTTTTCATTTTTCCTCAGTTGAAACGTCTTATTTAAGAAGACATTATCCAGAACTGATACAACCCAGAATTTGTAGATCTTTGAGAAATGCTCGTATGAAGGTTTTCTCAAATTGTCACGCCATACAATTGATTCATGACCTCACCTTAATGGTGGCGTACTCCGGCTCGTAGGTGTCATCCCACAGGTCCTGCTCGTAGTAGAAGAGCCCGTCATTGATCACCTTGACCAGCTCGTTGGTCAGCTTGGAGCGAGAGGTGTGCTGCCCCGTGCGGTCGCCGCCCGGGTGCTTCCTCAGGTACGGCGGCGTCTGCGTCACGATTAGGATCTTGTTGACGTCGTGGTCGTCGATCTCGCAGTCCGAGTCCTCGTCCGACCAGTCGGTGAAGGTGTTGCGGCGCCCGTCCATCTGTGCCATCTCCTCATCGAACATGAAGTCCAGCTCCTCGGGTTCGTCCTGCTCCCCTCGGTCCTGAATGGGGTGAATAAACCATTTGAGAGAGTTAATCGTTTAAATTTGTTTATCTTTTGACCACCAGATGTCACTAGTCAATTTCAGCCATTCATTTCTGTTGGGGGAGAATTAAAGTTCAATATGTTGAAGTTTATCAAAAGGCTGAAGACATTCAACATCTCCTAAAGGGCCGGATGATTTCAGGTTGGAATGGCGTCTCTAGCTGCTAGTATGTAGACGTTTTGGAGAAAGCAATAATAAAGACTTAGTGGGAACAGTACGAGTAATAACCGGGCTTATCCAACAAACCTTGTTGCCCGAGGCGGCAGGGGAGGGCGAGGGGCCGGACTGAGGCACCGGGGAGCGAGCAGGGTCTTCCTTCTCTTTCTGCTGCAACGAGGGGGTCTACATCAGTCATCCAACACCAGCCACAGAGGAGGATGGAGGAGGAAGAGGAGGAGGACGACGTGGACCGAGGGTGGATGGAGGAATGGATACCAAGGTGGAAAGTAAAGAATTGGATGAGGAGGCCAAATGAGACAGGAGAAGGACAAAAGGAGTCAGCTAATAAACCTAAAAGGATAAACGTGAAATACTAAAAAAGGATCGGTGCATGGTGAACAGACTGGACAACTTGATACACCGCAGTGACCATAATCAATCGAGGAGATGAGGGAAATCATAAATAACCACTGACAGGTTTACACATCATGGGCATGCACCACAGACGGGCTCAGACATCGACCCTTTTCCTAAAAACACTCGCTAAGCAGCCCGAACTTTAGCGTCTCTCCACTGACCTTGGGTCTGGCTGGGGAGGGCCTGGGCCTCTTCTTGACCTCGATCCAGGACTCAGAGTCCAGGTCTGGGAGGCTGGCGGACAGGCCCTTGGGCATGGTCTTCAAGTTGGAAGTGTCTGGGTCCGTCTTGGTCTGCTTTTGCACCGGTGTCGAGGACCTGGAGGAACCTGCAGCAGACAAGTATAATCAAAACTTGAGCCCCTATAAAAGCATGGGACGGATGACGACAATCGTTTTTAACATTAAGTTCAATAAATATAAACATGAATTGAAAAAAATAATATAGATGAGTCATGGAAATGTAGTGCTTTCTTCTGGCACTTTGACAAATACATTGACCAGCAATTAAACACCATCCCATGTAACTGCCGTCCCTAGTTCAATGACTCAACAGCAGATCATCTTGCATTGAGCGCTCAATGCCACCCAAGCATTTACCTCCAGGCTGCTCGACCATCTGTCTCGGGACGAACTCGGGGCAGTTGATGAGCTGGGAGAAGTCGGTCTGGGTGTGGTCGGCCATGGTCAGGCCCGGCAGAGGCCATTTCTCCGGCTCCACCTTACGGCGGATCTTCATGTCTATGATTTCCACTTCCTTGCTGTCCTTCAAAGCCTGGCAGAGGAGGACAAAGAAAAGTTGCTTCAGTTTGTTTGTAATAACAGAAACAGAAATACTGCAAGGAGGTTGATGACAAGTGGCATTAAGTGATGTGATTAGTGTGGGAACTGGGGGAGTCCGTGACCTGAGAAGAGGACAGTTTTGTTGTGAGAGGCTTAAAGGAATAGACCAAGTTCTGGGAAATTGGCAATCGTTACCAATTGTTGGTAAACTTACAGTAGATCACAGATCATTCAGTCCGGTGCATCTTTAGCATGCACTAAATGTGGTGTGAAAATGTGGTTGCTCACTTGAAATAGTTCCAAAAATAAACTGCTCAACATCAGCTGAATGTATGGCTCTACAAATCATCTAATTTAAACCATTAACATGTATTACTTCATGACTTAAAGGTCAGTGTCTTTACTTTGGATAATACTAGTCTCCTACTATCACTCAACATTGTTTATGCTTGGAGCACCGGACAGAAGGACGTATGGGGGACACCTGGATGATTTTAGTGTCTATTTTTGTGAGATTGGTCAACTTAAGTGATAAGAATAAAGTGTACTCCTTTAAGGTGGCGTAGAAGACATCAGCACTGTGAGCCTTCACCCCGTTCATATTCTGCTAACCACACCATCCTCTCGGATTACCCTTCCAACTTGGAGGCCAGAAACCTGCCAGCTCATTTGCCATGAACACACCATCAATCACCTGAAAAAGTGAGGTCACTTTTACAAGGATAATCTCTTAAAGACAACAAAAGTGAGGTATTTACATCCAGGATGATGTTGACGTCAGTGGTGAGGGCCTGGACCCGGTGGAAACTGGCAATGAGTCCGATGGGTAGGAAGCCCTCCTGGTCCATCTTCCTCCGCAGGAAGAAGTCACGCTCCAGGTTGTCCAGGCTGAAGTAGTACTCACTGCAGGCAACAGAGACGGGAGGAAGGGCATGATCAATTAAATATATTGGCAAATCAGCAATTGCGGTGCCAAGACAGGGTTTTATTGGCCTCAACTGCTGTACTGCTGCTGGTCCAGGACTGCCAGAACCTCCTCCCCTGGGTTTCTCCTTCTCAGCTTGCCTACTGCGTTGTTGAGGGGAGTGGCCTGCCCATTATCCTGTAATGTCCTCAGCTTTTAATGTTTCTTGTTTGTTTTAGAAAAATAGCTGTCACTTATGGATGCCTTCTGAAGGACGATTGAAACCGGGAGAGGGGGCGGGACAACACAGACCGAGATAGAAAACGTTTCGTCAAAACATTTGGCAATCTGTTCATATTGGAAACAGACCCGAGTTTGATGTGTGTCACGTGTAACCGCATACTTTCCGAGGAAGCCCTAATCAACAACAGACAGTATTTGAAACAATAGTTTTAAGTCTTTGGGTAACTTCTTAAGGACTTATATCAAAAAGGAAGCACACGGAAACTGTTAGGCTTTGTCTAGGTGCCAAAAGACTACAACTTTGCCGTTAAATGGCTCCTAAACTTTCTTGTTTTAAAGGATTTCATACATTTTCGGACCTCATGAGGATTTGTTTGCGTTATCCTCATCACAGAAAACTGAACTTACATCTGCCTCTTGATGTAGTCCTTCAGCAGGTCCTGATCAACAGAGTAGAGATCGTTGCTGCTCATGTTGTCGTAGTAGTAGGTCACTGTGTTGTTGAACTTCTGGCCGTAGGCACCGTCTTTCATATCGTAGGACTTGTAGCCGTAGTGGTAGTCATAGTGGCCTTGAGAGGACAGAAACAGACAGTCAATTAGACGAATCAGATATTTCTGAAATATTTTACTTTGAAGAGTGCAACTACATTGTCCAGTCAGCAGTGTAAGTGTGATGTCTTTATCAAAGATGCCATGTAACAAAATGCACCCTCTGGCAGCCATTTTGGAGGACCTCAACTCTTGGCAACATCTGAAAATAGGCTGATCACATTTCTGAATTTAGGACTTCTGCAATCTCAACAGAATTGAACAGCCATGTTAAATGTACGTGCTGTTTGTAACATGAAACTGATCATTTCACCACCAATACATCTGATCAATTATAATAGCACCTGATAGATGTCTGAGAGATGCCGATCCCATGGGGAAGCTGAAAGTTACAGTATGTCCTCGAGAAGAGGGGAAGGGCCGTAAAAGTCAACACAAATAAGAAATGTACTCCATTCTCTTTTATTCTCTGCACCTCCCTTCCAATACCCCAGTCTGTTTTTACCTCTTCGTGTCTTTCTGTTTCTCTCATCCTCTTTATCTCCCCTTCTCAAAATAAATAAATACTTTTCTTCCCTCTCTAGCCAAAAATGAAAGGCTGCCAGTGTTTTTCTCTACCGCAGTCTGGGGAAGGGAGGAGAGGGGGGAGAGAGAGAGAGAGGTAGAGTGACAGAGAGATAAACTGAGAAAGAGACAGGATTAGTCATCTCATCCCTGAGAGAGAGGGTCAAAGAGAAAGAGGAAGTCAGAATATATGAGAGCAACAGAGAGAGTCTGCTAAAGCAGCAGGCCTTGGGGAGCCCAGGCCTGGAGGGATCCAAGGCCTTGGATCCTACGCTCTGGTTGTTATTCCACGCCTTTGTTTTTACTGTGGCCTCAGTGGAGGCCAGATTAGGGTCACAACCACCCAGTATATGAAGGCAAAGCCAGCTAGACTTGGGCTGGCTTCATACCACACATGGGTCTAGTTGTAATTGCTGTGTTTGTATTAACCTGCTTGGGGCAGCAGAAGGCTGGGTTTTATCGGGGCAATTACAAAAAGTGTCAGGTAAACACAGATACGTGATTCAAACAACGCTCTCGCTGTCAAAACCTTTTAGTATCCCCTGTATTGGTTTGTGTAGCAAACTGCTGTCTGGCACCTGAGTGGGGTAAAAACGGACCAGGTCTAGTTTAGACCCAAGATATAAATATAACCAGGGTTCCATCAGGCTGTGATATTACCATGTCATGGTCATTTGTCGTTTTTCCAAACCTTTTCAGACATGCAAATGAAAAAAAAAGGATTTTCATATTTCCATTCATACATTTCCATATCCTGAGGAAAAAGGATGTGCACCACTTGGATGGTTTGGTGTGTCGTTGTCATGTTTCACTATAATCTGTGTGTTTTGAGACATTTTGCCCCAGTAATTATGAAGCTTATTGCTTTCGGTTATTGCCCCCCTCAGGCCTATCAATCATGTCTATTCCAGTCAGTCCATTGAGCTGACCTGGAGGAAAGATCATTGTATTCCAGAACACATTTTACCAGTGCCTGGGTAAACATGTGATTTGGACGTCAGCTGGATGGATGGCGCCATGCTCCTTTCCACATCTGGCTCTGAAGGTTTGTGGCGTTACTGATGAAATCAGGATGTGAATGCAGCTTAATGTAGTGTACATTCTCTCAATGTACAGCGAAGCACAAGATGATCAAGCTCATTTTTAAGAAGGCGTGTGTGTGTGTGTATTCTTTCAATGCCGAGATCAGAGGTGTGCAAGCTCTCTCCATTGATGTTCAGTCAGAGAAGAGACATGAGAAACTCATCACTTCTACAGCAGGTCTGGCCAGTGAGTTGTGGTCTGCAGTGCACGTATAAAAACACCCTTCAGCTTGGGGTTCATGTCATGTATGTACTTAGTCTCACACTAAAGTATGTCTCACACTTTATATGACCTTGTTGTATCCAGTATGCTTCCCTATGTCAGTTGTCGATATGTCTGTGCACCAACGCCACTAAGATGTATTCCTGCACATTTATTGTACTTGTTAAAAAAGGGACTGATTCCAAAACCTTTTTATATAAATCAATGCATAAACTGCAGCACTGAACTGTTCCACATGGCCACATGCAGCCACACAGGCAGCACTGGGGTGAATGGGCGCCTTTGTATGCCAGTATTGTTTTATGTAAAAAGGGCTGACGACCGCATAAAAAAATCCCCAGAAAAGAAGTTTTTTTCCCCCATTTTTCAAGGACTGAAAACTGGTGCTGATGTTTTTTCTAACACACTGTATCTCTTTGTGTGTGCGTGCAAATAAACCCATACCTCTGCTGCCACCTCTGCCCCGTCCTCGTCCTCGTCCTCTTCCGCGACCACGACCTCTGAACCCGCCACGGAACGGCGCCCCCTCGCTCTTCACGCTCGACACCTCGTCGTGGTCGTCGCGCCACTCGCGCTCGTACTTCTGACTGTGCCAGTCTGGAAATAAACAGTCACATAAAGCGCTTTACAACAATCGTACAGTCGGTGCAAACGGGTCCCCAGACTGGGCTACGAGAACACGGACAAAATCAAAGCGGCATTTATGTTTATTTACTGGTTTAATTCATACCCAAGAAAAAGCAAATCAGAGGAAACAGGTTTTCAATTAGGCTGTAATACTACTGATCCTTAAGAATACAGACAACCTGTCTCAATGTGCAGAGCCTTTCAAGATCTGGAAACTTGAGTGTTTTAGAGACATTTTGGCTCCTGCAAATGAAGGTTTTTGTTTTCAGTTATTCCCCCTCAGGCCTTTTAACCGTGTCTGTTCCAGTCAATCCATTGAGTTGTCCTGGAGGAGAGATCATTATATTCCTGGAAATATTTTTCCAGTGATTGGGTAAACATGTGATTTCTCAATTAAACACATCTTGTATCACTACTAAGATATCCAATCGCCCCACAAAGAAAACACCAATGAATGGATGGATGGCGCCATGCTGAAGATTTTAGTTTTTTTTACACCAATGAAAATATGAGTCTTTTCACATCTGGCTTTGAAGGTTTGTGGAGTTACTGATGAAATCAGGATGTGAATGCAGCAGTGTAGTGTAGTAATGTAGTAGTGTACATTCTCTCAATGTACAGCGAAGCACAAAATGATCAAGCTCATTTTCAAGAAGGCGTGTGTGTGTGTGTGTGTGTGTGTGTGTATTCTTTCAATGCTGAGATCAGAGGTGTGCAAGTTCTCTCCATTGATGTTCAGTCAGAGAAGAGACATGAGAAACTCATCACTTCTACAGCAGGTGTGGCCAATGGGTGGAAAGAGGAGCCGGGTAATCATCTTCATATCAGGGGTCTTGAATCACCCTGGGACTTATTTCATTTAATAATGGCCGACAGTACATCACCTTAGTTAAAATGGTGAAAATGCTTGGAATGAGCACCGACAAGCAACCAGACTGAATCACTGGAACAAAACCGAGATCAAGTGTCATTCTGAAACTGACTCACACAGAATCAAGGCTAGTTTGCACATTTCATCTCCTCAATCTGACAAACCAAAGCATTTACACCGTATGAATGTAATGTCTTGAGCACAGGCGTCTTAAAAAAGACCAGAAGATCTGCTAAGGTATCAAACAGTACTTGAAAACACCACACACACACAACACACACACAAACACACAGCACGCATCACTCCACATCCTGCTGCTGAGTCATAGTCTGAACACTCGTACTACACACTACCCACTAAATAGTAGTATGCAGCACTAAACCACTAAAACTATCAACGCATTAACAACATCACAACAATAATATTACAAACTCAACATCTTTAGTCACGCGTGTCACACCTGGTCTTAATGGTTTTAGCAAATAACCCTTAGTTTGTTTTGATCTGCAGGCAGTGCCAGCCGGGTGGGGGTTTCCACCGCGTCAGGTTAGACGCCGATCAAAGAAAAACATACCAGATAAGATTTTCAAATACTTCCCTGGAACAGCAACACTCGTATTGCCCGTGACACCCACACACACACACACACACACGTCCTGTCCGACTCCTAAGTAAGCCAAACGCACACACGGCCGTGCTGTCGCTCACGGTGACAGGTTAGGCGTGCCGTCGCCGGGTGATGACATCACAGACTCACCTCGGAGGTCGTTCCTGGTGTTGGGGGGCATGCGGGGGTTTTCATTCTGCCTGCTGTTGTTCCTGGAGGCCGAGCGCTCTCTGGGACCCTCGGACTTCACCTCGATCATCAGGGGGACCCACTTGTGCTTGTTGCCTATAGGGGGGGGGGACGGGACGTTAATGATCGATTCACTTTGCTTAACGCCTCCCTGAGTAAAACGAGGGATGAGAAAATGGATTGCACACTTCCTGTAAAAGGTTGTTTTCTGGCAACAGCATGGCAAATAAGGTTTCTGGGATGTAATGCCAAAATTGGGTAAACTGCTCTTGATTGAGGATTCAAAAGATCAACACCTACTCAGATATTTAGTTAACAGTGATTGGAAAAATGTCAGAAATGGACATGAAACACTGACCCCACTGACCCCTTGGACCATGAGGCTCGGGTCATGCTGGCTGGTGGATGTCAAAATTCAACAGCCAGCTAAAAGGATTTCCAGGATGCACTAAGCACCTCCAAACAACGGGTGGTTAGCTACCAGCATTTCTGTTGGTGGCCGGGGTTAATATCAAACCCTGTTGTGAAGCCTTGTGATCGCTACTGTACTGAGTCTGCTGCAGTTCCTCCGCTGGCCAGCAGGCTGCGTCAGTCATCTGCTGGCTGAAACGACGCCTGTGTGTGTGTGTGTGTGTGTGTGTGTGTGTGTGTGTAGGAGTGCGGGACAGAGGAAGCGACTGCCAGTTTAAAGTGACGTGGCCCTGCGTCTATCTGCTGACTTTCTAGGTAAATGGAGAGAGTGAATAGAGAGAGAGAGAGAGAATGAGACAGAAAAAGGGAATGTTGCACCAGAAAGAGGCAGGATGTCCCCCACCCCACCCCAGGGTGCCCCAACTGAGGCAATCCTGTTGTGAAGGTCAGAGAATCAGAAAACACTCACTGACTTGAAACACCTTGACATCATTTAAAGCTTCACACATCCTCACATCTATTTAACGAGTTTTGGTGTTGATTACTTTTTAACCAGTTCAAGTAACACCATGTCAACTTTATTAACTTTACTCTGTTAGTTTTCTTTACCAGGGATTTGTCACAAAAATAGAGGGGGGGCATAAAATGGCTTGTTGGCTTTACTCATGGAAACCAATAGTAGAACTACAGTGGTGCCATTGCTCTCTATGAAAAATGCTGCTCACATGATGACATTCACTGAAACAAATCGTTTTTTCTCTCATTCACTTACATTCAAATTAGCAGTGTAGCCCTTGAAGAAAACAAGCGACCACAAAATGAGTGAAACTGCCAACGCCCATCTAACCCATCTCAGAGTTTCCCTTCGTTCTGAACTTTATTGATCACACACACTAATGATTTTGTCACTCAAGCTGACCTGTGTAGTTCAATAAAGGATAAATAAAACGTTTTTAGTTGTGGGGCTTGTTGAGCCACTGTGCATTAGATCCTGAGCTCTTATGTTCCCCTAACCCTAACCGCAATAAAAGGGCGTTCAAGCAGGCCTCGTTTAGCCCGTTAGCCCGTCTGACCTCTGACCCCGTCTACTAGCCGCTAGCTAGCCGGCTGCTTGAGGGCTCAAAGTCAACAGCTTGATTCTGTCGCGGCTCAAACATTTCATTTCAACGCATTCCCTTTCCATTGTGATAATAACGGATGTGGTTGTAGCTAATCCTGACACAGATGAATTTCAGCTCGGTGGAGTGTAAGGCTTTTCCTGTCAGGTTTAATCTGCATGTTTCCCATCTACCTCAGGTTGGGGCTTGTGGCTTCCTTCCTTCTCTGGAGGCCTTTTCTCCTGTACGGTACTTTTCAATGCTCTTGTGAAGGAGCAAACTTTCAGCATACGGGAGAAAATACGTTTTCCCACTCGATGTATGATTACGTGACTTGTTGGATATACAGACTCGGCTAGCAGCCGGGGTAATGTCACTCTGCGGATGATAACATCAGAAGTTCAATATTGGAAGAAAAACGTTAACCATTACCTTCTGTTGGTGAGTGGATTCAGGATTTTGTCAAACAGCGTTTTTGTTTGTGTCATTGTCATTCTAGCAGGTGATTTCTATCTGACTCACACAAGCGGATGAGGAAAAAAGGCATGCGGTGTGTTCACAAGCTACAGCTGAGTAAGATCAGACTATATTCATTTATATACATTGACCAAGTTTTTTTGCAGAAATTGCAGAAATTGTGGCAGTGAACCACACATCCACTTGAATCTTCAGTTATTAAAAAATTAACTGATAACCAAATTATTAAGACAATAAATTACTAAGATCTGGGCTTCTTCTGACCAAATATCCTGGCCTGGGAAAACCCAGAGACAGATGACAAGACCAGGAAACCCCCCAAAGAGTACTTTCCTTTCTGTGAGAACTGAATCTCGCATTAGAAGTTAATTGGAGTTGTACATACAAATCATTTTTGATAAATCACCAACCCCCACCCGTCGAACACGCATCCACAGGCTTGTTTACACCGCTAACACCCTACGTTTTACCCTGGTGTACTACGTAGCTAAACTAGTAAAACACGGCACCGGTGCAGCTTGGGTTAGGAGTTTGATTTCCAAGGGGACAAACAGATACAAATACACTCAATAAACCTAGTGGTGGTACATCAGACCCTTTGCACCCTCGTCAAATAATCTTCACCTTTTTTCTTCTGTCCGTTCTTCTGTCCGTCCTCATCGCCGTTCTTCTCCTCCCCGGAGTCGTCCGACTTGGCCTTGAGGTTCTCCTTGCTCTCCTCGTTGCTCTCCCTCTTCTCCTTGGACTCCTTCTTTACCGCCGTTCTCTTAGGGACCTGGGGAGCCAACAGGTTGATATACATGATATATTTAGAAAGGACGGCTTCGATGTACAGAGCAAGGCCTATCACCGGGACTAGTAATATGTGGGGACCTCATGTAATTAATGCCTTACGCACCCAAACCTGTTTGGTGAAAAGCATTTGCACAGGCTAATAAATTCCTGGTGCCCCAGAATGCAACTGTATAAAGTTTTACAATTTGTCACTTGCTGATTTAACAAAACAAACTAAGTTTGCACAGAAACTGCACTAAAAACCTTTTTCATGACACAAGGAAGATAAATTGTTCATCTAGAAGAAACAAAAATAATTGTGTGCCAAAACCAAATTATGGCTGAAAGTAGAAAGATCAATTCACACAGGGAAAGTTTTATCAGGGGACCTTTGGTTTCACCAAGATACAGTGAGTTATTTGCACTGTCAGCATTAAAAATCACTGATGACCTCCATAACTATTACACATCACGGGTAATATTAGTCCCATGAGAGTACGGCTTTAGTCAGTGTTCAGTATTGCTCAATACTTAATCAATACGTAATCACAATGGATATTAGCAGTGGATAAGAATATATCCCTAGTTAGTGGGGACTGTGCTGCATACATTCACCAAGATACTATACACCAATATACGATCAGCACTGGGTACTGGCCAACATTTGGACTTTAGAATAGTTTGGAAAAGTATTGGCAGTACACAGTACACTCTTCTATCTACCTACTCTTCAATACTGGCATCAGCAAATACTTTTAGTAGAAGTTCAGTATTCAGAACTGGTGTCACTGGGAAAAAAATACATCAAATAAAATATTTTGGTGGTAATGCATGGCTGGCTACTTCAAGTCAAGTGTGGATGAAGCTAGTTAGAGTTGTATATATAAATGGAAGCGGCAGATACGACATCCTGGGGGGTCAAAATAAATGACAGGGACAATTTAGACTTTGCAGGTATCTTGGCATTTTCATTAAGCCTCGATCTCATTATGACTGGAGCCGAGCAACAGGAACATCACTGATCCCTCCCGGCCGGCCGGCCGGCCCGCAGGCTAAAGCTAACACTCCATAACGGACAGGGGGGGGGTTCGTCGTACACGGTGCGGTACCCTTCTGGTCACCTTCGTTCACAGCTGACATTTCAGTTTATTCAAATCAAAACACAATTCAGCCTGTCCTGTGTGTTATTAAAGCTCGGCTATCAGCAACACACACACACACACCTGCACAGTTTGACACACCTTAAGAATCATGCAAAGCACTCGGTTAAGGTTAGTAATGTAAGAAGAGGTAGGCCACGTTGCATGCCCTAAACTATCTCACTCACACACACACACACACACACACACACACACACACACACACACACACACACACACACACACACACACACACACACACACACACACACACACACACACACACACACACACACACACACACACACACACACACACACACACACACACACACACACACACACACACACACACACACGCTTCAAGCCATCTCATCGCATCACGAGTCTCACCAAATGCCAAAGAACAAAAGGAGGCACACGCAATGTCAATACAGTTCAGTTACTTTTGGATGGCTGGAAAAAAATCCTGTGTGAAAACGTGAAATCCTTGCAAACGTCATATTGATTAGCCTGAGCTGAGAAATCACCAGATAGGAAGTTGATGGGGGAAACACATTTGAGATCTAACTCACAAGTAAGTCTTTGTGTTAGAGGCATTATCTGGGTGCTGTGGCTTTGATTACTCGCTGGGTTGGAATGAGGATATTGAGCCAATATCGGTTCCTCCCTGACCACAGGTACATATCAAGAGAGAAAAAACCTGCAAGTAAATGTTCTTTTATTTGCTCGTTTTATTTTTCCCCATATAATTTTTCAGTCCTCTTCAGTTTTCTGTACATTAATTCATAATTTAAAAAAGGCAGAACACAATCCTGGAGTTTCTCTGCCATTGAACTGCCAGGTTGGGTCACTCTGCTTTTAAAGAGCTTTTATATACTCTTGGCATGGAAATTATACAATTTTAAATATTGACTATTGGCACAAAATACCAGCTATAGCAGCTGCAGTCCAATAAACGCCGTCTTCATAATCCCACATCGGTCGAGTCCTAGTTACTTGTAATGTGAGCGATCTGGGAAATCAAGCTACTGTTGCACCCATTGTGAGTTCCTGTGGGTGAAAGCATCAGATAAATACCGAACACGTACATGACTACTCTGTGAGGCCGGAGACCACGTATTGTATTGTTCTTCACAACAGACGCACCAGTGTGTGTGAACAACAACAAACAACCACCCTGAGTGAATGGAGACCAAGCATCCAGGTGGTGATTCAGGGGTTAAATATCACAACAACACCCGGAGCAGATCATTCCTTTAAAAAAAAATAAAAAATCCACACCATTCCTCGATATCTGCAGCCATCACAAGTTGCCCTGGAGTGCTGATTGGGGATCAGATTTCCCCTCAATGCCGAACCCTGTTCTTGACCATCGGCAGGTCCAGGGCAACTTCACCTCGTACCCGCCATCACATGAGCTGTGTCGGAAAGCTCGTACTACCTGCTGAACAGTGTGCAGCAGTGATACACAAAACTACCAACACATTCGGTACACTTAGTGTCGTCACAATAACACCAGTGTTGATACCATTTTGATAACTGACTTCAATATTCAATTTTAGAAACGTGATATTTCACCAAATGTGTTGAAAAGCCATTTTAAAGTCACATCAAGAGACAGATTGGACTATTTAAAAGAGAACATGGATCAAGTTAACTTAAGACTTTTTAAGGCCGGTTAGAAATATGGGACCAATTTCGCAATCGAAATAAGTTTGAAACTGAAAAACTGTATCATCGTTCAGAATACCGGCCTGCATGACTAGGCAGATTTCTCAGTGGAAAGACAGTGCACTTAAAAGCTACACTATTTTTAAAGACTAAAATGCTTTCCAGGTCTTGAGTTTGGATAATATAAAGACATTTAAAGACTTTTCAGGAGAAACCCTGTAAAAGTAGTTGACAAAGCTGGTGCCAGGAGTGAGACAACATAGGTGGACACACAACCAACATCCAAACCCTTGTGCACAAGTCACTACGAGGTTGTCCAAGTCAAGGGTAATAACACAACATAGCAAAGCATTGCTTACTGGTTTTTCTTGTTTGCCATGGTATCCTGGTAGCATTGAGTCTTTAGATATTAAACTTCATATTGGTATCAATAGTCAAAGTTCTGGTATCGTGACAGCACTTTCCTGGGTTTTGACATTAAACTTCAGAATACTGCAACTTACTGCACCCAGCATACTGACTGTAAGCAGAAGGCAATATGAGCTTTCAGATACACCACAGCAACTGAATGTCCACAGGTAGGCAGGCTGGCAGGTTGGCTTGGCTGCAGGGTAAACTTACGGCGAATCTGCGAGAGTCTCTGACCTGCCTGACGGTCGCCGGGCAGGACACGGTCCGTGTCACTACCTCAATCTGAACAGAAGGAGGGAAGGGCAGTTAAGAGAGGACTGGTAGATGGATGGAGATTTACACACACACACACACACACACACAAATGCACACACACGCACGCTAACTTTAAAAAGGGGCATTAACTATGATTCCAACAGGAGTTTCTACAACATCGACAGGTGTCTGGTATAGTCAGCCCCCCCCACCCCTTGAATTATGGTAGCCTGTAATTGACACAATGGGCAAGCTAGTGAAGTAGAGCAGAGATCCAACGGAAACTTCTAGTAAAGACGGTGATACATCATGACATACCAGTGGCAGATTGGGGGTGTCTTGAAGTGCCAATGGGTGGGGAGGTCCAAAACAGAGCACGGGCAGGAACGTGAGTTTTGAAAGCCACAAATCTCAGCCAAGTAATCGTTGAGTCATTGGTATTGATCCACAACGCCATCAACCCCCTGCAGCTATATTATGGTCTTTTGGCGCTACGGGGCAGCAAAACTCTTACTGCCCCTTTAAAACCTCTTCAGCGGTTTATTGATGTGCTGCAACAACATCAGGGCATCACGCTTCTTCCTGCTGCCGTCAAGCAGACTGAAAATGCCAAGTGGATGCTCCCCAAGCTGCGGATGGGCATGAAGCATCTGCTGTTTTTACCGTCTACTGTGCTTCCCTCTGGGATTAATAAAGTATATCGAGTATCATCTAAATGGCTAATGTTGTGTCATTATACCAAGACAGCCGCAAATGATTTTTTTTTTGCTATGGATTCTGTGTTTTCAGCAAGGACAGAGCGATAACAGATGTGTGAAATGATGGAGAGCAACACTTTAAGTGGATGTCAGCGTTCAGAGCCCAGGTGTGAGTGGTGGAGCGTCCATCATGGATCAATACTGGTATATTGTGTAATGGCTGAGAAAACGTAGATGCAGAGATCAGAAGGATGCTGATTCATTCTGCCAGATGTACCGTCATTCACCACAGGAAGGTACTGGTGTAGCCTTTGCACCAGTCACGCTGTAGTGACATTTCACAATTGGTCCTAGATTTCCGATAAATATCACCGGTGCTGGAAACGAGATTGAATGCGACAAGGTCAGATACTTGCCACAGCAGGATATATGAAGAACTGAACACCCAGAGTTTTCTTTGATTCAAAACGCTTGTATACAAATTGACAAATGTGTGTATTGATTAATTTGGGTTGAAAGAATCGGAGACAGGAGATAGTCTCCATCCCCAGGGCTCTGTAGCTGGATCCCAGGCCCCTAGAGGGCAACACTCAAACAATGTAAAGCACATAGAAGAAGGAAACCTGATAGTCGCTCCAACACGGGCTTTCACAACACCGTTGCTACACTGCCGCTTCACCCCCAATAGGAACTGTTTTGGAAATGTGACAGCACTTAGATCTAGATAGAGGGACTTTACAGAGGCTACAGTTGTAGTATCAACCGACATCGAGGCCTGAACTCAACACTGATGATCCATTTGCAAGATTAGAAAATATTGTATTAGCCAAGTCATCACTGACAAGATTTCGGGAAAACGTTTTTACACAGATTACACCAATTTCCATTTAAGATAGAACGGTATATTTGTTTGTAACAAAATTGTAAGATGCAAACTGTTTATGCATTTAAATCTCACGTTGACATTAGCACAGCACCATACTCTTAAGCATACCCTGCAACCAAAAACCCCTCCGGTATCAACTCCACAGTGTGAATAACAGAAGGAATGAAGTGACTGATTTACAGCTCTGAATGTTACGTGGTGAACGGCATACTGCGATCCCCCCCTAAGAATAGCAGCACAGATCCAGGGGTGCTTTTATCATAGGGGATCCCTAAAAGGAGATCCCTTCCCAGGCCTTGGCCCAGTCTCCCACCCCTCCCACCCCCCAAGCTCCCGCTACCAGACCCACCGGTTATTCTTGGCTCTGATGACGTGACCCACATTTTCCTCCTCAGGCTTCTTGGCAAAACTGCAGGAACATGCACTCTCCCTCATGTTCGCTTAGACCTGGCTGTCTAAAATAGTGGGGGGTGAGGTGGGGGAGGGGGGTTACTCGGGTCGCTCTGCCGGTGACACCCTATCGTCCGTGGAGCTCCAGGGATCAGAAATAGCACTAGCCACCTGCCCCAGCCGTGCTCCTGCTAAGAGGACACAAATTGGTCGTGTCCGCGGTAGGGTGGCCTGAACCAAGCATCCAGGGAATGGGAGGATACGTGTGTTGGGTGCACAGCTGCTGGTTCAATGGACACCTGAGCTGAGCTAGAGTCGCGCTTGTATGTGATGGTAGTAGGCGGTTCAGGGGTGAATCTCCGAGGTGAGGCGCCAAGTAGATTCTTCCTCTTTAATACTCTTTCAGGAAATATCCACCTTTAAGATCTTGTCGATTTGTGATGTTCGAAGCATTATTCTGTGATTACTTTGTTGGTGTACATACTTTCCCTAAACCAGCCCCGTCTACTTCTACTACGCCCTGTCTAGTTAGAGATTCTGTACGTTTCCCAGAATGCCTTTCAACAACCCCCAGAGAAGTGGTGGGAACTTGTTGCTTTCAATCAAAGGTGGGCGTATACATATAACTAGCTAGTCATGAACATTGGGGCGTGCTTATGATCGCGGGCCTACCCCTTTTCTCACAGGACTCATGTTTACGTGGGGACGTTGTAATAATTTATATCACTGGTATTTTACTGGTATGAGAATCTGCCATGTCCGTGACTAAAATTTCCATCTGGAATTACCGACTGTATTTTGGGAATACTTTTTCTAAATGCAATTTCAGTGCAAACTGCTAAGGAAGTGACAAATTCTAAAATAATTAATAATTCATTTCAGAAAATGTCTCTTGAGTGAACGCATTTCATAAAACAGGTCGAGGAGTAATCCATTAATTGCATTCGGTCCCCAGATCATACTAGTCCCACCGAATTTGTCTAATCCTGAGTGCATTTTTAGTTGCTCTTAATTTCCAAGATAGCACAGGCTTATTTTGCCACTTTCTTTTCTCTGTGTGCAGAAACAGGTTAAACCCAAAGGCCCATGTCGTTCAAGCTTCTCAAAAAGGCAGTGCTGCACACATCTCCTGAATCATAAATTAATAGTTAAAGCTGCAGATGTTCAGCACTCTGAAGCTGCTACTATATAATAAAAAATAAAAAAAAGACATCTCTGGCTCAGTTCACTCGCGCTATGCAAGGAATTTCTGAAAGTCTGTCTGTGGCTCCGGACAAAACCAGCCACACCGATTCTGTGGCTTCGCAACTGGAAAATCCAATGGCGTCATCACTCCCCTCACGTTTAAGTCCTGTGTCCAGCTTCTATTCTCCTGTGCGACCATTGACTGCATCATCACTGCTGCCCCTACTGTTTTTAGAAGCATGTTAATCTTATAGTGAGTCTAATTTTGAAAGCAGTGTTTTGGTCCGTCCCTCCAGTGGGCGATCCCTGGGGCCTGAAGCCTGTATCTGATACCGTTAGCTTGGTGTATTAATGGCGGCTGTATGGCCTAAACATGTTCAGTGTGAATGCTGAATAAAAAAAACCCAACACAATTACTTCATTTTTTTTGTGCATGCCACCTAATTTTCCCCTCTCCTTTTAAAAGAAAAATGAATTTCCCTTAGACCCCTGTTGTGAGGTCAGCCATCTTTGTTTTGTCTCCACAGTGTCCAAGAAGCCCTGCCAAGGTGGTGAGCCCGGACTAACCCTAAACCCCCCCAAAAAAAGGAAAAAAAAAAAGCAGCACTGAGGACACAAAGACCAGCCAGCAGCGCTAGACGTCAAACTGCTCTGTCTGGGCAGGGTGGTAATTACACCCACAACCACTAAAATACCTATTGTAACAAGCGACACATCCCCTGGAGAAAAGAGAAGCACGGAGGGAGTTGATCCATCGTTTGACCTTATGTTCACGCTACACTGAAACTGAATTTAAGCATACAAAAATGAGTTGAATTGAATTAAATGTTAGCAGTGAAATTTGGTGTCCACTCCCCTCAGTCGGGGGTAGCGACAAACATCTTTACAGCATTCCTTACAGCCAAAACCCAATTATATCAAACTGATCTGGCCTTTCTGGTTGGTTGGAGAAGATTTTAAATTCAAACGGTGACATTTGGTATTCGTGTCACTCGGGGGAGGAGATAATGATAGCAGGTACATGAACAAGCTCAATAACTGGGTGTTCGATTCAGAACGAGCACCGTCCCAATTACTGACTTTGAGTTGTCAGTTGCATCAAATCAGCTTCGACCTTTTCCATTTCGACGGTATCTGATTACTACCGGGCGTACTGGCGAACGAAGCAAATTCTGTCACAACCTCGCAGTCCTACCGCGGTGAGTGAAGTAGATAGTGAACTGAACCAAAAAAAACAAAAAAACTCAACATACAGTTTAATCAAGAAGTGGTTATTTCAGGTATTCCTCTGTGCAGCATCGTCTTGCTCAAGGACATTTTGACATGGATATAATTTGAATGTCAGTTTCCAGTCACAGGTAGGTCTCTCTAACCACTCTAACATGGTGTGTGGGCTTCTGATAAAAGGGGCAATTACGCAAGTTTTTTTGCATGGGTGTATGTCATTACAGATGAACACTGCCACCGACTGGGTTCTGTTCTGTGTACGGTTGGAGGTGAATGTCTGATCCAGTCGTGTCTGTTTCAGATCAGTGGCGTCTAGACAGGTGAGTTTTTTTGTAATACTGCAGTATTTCAAAGTCGAACGACTGAAGAAAAAAACCCCCAAAAAAACAATCTCTCTTGGTTTTGTATTGAAGCCTGAAATGCACCCACACGTTCGCCTTGAGACTTGTTTAGATCATATTTCAAGTAAATTTTATCAATCTGCAACACAAAACTGCCCGACTTGACCGCACAGGATTTAAAATGACTCACCATTTAGCTTTAGCGCTGCTACAAGATCTAGTTTTATCACTTTTGAGATAACGTCCATCACCTACTCTCACTCAACATGATGCATGCTAAAGAGTTAGCATGGAGCATCGGAGCAGACAGTCTGGGACACATAGATGGTCTGATAACTTCAAGGTTAAGTTGGACCAACCTCCTAGAAACCTGGTGTTTCTTTTAAAGTCGGAGAGTGAATCTACAAAACGTACCCACCACACACTGACTAGACAACACCGTAGGGAAAATCATCCTGTTGGCCCCCCGACAACCAATGGAAGCTCTATTGCATTTTAACAACAGTGGGAACGCCGAGCTAACGCAGCGTGGCAACAACTGGAGCAGCAGGGTATTGAGTAGTGAGACTACGGTTGTACTGGAGGACCCGGTTACACTGCTGTAACCCTGCAGTCAGGTTTGTGAGCAAGAATCCCCACCAGCCTCTGTAGCTAGCCCTGACCTCGATGGGGTGAGAATCTCCCTGCAGGGATCAATAAAGTATCACCCATGTATGTGTTGAGCACTGCTAGTTGTAAAAATACGTTCAAACTGTCTTGGTGTAAATCGTTTTCCTACTGAATAAGCCAGGGGAGCCTTTCTGACGCCAAAATGTACCTTCTAAATAAACCAAAAACTGTTAAGCTGGGAGGGAGAGGGAGGGTTTTTGTTTGAGATGAGGAGGTTTCCAGTAAAAGTTGTTATCAGCAGTGTGTTTTATCAGTCCAGGTGCAGAACAGCTGTGGACTCCATTGTTTTTCCATTTGGTTTCCACAAAAATCTAGAAAAATATAAAGGCTGCCTCCGGTGCAGCAACTATGAAGCAGTTTGGGGGCTAGTGCCTTGCCAAAGGGCAGTCGATGCAATACCAGCCAACACTCTCCTGTTGGTGCCAAGGCAAGAATAGGCAACCTCCCTTTCATATATATATATATATATATATATATATATATATATATATATATATATATTTTTTTTTAATAATATATGTCGGCCCCTCTACACATCTACCAACCCGTGATTAAACCCATTCCTCAAACAGACCCCCCCCCCCATTTAAATCAATGGGGAAAAATTAGAAAAACAAAACTCACCTGCATGTCTTTAGTAGCCATCTCCCCCGGGGTGGGCCAATTGTTGGCATCGCCAAAATCTCCAACCTGAACAGCAAAAACAAATCAAACAGACAAAAACAGAATTAGCAGACATTTGGAGAAGCTTAGGTGATGAATAAGACTGAAGAGTCTCTACGCTTACATCAAAAACGAGGCTGTTACAGGATCGAAATTGAGAAATTAGAGCCCATTGTGAAGAATTGCTGCAAAAAACACAGTATGGGAACTTGTTCAGGAAGGGGATGAAAAGAAAAACATAAAAGGTGCATTTCAATGTGTGTGCTTTCAAAATCTGTATTGCTTTCGCCAATAAAATAAGAGGACTTTATATTTGTTTCTATGAAAAAACCTTGATCTCAAGACCTAGAAACTCAAGAGATAAAGTTCCTCAGTTTATAGTGTTGAAATGATTCCTCAAACAATGTACACGGCTCACATTTGACCTGCTTCTGCAAGTTCCTTTTTCTATGGTTACTTTATAGGTTATCTCCATCTGGGCATCTGACAGTGACCTGAACTAATGTACCTCTGCTTCTGCATTACGCTGCTACTGGTAAAATTTGCAGTGGCAAGTTGCTCATCCCCATTACTCATATATTATTTCACCTGTGTCAAGTATATACTGCTGTCAACACGGTACTTTTTTGAGTGGTGATTTGTAGATTTGTGACTTTACTGCTGCAACACGTCCTACTGCACGTCTTCCCACGGGAGCGTCAAAGTTGAATTTACTGTGCCGAGGCGCGGTCCCATACCTGGAGTACTACGGACAATTATCTGCCATAAACTCCGGCAAACTTTGTGAATGAAATGCTTCAGGGCGGCTTTATCCGCTGTGCCATTGGCTTGCCAGGAACTCGCATTTGCATTCCAGGAAGCAGGTTGAGTCTTTCTACACCGCTCGAGGCATGGCAGGTAAGCATCGGGGCTCAGACCATACATGCAAGCACAGAGTTGTGAAACAGAGAGAGGTTTCCATTTTAATTGGAGCGGCAAAATGTATTTATTTATTATAGATTTGTGTGCCGCTGTTAGTTGTGCAGCCCGACCTTTTAAAACCAACGAAAATGGGTCAAATCCTGTTACAATTTAAGTAAAATTCGGGGAAACGTCAGATCAGTCCAGATGTATGCAGACGATACGGTAATATATGTACATGCTAAAGACACATACACCTGACCCAGACGTGTATGTTGCAGGTGAGAGGCTCCAAGTCCTGTCTGAATTTAAGTACCTTGGAATTATTTTTGCTTTTACCGTGTTGTATGTACCATTGTTATACTTACCGGTACTAATTGCTTGTTTCTACTGCTTATTGTGTTTTTATTGTGCTTTTATTCGGTAATCAACACCTTGCCCAGGGACTACAGTTGAAAATTAGCTACCCAGCTAAAACTAGCAAATATACAGAAATGTTAATTGATGTGCATTGTCCCTGTACAACTAAACTTATTCAATTAATCAGGAGATGGTTTAACGAAGGACTTTAAAGCCGTGAAATTTCAGTTGGTGTAACTCAATGTTAGCAAGGTGATTTCAATATGTTGCATGCTTGGTGTTAAGTCTACAATGCTCTCAGTTTTACATTCACATGCATGTTTATACGCCCCCCCCCCCCATATACAGGTACAGAGTCTCATATTCTCACACAGGGAAATAGGTGGACAGGACAGGTTCGTGCATGCACAAACACACATTACCTTTCCTCCACGCCTGGGTCTGGGTGGGTTCCCTGCTTTCACCACCTTGGCAGGGCCGGTAGACTCTGTGGAAATACATCAAAAGATGGGCAACATTACAACAGGCTCTACATACCTGAACACATATCAGAGAAGAGGGAGGGAACAGGGACGCAAGTGTCAGTGTGGTCGATGAAGCACTTCCATTACACATCAAAACAAAAGTTAAAATGGAGAAGCAGACAGCGCTAGTGGGAAAGAGAAACCTTACATAGACCATCTTTGGGGAAAGTGGAAAAGAACGGATGAACCAAAAATAATTTGCCTGAATGTGAAATGAAATGTTTAATTCCTAAAAGTGGATAGCCTGTCTGTCATTTGGAGATACATGGTTGTAGCAGCGTAATAAAGTGATAATTATCTGCATTTTAAGGACCACAATAAGAACAAGACAGTAAAAGGGGAAATAACACATTCTAACTGCTGCTACCACTGAAAATTGTGAGAAAGAAAAAAGAAAATGTTTCTGGCAACAGACAAATAATGATGATTAATGACCGTGATCACCAAATCATCAGGATTGTTATTTCAGCCTGGTCCTTATTGGTTACGGTCTCTTTGTTTTGGTTGTATGTCTTTGTGTTGCTTGCTTGTTTTAAACATCATCTGCCTGTTGCTTCTATTGATTCAATTTACTTTTTCATTATTTGGCTTTTCTATCTTGGGGTAAGCCATTTGGGTTTCCTCGGCTCTCGTCCAGCACATTTTCTTTCCCCAGGTCCCCTTTATTTAATATTCTACTGAGGCATAATTTGCCACTAAAACAAACTGAAGCCTAAACGATAGTCAGCAGCAAAAAAGGAACAAATATCATTCTTCCGCACAGTCATACCGCACAGCCGGGTACAACAACAAACACCAGTCCGGCAGACCGCATCAAACAAACGTGTAAACGACTACAAAATCAGATTTGCCGCACGTTGATTCAACACCAGGAAACAGAGGGACCGGTTTATTGGACCAATGAGCACGCCGGCCAACACTAGCATCGCCGCTGGCAAAGAGACAAACTGAGAAACAGATCTAGAAAATCTCCAGGGTGAACAGACACAGTCAACGCAGCCAACCAGCAGCTCCACAGAGAGTAAGTGATCAGTCTGGTGGCTGTAAAGGCTGAAGACCAAAGAGAACATGTAAGTTTGAGATTCGACTGGGAGCAATTGCAATTGTATGAATTGATTATGAATGATTTGGTTAATGCGAATACAATGCACATTTGCACACCATGTACAGTGCTGTAAACTCACATCTTTCATTGAGATATTCTTCATACGGTGCATTCAGAAAGTATTCAGACCTTCACTTTTTTCACATTGTTATGTTGCAGCCTTGTGCTAAAATAGTTTAAATTAATTTTCCCCTCATCAATCTACACTCAATACCCCATAATGACAAAGTGAAAACAGGATTTTACAAATGTTTGCAAATTTATTAAAACTGAAATATCACATTGACGTATTGAAGTATTCAGACCCTTTACTCAGTACTTAGTTGAAGCACCTTTGGCAGCGATTATAGCCTCGAGTCTTCTTGGGTATGACGTGACAAGCTTTGCACACCTGGACTTGGGGATTTTATGCCATTTTCTACCTTTATAGAACCCCACAATGATCTAAATTACATTGTACAGCTTATTTTATATCCTATTTGTGTGTTTATATTCCATTTGCTGCTGCAACGACCTAATGTACCCACAGAAAGTTTCATTGTATTATCTTAATATTTTCCCTGGTTTCCTTTACAAGTCTGTTCAATGGATTTTTATGTATAGTATGATTTTTATTGTGATAATTGACTTGACAGAAAACTTGACGCCCGCAGGCCCGCATCTGGTCCTGAATACCCGGCCCGGCCACTGAGAGTGAGTCGTCCGCCATCTTCGTGCTGTAAACAAAACGCGTACTTTTTGCGTCATGTTGTGTCTCCCTCACGCTCTACGCAGGCCCCGCCCCTTGCCTGAACTAACCCGAGTATTTTCTGTTCTTGTGAACGCATCCGAAACAGACATTCTCCGGTGGTGTGCTGTACGTGTGGAAGGGAAACTCCGGTTAAAGTGCGGACCTGATTCTCTGGAGAATATCCGAGGTGTATGTCTGAAAGAGGCTTTAGTAATCTCCTTAAGGCCGATCATGCTGAGGGACAAAGACAGACATAGACAGGGAGTAAGACGGGGGAGAGAAAGCTTGGCAGACTACCTCCATGTACAACACCATGAGTAACAGGGCGCTAGACTAGGGTTTGACCAAACCTCCCAATAAGAAATCCATACGAATGAAATTATTTTGGGAGAACAGTTAGAGACCCACCCCCATTCAGCGGTAGGGGAAATGCTTTAAATAATTCTTTAAATGAACAATTAATTTGCAAAAATATTATTGAGCAACAAAATCAAATGATTTCCAAATGAATGAATAAAGAAACTAAAATGTAATTTAGTTTCATAGACTGTTCTCATGTAACGAGGAACCTCCATTATTGATGGAGATATGTGGCTGATATCTGGCATTTAACTAAAAACACCCAGATATATCTGATCTTATATCTATACACAACCATGCATCTAGTTGTACATGAGGATACGCTAACAAACTAGAGACAAAATGTAACGTTGGACCCTGCATACACATGCTAACTCCTACTAAATGAAAAATGTATCTGTACAGCAATGTGCATAATTTACTCTCACATGAATTGCATAGGAACCTCAATGGGAATAACTGGGTCCAGGGAATGAATGAATGAATGAATGAATGAATGTATTGCACAGTCCCTTTGATCTGTAGGAGCTCCTGCTGTTCTTGCACCATGTGTATCAACATGTACTGCGAAACTCTGCAAGCTGTCAACAACCTCTCTGCAACAACAAAACAAGTTTCTGTGTATTTGTTGTATGTGGCCAGTTAATTTGTTGTGCACACATAAACACACACACACACACACTTTGTTAATCTTGAGCAAGACATGACCGTGTTGTGCTAATACGTCACGAGTTTCTTTATCACCTTATGTGGTGTTACAATTCTTCACATTCCTAGACTAGACACTCTACATGAAAAACACCAGGTCATGATCTGTATTCTGGCACTTTGTTGACTGTTGTGTAAGCATGGGCTGTTCATGAATGGGCTTTGTTCCTTAGAAGACTATATTGAATGTACAGTAGATTCACGCACATCTTCCGTTTCAATATTTCTACTACATACTTCATCCAGAGAATTTCTTAACTGGATTTGAAAATTTTGTTTGGTGTGTAATGTAATCGATTCAGAAAGAGGCAACTTGACTGAACCAGACCTGAACTAGAACAACAAATATCACAATATGTGAAGTGACAGTTGGTCTGCAGCTACATAAAGTGTCACAGGTGTGTGTATTGGGACTGGGTCGCAGTGCTTCCATACTATTATGTGATTCTTCAACTGTTGAAAGGCCTGGAAATTCAGTTAATTTCCCCACATTTTCTCGACCTGCAGAGAAATCCAATGAAAGAGCAAGGGAGATTAGTGGCAGCTCGTAATGTTAGCGTACAGCAGCTACATGATGGGCTTACAGTATCACAAGCCTTTAAGCAGGGAAAAGGGTCACGTTTGTACAGTAAGGCAAAAACAAGCATCGCTGTTGAGTGGATATCAGGTGTTTTACACAACACACTGGAGTAAGAATGAATACTTGCAATGCATTACTTTACAGGTTTGTGGTTCTAGTAAGCATTTTCAAGCATATATTTGAAAATTGAGAGGAAAACAAAATAATAAAGTTGCCTTTCAGCCTGAATCACCACATGTGGCTGCAAGAGAGAAGCGTCCTCTCCCTCCTCAATGAGATGCTGTGGATTCGCCCCATTTCACCCCCAAAAATGAAATTCCCCGGAGGGAAATGTCTATGCACAGGAACTAATCGAAACTGAAGAGTGAAAAACAAACTCCTGAACAGCAGCGAGCGAGGTATCCTTTGGTATAAAGCATCATAGACCAGCCAGGTTGTTGAACATGAGTGAGCTGTGTGGCGTTTACTGATGTCATGTATGAGGAATGAAGCTCCAATTTTTCAAACAGAGCTGCCAACACAGGGAATCTCCTCTCTACTCAATAGCATACAGTAGAAACTGAGAGGACGAATGAGAGAGAGAGTGAGGTGATGACAGGCAACAATGGTCATGCAACTGGAACCCATGATGTGAGAATGTGGTATGTGCCCACTGAGCCATCACAAGCAAAGAGCAAATTTGGAACCGATTGTTCCCATTTGGAAGTTAGATGATCATTTAAAACAAGTGTGAATGTTGTACCACCCCACGGCTTGGCAGACTACAGCTAGGTAGCTAAAGCGTATTTCCAAACATTGTAAAAGTGCAAAAATCAATAATCATTAACCAAGAAAGTCCTTCCTTTTAATTCTCACTGAGACTAGAATTATGGCAGTTGTCTGACAATCCAACTAAGATTAAACTTTCACAAGAGCAGATCTTTTACTTCCTTTGATGAAGTAGATATTGCTCAATAAAAAAACTGACATGATTCGTAGAAGATTATTTTAAGTTCCATAATCGGTGACAAAGTTCGAAAGGGTACAGAGAAGTGAAATGTCTGACTGATTGAAAAAGGGCTGTCTCTGTGCACCCATTCATCCACCCTTTAAGTCTATAAGTAAGTCTATAAATAGGTTCAACAAATCTTGTGATATCCATCTATCTTTAGTGCAGCAGAAATTACTGGCCTTGGATTTTTGACCATCAACAACAACCTCCCAAAGCTAGAAAGCTGAAAGACCTGTTCGGACACGGAAGCACTGCTATGAATGAAATGTCATTTGGCTATAAAACCTCAAGAAACGCCAACAGCTTCCATTCACTTTAAAATGAAGCGGCACCAGAAAGTGTTACTTGATGAAAGCACCAGATGCTTGAGGTCTTTCCAGCTTAGGCAAAGGGTTGCTCATGTTAACAGTTATTGAGTGAAGTGTTCGTTTTGTTTGAATGTGGATTTTGTCTTTCAGCCCAGAAATAACTATCGTTGTCGTTCTCCACCGAGACTCTAGACCACGAGAACAGCTAGGCTCATCTCGTCTCCCTCACCCATGTAGAAGCACTCGTCTTGGTCCATTGGTGCAAAGATATATCGACAGCTTACACAGTAATGCATTGACGTGCTTGCTTTTCGATCTTTATATGGAGGCCACTGGGAACTCATGAGTCATTGAAATGTCTTTTGGCTTTGTGAAGTTGGCTGCTTAGCTTTTCTACTAGCATACATTTTGCTTATGAAACACCGGTGGCGAAAACTACTCATTGGAGCAGTAACAGTAACTCAACATCTCATAATCGGCGGGCATAGCGTTGCTTCAACAGTCTGCAGCTTATCTTAATCATGGCTGATTGCATCATGTGAACCTGCCATTCAGCCAAAAATCCCTAAAAACGGAGCGAAATGACAAAGACTCCTAGAAGTGAAAACCAAAGTTTCCATTCTTACCCAACTTCAAGACTCTCCCAGTCAAATTCATCATAGCATCATGCTGGAGGCGATATTTAACTTTGGTTGAACATTTTAAGTTTCCAGCATGGAACATGGGAAATCTGCCGTTACCTCCCGTATTCAGGCTTTCCCCTCATTTCAGCGGCCGGTTCATCTGCCAGTTCCACCGTTTCACCAGCCAAATTCATTTCTTGGAGCAGAAGCCAAACCACTAAACATCTGGTCACCTGCCAGAGTGGCTGTTAGATCAGACAAATTTACCAGCCACTGTTAACGCATGGCTGTAGGTTTCCGAATTTAACCGCGATCCCACGAACGAGGGAAAAGACTGAAAACACATCAGGGTGCAGATGGTGTGTAAAGATATTTTTAGATAAAAGGGCAACAGACACAGCGATGATGTTTTTACAGTATGTAGTTGTATTGAAAGAGACGGAAATTACCCAATTTCCCCTTGTGATCATTCAAGTTTTCATCTCTCAATACCACAAAATAACCCAACAAATTCATTCTAAAATATCCAATAACTCCGGTTACATTTCATTTTCTTCCACCGACTTGTCACCTCGCACTACAGGCAACATGTTGACGAGGCATTTGCTCAACTTCTTTTCACACTTAAGGTGTTAAGATTTAGTCCAGCCATGCAGTTCACACTTAGACAAACCAGATGGAAATCCCACGTCATCCTTTTTCTTGCTTAATATGAACACTTGAACAACACTAATCTGAAAGCTGGTTCCTTTGAAAAAAAATGTCACGCGGCTGCTTACAGCCCATGACGTAGCATGTTTCAGGAGTGTGTAGCTCTCACGAACATACCAACACACCAGCCTGCGGCTTTGTGGCCCGGCCATCGTGAATGACCCAGACCTTTCCAATGGGGCGCTGACATGACCCCCCGTGATGCAGAGGCAAACGCATTTCTACCAGATATTCAAACATGAACACACCCTGACATTATGGAGGAGGACAACGGTTGGCATCACAGTTCTGAATTCATCCATGGCCTTTCTGAATCGGAGGATGACGTTCTGACTTAGGTTTTATTGACGATCATGGCGACAAGCGCTGAAAACAGACTGAGAGTAGGAGGTAGTTCTATCTGGTGAATGAAAATAATTTAATTTAATAATTTAATTTAATAATAATTGAATTACTTTTTATTTCTTTTTCCAGCAGTTCTCACAGGAATGCTGCCACACCAGGCCTCGGACCCTTCCCCTTTTACTATTGGTTGGTTGATGATGGTGATGCAGGAATTGAATCTTCTACTATTGAGTTCATTTTAAGTTGCCCTGGATAAGAGTAGCAGGTGAATTCAAAATGTAAGAAAATGTTAACTACATGCATGGCTTTTTACTTGTAAGCTTTATTAATTTTGAGATTCTACTACTTTAATGGGTATTATTTCAGCTATTTACTGCAGTCAGGTGACAAAAATATTAGTATTGCAGTATCAAATATTAGATACTATCAAATCACAAATCATTATGAAGCATGGAATGATGACTTTTCTGACACAACTATGTGTCAGAAGGGAGTTCACAGTCTGCAAATATTCTATTGAAGTATAATGAAACTTTTTCACATGAATTCCACACGTCACCATATTTCATGACCCACCCTGTAAACCTGTAGCTACATTATGTGCTCGGGGCTGGAAAATGGATTATATATTAACTGCAAATATCTCAATTCTCCAAAACCCTGCCAAAAATACACTGATATCGGTGATACTGATTGTGAACCCGAGGTGTTTCAAAATGACCTTCAGAGTTTAAATGTACAATGTACAGTCAGTTTTAGCGGTGGCTGGTAGGTTTGTCTGCCCCAGGTACTTAAGCTGTTCACCACTTGGTAGCTCACCTCTACTACTCACATCAAACTGGCTGGTTAAACGATAATGGCTGGTGAATTCTGGAAACTATTAGCTACTGTGGTAATTGACAAATAAAATAAATACGTACAAATCAAATCTGAAATGTATTCATTTTGACGAATCTGACATTTGTGACAGCTCAACTTGCAATAGCCTAAAGCGTTTTGGGACTTCTGAGCAGTCCCTCTGTGCATTATGGTCCCAACATGCAGTTTCTACTGGAAACACATCAAATAAAGAATGCAAGACACCATTCAAATACTGTTTGCAATATGTCCCTCCTGCTGGCTGGAATACCGTTGGGGTTGCAAGCAGCAGTTTGCTTTTTTCTAGAAAATATGATAATTTCAATGCCGGCAGTCCTAATGTCCCAAGTATGGATGCACACTCCCAGCTGCTGACCGAATTCAACTTCAATTCAACAATCAGCTTCAAATTCAGATCTGTGTAAAAAAATGTGATGCTTTCTCAGCACCCCTAAAAAAATGTCGGTGTTGTTACAATGCTACTATGCCAAACTCAACTATTTGACATAATAGACCCCAAATGGCTTTCACTTATCACTTTCTCTTATTGTGAAAGCACCTTGAGAACAGTCTGGCTTGACAGGTAGGCGAGAAAGGCTGGGTGCTATCTGAGCGCTATGTGCTCGACTGTACGAGAGCGCCGATAAGAGTGTTTTATTCTCTCCAACACAAGGACAGGTCAGGTGGGTGTGTCAGGAATCGAGAATTTGCCTGAGGCGAGCATGGAAGTGAATGAGTGAATAAAACAGCATGAAAAGGCATGTGACCTACGTGACCCGAGAAAAAGAGATGGAATGGAGAGAAGAAGAAAGGGAGAGGTGGGAGAAAAAGAGCAAGAGATCTGTATTGAACTGGCTCAACCTGTGATGGGCCGTGAGCTGCAGGGCTGCAACAGCACCAGTTTAGGTGGACTGGGATTCAGTTTAAGGCCTGGTGGACTGGGATTCAGGCCTGGTGGACTGGGATTCAGTTTAAGGCCTGGTGGACTGGGATTCAGGCCTGGTGGACTGGGATTCGTTTGACTGTTGAACTCTGTGCTGACTGCTGCGGTCAGATATTGGCTCAGTCCATTTCAATCCTTTTAACTATTCCAATCCACGTGCCATGCACACGTACGCCCCCTGCAGGTGACGTTGAAATGGACTTTCAACTTCGTGTTTATCTCTCGCCAGAATATGGAAGTAGTCCTGGAGGTTTGGTTATCCTGACAACGCTGCTCCCCCTCACCCTCTGACCCAGTATTTCTGGATCAGTATTTACACAGATGATGTTCGGGCAGCTCGCCCATGTAAACTGGTTTTATGTTTATTTCAGATGCTGTGATGCACCAAGCTAGTGGCCAAAAGCGTCATTTCTGGACGAGGTCCTTTTCAAACAAGGAGACAGTAAACATGTATTACGCCACCGATGCTTTAGTCCCCCTCTGGGCCAATCACAGACACACACGTCACCTTGTTAGGACCTGTGATTGTAGCGCCCCCTTGGGTCAATCCAGCTAATCTGAAGACGCCTGAACACAATGAGAAATGCATCAGTGTTGTCTGAGACAGTATGCGACACATGGACAAAGAGAAAAACAATGCATCTCTTTGTCACCTGCCTGAGACGGGTGACAAAGAGTTAACGCCGTCAAACACTGAAAACGTGTTTGTGAACTACAATGACCATAATCCACTGCACCTATGATGCGGTGCCGTCGCTGCTTTTGAATCGTGCTGGCAGTGCTGACAAGTACAGTTTGAAATGCAACCTACATGCTGAGGCGGCCATTTGTAATTATCTGTACGTCGTATTTGCTAAGCGATCATCAAGATGGGAATAAGTACAACAGTCAGCTAATGTCGCAGTATTACCTTGTTTATAATCGTGTGAGACTAAACGAAATGCAGCTAAAATACGACCTACTTCCATATCTTCACACACAGAAAATAAACTGTCAAACATTATGAATCAACAGCATGTCTCATAGACCGCCCATCAGCTCACCGCCCTGCTGGCAATCTGTGGGAGACACTCGACGAGCCCCTTTTCCAATATACAGACTGAAGTGATTCCTCCCTCACTCCCAAACCACTTGGTCTCACCCTCACTCCTCCCCCATCCTCCCCCAAATCATTCTCTTCATCGGCTTGTTCATTCCCTACTCCTCCTGTCTACATCTCTTATCTGCTCTTCCCCCATAGCAGTTGTTGCAGCTTGCTGTGCACACACACACACACACACTGCCAGAGGCTACCATTAGCATTAGCCACCACCAACCCCCCGCCCTTTTTCCCCACAAACCCACATTAACAATTATCTCTCCCAGTCTCTCTGTGCATCTGTCAGTATCTCTATGTCAATTCATGAAGCTTAACAACAAAACAAAAGAATGCATTCAGAAACAGCTTGTGAATACATTTCAATTTAGATTAAAACAAACCGGCAGCCGCAGGTATTGTAGTCGTACATTACGCCAACAACATAATCTTAACTGGCTCTCCTGCAGCCTGCCCCTCTCTCCCTTTCCACTTACTGTAATTGCTCGATCTCCCAACCCAACAAGCACTCAGTCTCTCTCTCCCTCTCTCGCTCTCTCTCACAAACACACTCGCCCTACAGTGCACACACCTCAGGTGGAGACCAAAGCTAAATTCCCCAAGGATGTTACAACATGTATCTCAGACAAAAACCTGCTCAAAACCCCCACAGGGTATCGCTGTTTAAGCCTATAAATAACCCTTGCGCCACATGGGCTCTGAAGTCTTAAATAAACACACTGGTGGAGTGGGAAGCCGGGCCAGTCACCAGTCAAAACGCTGGTGCTCTTTTGGCTATGGCTAGTAAGTCAGTCTACTCTCCCAGTTCACGTTGGAAGGTCTGGCAGCCTGATTATATTGTAAAGATCGAGTTGGCTGCTGATTGAAAAGTGGCCAATAGCAAAGAAACAAAACAGCTTCTGCCAGCCTCACTTTTCATAAGCCAATATTCAATAAAAGGTCTAAATGAGCCAATACAACACAGGGCTCTACGGTGATGCGTTGTCCAAGGACTCCAATATAAAATAAACAAAAACAGAAGCAGAGGAAAGAAATGTAGGAGTCCTGGTGAATCGCTGAAACTCCCCAAGCCTTTACAGCACACGCCTGACTTCACCTTTAACTGAGAAAGTGCTGCTTTTTAGATTTTCCAGGTAGAATGAAATTTATTTTTAGCAGCATATGCTCCTACAAAATAGTAGCACTGCAGTTTTTATGCATCTGACACACCCAAATCTGATTGTTACCAACACAAACATGCACATGCACAATAGTGGCAAATCCACTTTTAACCTTGACAAAAAAAAAAAAAAAAACAGTAGCTGGTCTAAACTGAGATGGAATTTAAGAGTGAAGAGATTTCTTTGTGAATTTCTTTCAGACTAAGAGACGAAAAAAAAAGATCCAAACTGCCAGGACTTGTTTTAAAGCTTCATTTAAAGCACATGACAAGCGCTTATTACGTGCACACAGTTGCCAAAAGGCCATTTCAGACATCGAAGACATCTCATTTTGTCTTCGTAGGCATTCATTATTGGGAATGAAACCGCATAGGAACCGGGATGTGGAGGAGTGGTAATCAATAATCTTGAAAACTATCAGAAAATTTCTCACCCTGGAAAATTCAATGGTGAAATATCGAGAAAGGTAAAGTGATCGTGGTGGAACGTGAATCGTAATCTGCACCGGGTCTTCCAGACTGACAGATTATATCCACAGAGCAGCAGAGCAGCGTGATGTGAGAGGAGGGAGGCCTGTCTGCTACAACCAAATATGGAGGAAACGACAGTCAGAGCGAATGCCGGCAGACTGCCTTCCCCCACCCACCCACCCACCACCCACACCCCACACACACACACACACACACACCGAAGACTCTCACTGGCATCACATGATCAGTTTGGTGACATCACCTCCTGCAGAGTAAAATGCTCAGACAGCAGAGGGCCGGGCGGCGGAGGACAGAGGGAGGTCTCTCTCTCTCTCTCTCTCCTCCCTCAGCAGCACCCACACAAATACAAACACGTATACACATTAAGCCTCGGTCAGAGTACAAGCCGGCTCAAATCTTGGCCCGGCGGAGGCCACACTCCCACCGCAGGTCTCCACGCTCCATTCAAAACTGCTGCTCATATCTGGGGTTTCGGCATGACTGTCCACATCTATTTCTAGGATGCAGCGTCCGGCATTAACTTCTGGCTCACCTACCACGGGCTGGCCAACTTGCCAGAGATATTTTTCCCTCGTTTCGAACACGTTTCGGTTACGGGATGAGCCTTCGAGTTTTGACTGACTTGAGGCTGCTGCCCAATGCCAAATCAGGTTGACCTTTTTACTTTCTTTCCAATGTTGTGTCTCGTTATCCTCCATGCCAACGCTGCCATGGGCTCAACAATTCTCTCGCAATTAACGCTGACAGCTTCTGAATTGAACGTTCAAATACAAGTCACACGTCAGTCGCATTACCTCGGCATCCTATTCTGTACCAAATGTCCACGCGGTCGAAAATCACAATTGAATGGATCTTGAATCCACGCAGCCTTTTGCCGTTCACACTAGTCAACATCGGATCGGGGGAAACTCGGGACACTTGCAGCTGCAGTGTGAACGTAGCCTAAATAATTAGGTCTCGAGTAAATGCTTGCCGTGCCGTCTGGAAGCTGTGGGGCAAAGACGGGGTTGCCAATTTGTCTTCTTGTTGTTGTATCTGATTGTATGTAGCTGTGCTGTCGATTCAATACAGATTATTTAAAAAGCAAAGACGGGGTGACACACACACACCTTGATTTTGTCATGTATAAACATTTTCCCCTTTATCCAGAACAGTTCACTGTAAATGTGTTATAAGACGTCCCGCGTGGTTTCATGAGATTCATGGTTGGCATGTCTTGAATATCGTGCATGCCTATTCTGTATTTACTCGCAGACATTTCACCCACTATGTCAGAGTGTAAGTGTTCATGGCCAAGCTCAACAGTGTACAGCTTACTACCTACTTCAATTCCCACCATACCAGCCATTTTTCTTTTTCTTTCCTGGTTTAAAGGAAATTTGAGCTGCCCAAGCTAAACTATCATTCTGCTTCTCCAGACTGAGCCGGTGTTTGTTCAGCGTCTCTCACACAACTCATATTTTAAGATTTGTGATGCGGTTGCTCTGTCACTTATGGCTTACATTGCTCTGTAGGGTTACACTATGTATGTGTGACAAACCCTGTTTCCTCAAAATGGTTTTCTAAAAAAAGAAAAAAATCTACTTTACTGCATTACAGAGGCCTTTGTCGACAAGAGCTTACTCAAACGTTTTGTACACAAACAGTGACTCTGATACAAACAGCCCACGCTGAACATTTGCCAACACCGCTCTCTGATGAGCCGAGCCTTTACAGGGATGTGCCACTATCACCGAGTCCAGACACAAGCCTGAGACAGATAAAGCAGCTCAAACTGGAAGACCTTATAGGACACGGGCTCATCCAACAGCTGAGTGCATGTGTGTGGTGGGTGTGTGGAGTGATGGGGTTGGGTGGAGAGGGGTGGAGTGACTACGGAGGAAAGCTGCAAAGCTGAAGCAGCATTTCCACCGGGTGTTGTGTCGTAATCTTGGCTTGGGACAGACTCCTGAGAAGTGAGTGAGTTAGAGGTCAAACCCCCAAGAGTCTCTGTGGCCTGAACAAAAATAAACAAAAAAAATTATGATCTATTCAAACTATGAAGCGTTTATAAAACAACCGACATGCAAAGGAAAGGCTCTTTCAAAAAACAGCTTTTATGTTGCCTTGATCATTTCAAACCAAACAGAAATAAGAGAGAGCGGCACATGGACATGAATTCAGCCGCTTTTGAAAATTGGCAAAGGTCAGTTTGCTTTGTTTTGTCAAAGTTCAAAAGTTGCATCAGCACATTGCCATAATCTCATAAAGACATTTAAACAGACTGGCCAACCAGCAAGACTTGCGTCAACACAGGAACACCCATTCAGAGGAAGCTCTGGTGACAGTCTGTCCTGCAACAGTGAACCCACTTTAGCCCTCCACGCATCAGCACTCCCTCCAGGTTTGTGACCTCGGCCGGGTCCTGACACCTCGTAAAAACCCGGGCCACAAACAGCTGATGCATCTGACCACCAGAGGCGGGGGTCCGCTTCCTCACAGCAACAACAAAAGAGAAAAGGTTTCATGGGGTGAAGATGAATGTGGGAACCGGGGAGACAGACAGGTGTCCATGCTAATGTTGAAACCCCCGATGCTGTGAAGCCACGCTGTATAAGTGAATGCTTCAGACACGCCGGGCTGCTTCACATCATCAGTTCAGGGGCCTTCAAATTCAGTACCATCTGTACCCTTTTGTGGATATCGTCACGTTTAAAAATAATATCTAGTTTCCTGTTTACATGATGGGAGACTTTTCATTCAACGGCACCCCCTCCACCTCTCTTTCTATCCAAATTCAGTTAAAACAAAAGGGGCATCAATTTGCACTTGTTTGTGAAGTTAGCCCATATGCTAAAGGAATGCTAATGCATTGTCATTCATGACCGGATTCCTTGACCAAGAGTCACAACAAGTCAGCTTGCAGGACAGCCTTGCAATTTCAGCCTACATTCTGGCAGCCCACCATGTCTGGAGGATAATTTGTCGATAAACGGTTACGTCGTTGTTAATGCAGCAATGACGAGTTTCTCCAATTGTTTTTTACATTTTGAAAAAAGGACATTAAGCATCTAAATACATGTTCAGCTCAGAATTGACTCTACTTCTCACATGCAGACCGACTGTCAGCCAACAGCGATGGGTGCCAGGCAGGAAACCAACGTGTCCCCCACCAGTCACATTTGGCTGATAAGATTTTAAAATTTCTCAACCACTTTACTGGATGCATTTGATGTTTGGGAGAGCAGCGCCCGTGTTTAGCAGGAGGAGACCAATGTACCGGCTGGGGACTCGAGTTATTTTTGCACCCTGTTGTCCGATCAATTGGAACGTTCAAACCTCAATTTCCTCTTTTGAAGCACATTTAGTTTGGGTAGTCCCAGAACTCAGCAGAAACGCTCTGAGGATTAGCTGGCTCTGGCCAGGGGACGCCCGCTGCCAAATTCATGTTAAATCAACCAAAGGGCACTTGCTGACCCCCCCGAGGGAGTGAGAGGCAGACTACCTGGCGATCGGCCACAGAGTCACGCAATCTTATCAAGTATGTTTCGGCACTTTGGGTCACAAACTAAGATTATTACATAAAGGTTTTTTTTTTTTTTAATGCATTTGTATTAGTGACACCCTGAAGATAAAGCACTGGTACATTGTTTGTCAGAAAATGTGTTTTCTTTTAGCATGACGTTGTGAAAAATGCAGGTGTGCTGACGTGTTCTTCTCTGGGCCACGCCACAACAGCAGCGTGGACATTTCACCATCCCATCTGTGACTCTAAAGAATATTCAGCTTACATACAAACAATTAACAACATTAAGAAATTGAGTCTTGACCTCGGTCTAATAATAAAAACTCACTGGCACTCTTGCTCTGTGCTGACCGATCAGAAAGAGGTGGGCAACACCACCACAAACACGTACAGCCAGTTCACCAACAGCTTTACCATCAGGAGCCAACCATGAGTTTAAGTTGTTCAGGGGGGCTGGTCCGAAATGCTTGGGAAACACATTAAAACTCTGGAGCACATGCATCAGACAGAGACATGCAGGAAAATACAGACACGTAAATGGATGCGACAAAACACAATACAGCTCCACTTGTGCAAAACGGAACAGGAGAATCCCAACAATGGAGTAGTGTGTCAGCTAAACGCCTAAAATGTGAATCTGAGACAAACTTCTAGAATACAATCAGGGTTAGAAAATTTATTTCCCCGAGTAGGCCTGTGGCTAGTACTTTCTAAAGACCAGCCTGGGTGTAATTGTCGTCACATGCCAGAGTTTCAATTGGAGCTTATGGAGAAGGTATGAAGAATGCGGCCTTGGAGATGAGATACACGTCTACTGTCGGTATTACAGTCGATATCACCACTTGCTAAGTTTTGGCTGTGGCTGGGAGGTTTCACCACACTACCAGCCACTTTGGTGGGAAAATGATCATTCAGCTATCCAATTCCACCCTAAAATGGCTGGTGGACCCCAGGATGTACCAGCCACTGTGGCCACTGGGCTAAAAACTTAGCTTCTTGCCCTGAACAACTGCAAACCCAACAGGGATTTCAGTGCCTTATGGGCAACAGGTAGAATATTCCAGGCATGCTGGTAAGCAAGTCAAGGAATAAGGCGTTGTGTAACAGGGCCGCTGTCAGGTTGGAGCAACTGCTGCCCAGGGCCCTGACTACTCACTTACAGGGCACCGACTTTCATTCTTCGAGTCACTGCCTTATGACTTCAATAGTTATAATGCAGTAACCGTGTTGCTGTATTGTTTTTTCCTGTTACAATAAAGTTAACAAATGAAAGTCAAAGTATTACCACTGTGGTACTCACAGGACCTGTGACATCAAGTTTAGTGCGGGACCTGGTAATACTTTCAGCTTCCACCAGAGCAGGTAGCGGTTCAGTATCCTGCTCAAGGACGCTTTGTGATCGACACGTGGCTGTTGACAGACACGCTGGACAGTAACCAGAAGGTCACAAGTTAAATCTCTTTGACAGCCAGTCGTCCGAACCGCGAAGCAATCCTGCCAGACTTTCTAGGAATAGAGCTTTGGTAAGACGCCCTGCCCCACAGCAAGTGACTTGATGACTTTTTATTCCTACTGTACATTAGAAGATTATGAAAGATTAAAAAGACTATAGAATCTAAATGCCAAATGCTTAAATGCCAAATATATTCTCTAGTCTATCACAGACTCACATTACAAGACCAGGTTGATTTTAGCATAAGGAAATCTGTTTGGTCTTGTAATATCAGCTCAACAACATTGCTGGGCGAAATAGTGTCAGTGACCCTTTCATATTTAATAGTAGAGATCAGCAGGTTTTCTTATGATATACTCAATAATCCTTTCTGCAAAATTAAATCCTTTGTCATTTAGTGTGCAGTTGGCATTGCATGACATAAGGCAAGACATGCCAGACAATTCAGACTGATAACTATCCCACCATAATAACATATCAACACAATGCTACAACCCATGAAACATTCAGACGTCACGTGGCAGTAAAACAGACTCTTAAGCCAAGGCTATACAGCTTCATTATGCTGCCATTATGAAGACCAAGGGCATTTTAATACACCGCTGTTCATTGTTATCAAATACGATTTTGCTCAATTAGCTTATCCTTCTTCCAGCTGACGACAGTAAGATACAATGAGACTTCAAAAGGAAAAATCCATCCTATATATCATCAATCTGTGATGTGCAATGCATTCCAGGAGTTATTTTGTGATGAGGCGTTGTAATTTACATTGTTGGTGTACCCACATTCCCTCAGCCTGCCACATTTACGTCATCTACACCGCTACTTCAGTTTGGGGGTTGTTGAAAGTCACTCTGGCAAATGGAGGAAATCACAGAGATTGTGCCTGAGCTTGTTGCATTCAGCTGTGGGTGATACGTATAAGATGGTAGCATGGTAAGAGCGAGAGCCACGCCCCTTAGTCAAAACACATAAGGTCTTACGGTTGCATTGCATTATGGTCTATTGAGGCTACTGTCAGTGGAGAAATGTGCATCACTGCCTCTTCCACAGTGGATTTCCTCCTTTATGATTGTTGAACATTGGTCTAGAAGGAAGGCCTTAATCTTTAACTCTGCCAGGCTGAAAGAATGTCATTAAGCTCCAAACTCCATTATAGCGGCAATGGAAACATTGATGTGAATGAGAAAAACCCACCACCTTTCAACAAAATGGACCCACAAATACAAGACACATCACCAATAGTTGTTTTTCAGTGTAGTGCTATAAAGGTGGATTTTTCCTTTAAGCCTAGGCTATACAGCTTGTCTTTTTTTTGCCATAATGGAGAACACAAGACTGTCCATTGTTCCGACATAGACAGAAGCATTTTAAAGCATTGTTCCATGTTATCCCCCAAAATGTATCCCATTCACATACCCCCCCTTCCAGCTCAGGGCAGTAAGATGAGGTGACACTAATGATCCCTGTGGTCAAACTGGGCAACAGTGCCAATTTACACTGGCTGGTTATCACAACCTACAGCTATCAGCCAAGTAACATACTGATGTGACAATGTTGTGTATATGTATATCCTCAGTGGTCCAGGCGCCTGAGTACAGACTGTACAGGAGAGGGGGGCATAAGCTGCATTGTTTACACCGGCTTTGACCAGACCAAACAACCACCTGGCAAACAAAAAACACATATCCTATGGCCTGGGTCAATACCACGATGACATGCCGGTGTAATGCACAAATACCGGCGCCTCAGCGTGTATAGCAACATCAGGGCAAAACACATGGTTGAATCACGCTGCCTTGACAGAAATGAGGAACCTCGAGGTGGTAGACAGGCGTCTCCTCCCTCTGCAGCCTCCACAATATCAATTAACAGGGTTTTGACTTTGCCATCGGTCCCAATATGTGTTCATAATAACACTCTTCTGACCACGCAGCTCAGATCAGCTAGAAGCTAACGTTCACAAGCGTCAGTAGGACTGTTTGCTCATGCGGAAGCCATGATGAATCTCACACTCGCTAGGCAGCTAGCTAGCTAGCTTCAAGCTAACGCTAGCTGTGCATGTATTAGTCTGTGCTAACGATCGACACATCGCATGACAACTACATTATAAGATCAATACTCGCGTTTTCCGTGTCAGACTGCGTACAATGGCACGACATCTGATCATAGGTCGTACAGACGTGACTTTTGATAGCGGCGTTGGTTCGCCCATGCTTTTCTCACGGGGAACACGTGGAGAGAACACGTGACGTTCCATAACAAACGTGTTCGTTTTTAGTTTAAATACGGACATGTTTTATGTTTGGGTATTTGGATGTTGGAACCGAATCCGACACGTTGCACATAGTCTAAAAGGTGACAGTGTACTTCTGCACGGAGTAACTGAAAGTCATCTTGGCATCTGCGGCTAAGCTAGCCAGCTAAAGGGGAAGGGCTTGGCGTCTGACTAGGCCAAGAAGGGACTCGGTGCTATTGTTAGCTGGCTAAGCAGCTAGACAGGCGGCCACCCGGTGTCTCTTTAATTAATACAGTCATACCACCGGCTACCGTTTCGCTAATGCCCCGTACGGCTGTCGAAACGACACGTGTAACGTTAAAACGTAAACACGGATTTAAATATCCGCAAATGAAGGTGGGTGAGGTTGACTGGGTGGCAGGACATGGACAGTCAAAACCCAGGCATATACTCTTCAGTTACGACAGTCAGCATATGCCGTAAAAGAAGCCCTGGTAAAACACAAAAAAGACAGGGCCAAATGCAACGACGTGCCAAGCGCTGTCGGCGCTGACACGCCATAACTTAACGCATTTGAGTCCGCCCTCGGGCAGGTCCAGCTCGAGCTCAAATGTTGCTCGTCCGACACAAACACAGCAACTTTTGCCACTGCAACGTGTCCCTGAACGCGCACAGCAGACGTCCCCGTGTGCAAGAAGAGGGTTGATTAATGGTTTTTTTACACACCGATCCCAAATCAGTCACCCGAGTCCACTCGCCACACTCAGACCCAGGAATAGCATGGGCCCATAGCTCCTAAATATAACCAGCTACAGACTGAGGCAGGGAGCAACGAGAGCAGGCTTGCCGTTTGTTATCTACACTCGGCTCTTTGCACAACCATATCTGACTCTTGACAGCTGCTTGGTCATCCCGTGGCCCAGGTGAATCCACGCGAATGGAAAGCAACACGGCACTGACAGCACGACAAATAAATATATATGTAAGGAGGGAGGAGGAGGAAGATGAAGAAGAAGAGGAGGAGGGGGTACCAACCGTGGTGTGCTTGTCCGTTCACGCTGACCACGGTCACCGCATTCATTTTCCTAGTCCACGGGTTCACCTTGGGCGGGGGAGCTTCAGTAAACTCCTTTTTGCTGCCTTTAACGCCCTCCTCGGTTTCCTGGTCCGGGCTGTTGCTATCTTCTTTCGCCTGTTTGGAGGTTTGCTCCGTGTTTGCCATCCCTCCCTGTCCGGGGTTGTCGTCTCCCTTGGCGTCGCTGACCTCGTCGACAACACCCGCCTGCTTCGCCCCTTTATCCAACTCCTCCTCGCCCCGGATCATTTTGCTCGCATGTCCATGCTCCTCTTGTTTGACAAGTGGATTGCCGGGCAGGAGAGTCTCCACCTGAGTGGCCATTTCCCCTTTTCCTCGGGATTACCCCCCCAAATTCGCCTTCAATTCAAGGAACGAAAATGTGAAGTATTCCTCGGAGTCGGTTGGTCTCTGTCGCTTCTCCACTCCACCCCTAGACCAAATAACCTTCAGTCTAAGACGCAGAGTGGTAAATGCTGAATTAAAACATATAAAAACGTGTCCGAGTGCCTCTCAAAATTACAACCTTATCTCCACCACTAGCAGCAATATGGATGATCCCCACCACGCGATAGAAGGGTGCGCGCACGTACGGTGTATGGGGGAGTAACCACGTAAACTGGGTGCGCGCATTGTGGCTGATGCTGCTTTCAAGTGTTTCCCGTAAACTCCCGCTTCACCCTCTTTGAAAGTCGTAAAATATGACTTGTTCGGCGCATGCAAGTGCTTTTGCTCGAAAATAATAACAACATATTAATGTCACAAACATTTAGAAGCGTTTTCTTTTGTTTTCTTTTATTTTTGTTCTGTCTTATATTAGAAACCAAGCAGCAATGAGATATCAAGCAACACTACTTAATGCTGCACCACATATGTTATCAATATTTCAATTAATCTGTTTGTCAAAAGTCGTCGTATATGTTCTGTAGCAATATAAACACACTCTAGGCTACACACTCTTTGCAGCTGTTGCCTGTTCAACACCCTGTACAAATTGTACAGAAGTGCAAAACAGTAACTAAAGTTAAAGATGGAGCAACACATTATTTACATACAATGCCAAACAATAGCATACTAATAAAATAAAGTTCAATTCTCTTCAATCTGTAAATGTCACATTTTGGCAATTCAGGTATCCGGAAATCTCAAATTATCCAGTCATATTTACCACACTTTCGGGTCATTTATGTGCAAGAAAATCATAGAAAAATAACTAGCCACACACTCGTTCTCATAATTTCTGTGACTTCATATTTTCTTTCTTCATTTTACACATGTACTTTAAGCAAAATTATGCAATCATAACAACCAACATTTCAGACAGCACTCGAAGGCAGCATTGCAGCTTTTGATGACGTAGGTCTCGCCCTCGGGAAGCAACGCGTCTGTAAAATCCACCGAATCACAGCAAAGCCATAAAGCAGTCGCTCTCTGTATAACAAAATGAGGGTTTCTGTAACTGTCTGTGCACAATATCTATCAGTTACACACGCCGCGGTGTTTACTTGTAAACTCTTGTATTTTATGTTAAGTAAAGAGGAAGAAATAATCCACGCAAAACCCCAATTCACCATTCCTGCAGTCACACACGTGTCCACACCGGAGTAGCACGTGTGTCCTCATACTCCAATAGCACAGTTCCAAACCATTTTATGGCAATATTGTGAAACCATATAATTTCGAAACATCTGGGCCAATAGTCCATTAGTAAATTCGGACGACCATATATATATTTTGTATCCGTGCCTGTGGAAACCTGATGGTGTTGTATATGTGTCTGCTATCCAACATGTGGGTCAACCTCAACTGGCCTTTTCTTATGTGGTTGATTACATAATAGTCATAGGAGTTCAAGACAGAGTAATGTGTGATATTTGATACTGTGTGTGTGTGTGTGTGTGTGTGTGTGTGTGTGTGTGTGTGTGTGTGTGTGTGTGTGTGTGTGTGTGTGTGTCTGTGCTGGTGTGCGTGAGAGAGGGGGAGGGTGAATGAGTGACTGCTAAAGTAGTGTGTGTGTATTTTTGCTTGAGAGAAGTTTATGGTTAGGGTGGAAAATAGGAAAATGGAAGTTTTGATCAATTCAAATGTAGCTAGGGGTTCCACTGATTTTTTCCCCCATCTCCCAAATTCCCATGAAATGTTACATATACAGGCACACAACTGAAACTGAAACAAACCGAAACAGAATGTGGCCTCCCAACTTCATATGTATTATGAACCCAGTGGGCTGGATTTTGGGAGCACAACTGAAGGTCAAAGTTGAAGAAAATGAAAAGTCTGTTAAAGTCCAGAAACCTGGCACCAAAATGCAGCTATATTTGTTCTACAAATGGACCACCAAGTCCAAGAGGTCTGTTTTCTCTGAATTTAAAAAAACAAAACAGTCCCACCACCCCAACTGCTTTTTTTGCCTCCAACTTTGGCACATAGCATCGATAGTCTGAGACAGATAGTCTTTAAGCAGACCCAAGTAAGATAAAGAACATAGCTGCCATGAACTGATAAATTCATGAACAATTGCCCATGGCCATAACTCCATGATAGTTAGACAGTTATCCAGTTTTTTAATTGAACTCTGATGGGTGTGGATTTATAGAAACGCTGGCAGACATTGTTGATTTTTAAATGAACACTCACAATATTGCTTTTAGGAAGCTGCAGTCATATAATTAGCCACTTCTGATTGAACAGTGTTTTCCATTCTAGCACAGATCTCCATAGTCAACACACTGAGGGGGCCTTGTCATAAACTTCAAGATTAAAAACCACTGGGGCTCCATTTCACAATCAATTCTCATTATGTTGTTTTTGGAAGGTTCGGAAACAGTAGCGTCTGTTAGCTGAACTCTTATGGGAGTGGATCAACCCTGACGATATTGCCGTGCGGTAACAGAAATATGTTTCTCGTTCACCCCCGTTGCCTGTTATTCAGTTAAGAATGGGAGTCTGTGAGAATTCTACCAGATGTGACCTCGACTTCCTCATGATAAAAAGTCCTCTGATCGCAGGAGCATCACATGAGCCTGCCTGCATCGCTGCAGCCAGCCAATCTGCACTCGTTGGGATTTCGGCACCATTCCCTCCCCGCTGCACATTAGCCCGCGGGGTTCCTTGAACGCCACGGACTGACTGAAACATGCTCTCAGCAACGGCCATGACATGTATTCCTAAAGTATTCCTCTGTGAATGAATGAAAGGGGTGTGTCAGCCTTAAAGAAAAAATGTGTGTGTGTGTGTGTGTGTGTGTGTGTAGAGGTTTCCTATGAAAGTTTCTGACACACACGCCTTGAATTCACACACACACACACACACACGCCTCCTACAACCCTTCCTCATACCTGTGCAGTGGAGTGCAGCTTTGAAGGGCAGAGCCATCAGTGCTGACATGAGGCGGACAGCCAATAAGAAAGAAGCTTGAATCAGTGCTTGAAGTGCTTGAACCAGTGAGAAATATCGTTTTGAATGTAGAGCGTCGTGGTTTTACCGACGCGACTCAGTGGCAGGGCGGCCTAGTGGGTACAGGAGCCTGTCCCGTGATTGAAAGGTCAAACGCTGAACACCTACTCACTCACTGTCGGTGATCTGGGTAAGAGAGCAAGTTCAATGTAAAACTAGAGGATATAAACTTCTTCTTCCTGATGCTTTTCTGGTGTAAATTGTCAAAAAAGAAAAAGTGTAAAAAGCCTAACAAGAAATGCAGTTGTTATGTGGATTATACCGATATTATATGTGTGTGATTCTGTGTACTTAGATGTATTTTATATGAGCTGTATGACACTGTTGCATTTTTTTACTGTTTATCTGTTGTGTTTATGTTCACTGTTGCTCTGACATTTGCGATGTGTTGTAAATGTCAGAGCAATATATTTTTTTGTACCTGTAATAAATCAATTGTACCAGCTTGGCTATGTGACAATAAAGCCAACTTGGCAGTAAGAGTGTCAATAAAAGTATTTAAAGAATACCAGGTCCAACACGCTATCCACACGGTGTATATTTCATTACCTTGATGATGAATTAGGAAAGAACGGGGAAGTACCGAGGGAGATTCTCTTCAGTTGTCTGCAATCATTTTAAGGATGTGTCACATTTTTCAAACGGGGGATGACTCATTTACTAGAGCAACTACATTCGGGGCTTCCAGCTGGTGAGATTCAGAAGAATGTCTTGTAACATCAAACCACGTTAAAGTAGTAAAGAGTTTCCTGTAGTACCTGTGGTTGCAGGGTTGGGGCGGTAAGGGTTTCTTTTTTCTTTTGTTTTCCTCTTAAAGTGACACCAATCAATGATTTATGATGAATGTACAATTGATTTAATGTAAAAAAACAAACACACACACTTATCAGAGGAGTCTGTAATGAGTCTTTTGGACAAGCAAAAGCCAAAATAAAATTGTCCTTGGTTGGGAGATTATAGCTAACAGGGCATAGGGGATATATATTCATCGCTCAGTGGCAGTTCACCACATCAAAACACATGAAATCAGAAATTAAAAGAATTAATTAGAAATTAAATGTTATGTTATCCCCCCGTCCGACTCCCCCAACATAGTTTCAGTGCTGCAACCTGCGTCGGCACCAAAACTGGGACCAACCAACACCCACAGATGAGAAACCACATAAATAAAAATGATCTCTAACTTTCAATGTAAAACATTACAAGAGACACTGTGTGACTGGCTGCGACGCCTCTGGTTGTTAGTCACATACTCACATGACCGTCAGCCCTACAGCCTCCGCGGTGAGAAAAGCAAATAGTCAGATGTCATATTCCTGCCCAAGCAAACCTAGAGAAAATAAACCCATAGTTGGGGAAATAACACACACATAAGCCAGATAAGTCTGGTACGTTTGTTTATCTTCTGGAGATTTTTCCCCCCCTATTTTAAAAGTCGTATTTGGATGGTATCATGCTGAAACTGTCTGGTGTATCCTGGACTGGTAGGAAGTTAGTTTTGTCTCTCTCTCCCTCTGTTGTCCTGGTTTGGATCAGGACACCAAAACCAACACACAGCTGGCCGACAGACAGACATGCTGCCTGCCCTCACTGACACTGTAACCCCACACACACACACACACACACACACACACACACACACACACACACACACACACACACACACACACACACACACACACACACACACACACACACACACACTGAACAAATGCCTCTCTTTCCTTGAGGCAATCCCACTGGATCAGTTTTCCCATTTAGGGATTAGGCCTTGGTTTTGAGGGTGGTGCTGAAGTTGTTGTCGCTGGGGAATATAAACATCACAAATGAATCATTTCTGTGCCTAGCAATGATGCAGGGGAGGAGGTAAACCCACCTCAAGTCAAGTAAAATCAAGACAAATTCATCTATAGAGCTTTTCATTACAAAATGCTACATATTATAAAAACTAAAAACAAAACATAACTATTTTAAGATGGCTAATACGTTTTAAGATGACTCATAAGTAATAACATTTTTCTACAAATAAATGTCTGTTTTGCTGTTTGATATAACACAATAGTGATTCACTTATAGCAGATGCTGTTTTAAACCTTCGGGTCCCTGGGAAGTTGTGGATTTCGTGTTTCCTGCAGCAGTAACAGCAGTTTGTCTGGAATAAACAGAGGAAGAACTGGGTAGTTAGCATGAGCAGCGATAGCCACCGTGGCTGAACAGACCGAGAAAAGAGCGCCACTTCAAAAACATTAAATCCGAGGAAAAAGACGTCACAGTTCTGGAGACACGACAGCGATGAACGCTTAACACCAAAGATGTCGCCAGAATCAAGAAAATAGGGATCTTGCGGATTACCGCTTTAAGTCTCGTAGGGCTGAAGGTCGTTTGCTGAATTTCCTGTGAAATATTAAATGTCAGACGCACCAAACTTAACAGCATGATACAGGATCCATAACGCCTGCCCAGTTGGGTGTTACTTTTAGTTGAACATTTAAAAGGTTATATCTCCACAACAGTTTGTCCCATAGCCGTGATATTTGGTAAACCTAACCAGCTCTGCTTTTTGGCTCTCGGACCATCAAAGTCTGCCCATGATGGACTTAACATCATTTTAATTATGTGGTAAAACAACAGATTCCTCAAGACTTTTTTCAGTTTTAAACCAATCAACACCAAACTCCACATTCACAGTATTTATGGACTGATATTCACAGATGGTCCAACCGGACAAACATGGAAAAAGATGTGTGATTGTTGATTGTCAAGCGATGATGTCACCAAAATGCCCCAAAATGAGAATCTCTAGTTGGTGTGATTTGTTTTCTAATTTTGAAATTTCATTATTGACATGCCTTTAGAGATTCATTGTACTTCTATTATTAACTGCACTCAGTTAGACATAAACCCAAGCACACCCCTGTGGTAAAAGTACTCATATTGCTATAACAGTGTTTTTGGTGGGATGTCAGAGAGCATTGTACGTCTATTGTGTGCCTTGTAGTGTCACAGGGTTATTCAGTGTCTACCTGCAAGTGTTTTTGTTAAACTGAATGAATCCCTCCCTCGCCCTCTTTCATCCCCGGGGATGCCCCGGCATGTCTGGATGTAAAGGCCGAGAGTTGCATCACCAACACAATTATTGTTTGCCTGCCAACTGAAACCTTCCTCTCACCAACCTGTTTACCTGTTTAGCACTCACCGCACAACCTCAGACCACATATCTTTACACCTACACCCATCAAAGCCTCTGCATTCACAATCACAGTCTCATGTAGGTATTGTAGGCAGACACACACACACACACACACACCCTCCCTACCCCATCGTGGCCCCTCGTTGTAAACACTCTGATATTCGGATCAACTGCAGAATCCTATTCTTTGCAGGCGATGACATTGGTGACATGTAAAGCTCTCTGGCATTGTCCAGCCCTGTGGAGCTCTTTAGCGGTGTAATCACCAGTGAAACGGCAATGGGCCGCGGGGATAAAAACTCAAGTCAGCAACTGGTCAGCAAATCACGATTGAAAGCCGTTAAACGGTGGAATTGCTCTGTAAGCAAGGCGAGCCGTGGCCATTGTGGCCCTGGTCTGGGAGTGGGCAGTGTTTGAAGGAGAGGGAGAGGCAGGGCATGACATTTAGTTTTTCGACTGGCCACAGCAGCAGGGAGATACGACACCTGTAAAAACTTGCAAACAGGCCGTGACACTCCGACTAGTCTGGGTGTCATCCTCATGTGATTTCTTATTTAATTTAGCAATGTTTTCATCCCACACGCCTCCCTCAGTGTCTGTCAAAGGTGCATTCAGAATATCAACTAATATTTTATTTTAGCAGTTTTTACAGTAGAATGAATAAATAAAATAAAGAATAAAAAGACAAGATGGCTCCCGGCCAAGGTTGCTAGTAGAACTTCAAGATTTACCAGTCAGTTTGGCTGGCAGCGTCTATTTATTTATACCTTTTTAAACACTGGGTTGAATTCTCCCTCAAATATAATTAATACTTCTAATCTTTATTTATATCTCAAAATACAGTTGCAAAGCAGCTTACACAGGATTCAAAGACGATAAAATCAATAGCAGCAACTTTAAAAACAAGTAAAGAACAACACAGAGACAGTGTGAATCTGAAACATCCCAAAGGAAACAAGACCATACTGATGTCTGAGCCGTTCTCACCTCCCGCCTAGACTGGACGAGCCACGCCTCCAGCCACGTGCACTTCAACATGTATGATATCAGGGCAACATCCAGCCACGTGCACTTCAACATGTATGATATCAGGGCAACATCCAGCCACGTGCACTTCAACATGTATGATATCAGGGCAACATCCAGCCATGTGCACTTCAATATGTATGATATCAGGGCAACATCCAGCCATGTGCACTTCAATATGTATAGCGTCGGGGCTGGGCAGTTTGTTAAAAAACACAGGGCCTATGCCTATGGCCCAGACCAAAAAGTGACACCTACTCTTGCAAAATGATAACTCATGAGGATAACTGGTCATTTTTATCCTTGGCTAACAAAATGACAACACTTTTACAGACTGGATCCTTTGAATTCTCTCTGTATTTTCTATGCATTCTCCTGATCCTGTGCACACTGTATCCAGTAGTCCCAGTTTCCTGCTCCTTCTATGAGAACCATGTGCTATCATTTAAAAGGAAAAACCTCAATGATTGTAAAATATATGCACCACCTAGTGGCAATTTAGGACAGATGGCTTTCTGTATGACTTTCCACAGCATAGTCATGAAAATAAATGTCTTTTTAGGAACATGTTTCATTGGAGGCATATAGCTGAGGCTCTCATCCATCCAGCGCCACTTGCTATTTAGAAAACGCTTCAACTCACTGAGCACCAGCTCTGCAGCTAAAGCACCAATAGTGAGGAGTGCAAGGGTCAAAGCCACAACTCATTATATTAGCTTCCTGTTAGCTGCTACAGTTGTTATTCTTCTTGCGATCCACATGAAATATTAAATTACATTTATTTGAAGTGCATTGTACACAGAAGTGCTGCAATACTCAGTACATAGATATTAACATGGCAACCTGCTCCTCCCTGTTGAGGGGAAGTGAAAAGACAATTTCCCTATGGGGATCAATAAAGTACCATATTACGGACAGTAAATAATGAAGTAAAGAAACGGGTTAGAGCAATAATGATTAGCAAGCACAATACAAAATAGACAATAGAAGGAAACAGACAGCAGGACCAACACACCAAAATCCAGACAAATTAATATATATATATATAAAGTCAAAAAATGTTTAAAAATGTTAAACATGAAACAATGTCAAAATGTCAAATTCTCTGAAAATTATAAAAATACAATATGATTTTTCTCAGTATCTGATGTTATTATGTCATTAAAATGCTTTAACACTGGAAAGGCCAATAGATTGGTGGTCTGGGAGAGAGCCAACAAGCTGTCAAATTTAAGGGGGTAAATATAGTTAGTAGATAGATAGATAGATAGATAGATGTACTTTATTAATCCCAAGCTGGGAAATTGCAGTGCAGCAGCAGCATTACACACAGAGACAATAACAACAACACAATGAATAAAAAATAAAAAAGAGAACAACCTAGACATATTAAAATGGCAATATAGAATGCAATATAAAAATGTATAAATAAGCATTATTATTGTAGTGCAAAATAAAATATAAGGTGCAGTGAACAGAGTTGTGTAAGAACATATAAAGTGCATAGTGACTGTATGTTATGACCAGAGTTTTAGCTGTTATTATACAGTGTGATGGCATGTGGTGTGATGGCATGTGGCAGTACTGTTACTTTGTGTGATTTTGAAAATTTAAACAACATTGGTTTATACACAAAAGTGAGTCTAGGAAAAGTCATGGAGGGACGTTTCAAAACTGAACACAGCAGTCAGCAGGCTGTGAGATGATACTACCTCCCTCACTCAGGAAGTGAACGGGCCACAGTGTGTGTGTGTGTGAGGAGAGAAGAGAGAGACCAGATGAAAACTGAGCTTTAAAGCGTTAAACCTGGCAATGTTGCATGTTGGCGTAACTTTGAACTTCAGTACGCAGAAATCATACTCATGTTTACCAACCTGGCCGATCGATTTATACCAAAAGGACCAGAGAGGACCAATCTAATGCTGGTGTGTCCAGGTCTCTCTGGACACAGTGCATGCTTACTGCAGTTTAGGAGACAGTTTGCATTTTTGATTCATCACTTCCTGTATGTGGAGAAGTGTACATGCCCAACACCAGAATTTAATTTGGGAAACTAGGGCAAATCTATGGGGTGGCAGTTAGAAGAGACTTCTTCTCTGTTACAGATAGGTGCATTTTTACATTAACATGTTGTTGTTTTAGGGGGGCTTCAAGTTTTTACAAGTCATAGCCGTACATAGGCCTACTGATTTCGAATAAACAAATAACCATAGTGATTGTAAAATGATTTAGAGAGAATTACAACACATAATGAGAGAGAGAGAGAGAGAGAGAGAGAGAGAGAGAGAGAGAGAGAGAGAGAGAGAGAGATAATGAAGAGCAGGCAGACAGCAGCACTACACAACTGACCTCAGGTCAGAGCAGCTAAGAGAGTAGGTGAGTGGGACAGAGGTAGTAAACTTGAGGAATACACAGTCAATAGTTTGTTACTGTACTAGAAATGAAAAGGCATATTACTCCCCTCTGTTCTAGTTAGCTAACATTAGCTAGCTAGCTACAACACACACTAGCTTTGTAACTTGCTAGGTATAATATTAGCAAAAACTGTTAGCTTCTCTCATGATAGCCAAAAAGTACAAATAACATAGATAGCCTACAAATAAACCTGTTTCTCCATAGATGGATAGAAGAAAGTACTTGATGAAAAGCAGCAGCACCACAGAAAATGTACAATCAGCCAAGATAGATGAGAGAGGAAGTAATACTATTTCACCATGACGAGACTACAACAGCTCTAAGCTTATTGGCCAAACGTATTGTAACCTCAATACGTTTGACAATCTGGACCTTTGACTGGATACTGGATCCTTTAACTTCTTAAAGGATCCCTTTAATCCTTTAACCCTAACACACTAAACCAGTGAAAGTAACCAGGTCCTCTCCATGGTGTACCAGTCTGTTTCTCTGGGCTAAATCTATCACAGATTTCTTCCCTTTCTTGAATACGCTGCACCCATACCTCCTAAAAGGCTTTATGCACTATAATGTAAGGAAAATATTGTTGAACTTAAAGCAAATTTAAAACTTAAAACTTTGAGGGAGCTCAGCCCCCCCGAGCCTCATGTCCTAAAATCGCCCCTGATGACAACTGACTGCGTTGGATGCGCTGTTGCTGTTGCAACTGTTTTGGGACAATTTTTGTGGTTGCAACAGAACTCAGTGACCTCCCACATACTTTCTCTTTCCTCTCTTTCAATACGTGCTAGAGTTACCACAGCATGCACGGTCTTGCAAAAACCCTTGAAGCAATAGGTGTGCTCCACCATCATGAGAAGAATATCCAGGTTTCTACTGTTCTACTGTACTTGGGGAAGGGGGAGGTGAACCTTAAACCTTTTATATTTCTATATACATTCAGTGTGTATATATTTATTAGGTACATCTCCCCGATGCTAACGGCTCTGTCCTCCAGTGAGTCACACATACAGTATCTCTAGAGAGAGAGAGAGATTAGACCTTGGGTTGGGCCTGTGCACTTTTTCAAGCATATTTATCTATATATAATAAATATATATAATTTTGTTTTCACATGACATTTTACATTTCAGACATTTACCTGACACTCCAGAGGAAGACATTATAAGCAATCAATAGTATGTGTGTGTGCATGTCTGAAATCAGCTATAATACAACAACCATAACCCTAGAAATCAGTTTACCCCACAAATATCCTTTCCATAAATGTTGAAAAAAGAGTGAATGAAAAAGGCCCAGGATAAGTGCTGAAGCTTCCCCAGTGGATTTCATTTTTCCTGTTCTCTGGGACACATAGGGTGAAAGCCTTTGCCATAGGTTGACTGGAAGACAATATCTGCTAAAACCATACCATAGGCCAAGCCCATAGGCTGGAGCCCATGCAACTATGTTATGACTCAGCATGTAACAGTGGATGGACCTGTGCCAAGAGTCAGCACACTAACAGTAGATGCTTCCTGGCCCTGTGTATGCCATACTGTACATAGAGCAGAGTGGCACCAGACAGGCATAACACACTTTCCCAAACTATCAAATTGTGAACATGTTGTGCTTTGTGTTTGTGTTGACATTGAACTGAGTCACTTCCTGCAAGACGCTGTCCGGCAAAAGCTTTCTGGGAAGAATCTGTGGGAAAACATACATCACCATTAGACACCTGATGCCTTTAACACCAATGACCTCAATGGATCAATCAACTGTATTCAACTCAACTAAATCCAGCTCACCTGAACTGAACTCAACTGAACTGAACTGAACTCAGCTGCCATTAGTTTCTCAGTACAGTGTGGGTTGCTGTCCCTCCCGTTAAGAGCTGGGTGGGGTGTGCCATACATGATAATGGCTGATAATGCTGCTGGGTCACCCAACCTCCCTTCTCAGAAAATATCTATGATTATGTACACACACACACACACACACACACACACACACACACACACACACACACACACACACACACACACACACACACACACACACACACACACACACACACAGGAAGACAGAAAGAGAGGGATTTCATATTTGTTTCTTGCCTTTTTCTTTTGTTGTCCCAAATATACCATGCTTAATTGTGGGTATTTTCCAGTGAAGTCCACTTGGGACTCGTCCCTGCTTCACTAGTGCTGGACAATAAAAAGCTTAGACAGCATCTCATTTTAAAGATATTCCAGTTTTGGGGAGGAAGAGACTTACTCAACTTATTGAACTCGAACTTGAACTTAAACCTGTCTGTTTGAGCCAGTGGTGTCCAATTATGTCATTTCATTTCATCTGATTTCACTAAATAGTTTCCCATTTCTGGATGAAGTTGTGCTAATTAGTAAAATCAACACATGTAGTGTTTGCCTGGAATGAAAATCTGCATAATCTTGTCCTTTCATTGTGCATTATTGGAGACCACTGGTTTAAACTATATGCTATGTATTCACTACTACTACTACTACTAAAAAATAATAATGAAAAATTCATAGAGCACTTAGCAAACCAGTGCTTTCCAAGATAAAAAATATATATACTGTATATATATATACAAGCAAAAAAACATGAACAAAATACATACCCATAACTGAGTAAAAGCAAGCCTAAAAAGTATGTTTTTAGAAGTTCTTTAGAGGAACACACCTAGCTAGCTAGCCTGATTTCATCAGGCATGTTTACCAGTTTTTAAACTTGAGCCCAGACTGGAACTGGAACGACCAAAGGAGCGCTGCAAGAGCATCTCAGGTTAAAAGCTCAGAGATATAGCAAGGTGCTGGTCCAAAACTTTAAAGGTGATCAATGGAATTGTAAAACCAATCCTAAATTGCACTAGTAGGCAATGATGTTAAGATGAAACAGGGTTAATATTGCTGTCTTTTCTTAGTTCCTGTCTGGAGTCGTCTTGGATTCTTGGCCCACCTGTAATCCAGGTGTAGTCTGCTGGGTAAAACAGGCAGTAATCTAGTCATGAGGATTTAATTTAACTCTTCAGTTCAGCAAGATCAGGTTCCATTTAAAGATTCACTGTCTATCCAATAAGGCTTAGTGATAACAAGAAAACTTGGTGAATTTGGGAAATCAATGAAAGGGATACAGCCTCAAGTCACACACGGCGCTTTATCTCCACCTAGTGGTCAAATGTGTAATTGTCACATTCCATAGCTCTTCCATAGGCTTCAATGGTAACAATTTAATCAATATTTAGTGTAATGTTTTTTCTTGATTTTGTTTAAGATTACTTTTGGGAATTTATTTGACAGTTAACAGCAGAGAAACATGAAAGATCCGGAGAGAGGAGGAATGACATGCGACACGGTCCTGGGCCGGACTCTAGACTCTGGCCGCCTGGACGCCGCCTGTAATGGTGTTTTTCCACCCGTCACAGATCATAGTATCCTTATAATAATTCACTCGTTTAAAAAACGCCCAAACTGTTCTTATTACATATTGGCCACAACTGAACATAAAATATAGTTGTTTTATTTGTTGTTTTAACCCTGTCCAAACAAGTCAGAACATGCCCTGGGTCATATGTTATTGTAGGGAATATGCGCTATCGAGCATACCTGAGCCAGTGTTACCACCATGGTTACCACACCTTCCGAACGACGCTGAAGTTAGCTTCGGATTCGGAGTTTCGGATTCGGCAGTTAAGGGAAACTTAATTGACATTGCTTACACTTAATTTACAAAAACCACCATACCTACACCTGTCAAATCTGGACTAGATTATCACAGAGAGACTAACGATTCTTTACAACACAGTTTCAGATTTGTGAAACCTTTATGCTATTTGTGAAAATGCAAAAAAGGGACATTTCACTGCTTTTTTCCCCACATCTAGACCACATTGGACTAGGTCCAGATCCAAAACCACTATACCTAGACTTGTCAAATCTGGACTAGATTATCCCAGAGAAGCCAGAGACTCTTTAAGGCACAGTTTCAGATTTGTGAAACCTTTATTCCATTTGTGAAAATGCAAAAAATAGCAATGTTGATGGATATGAATTGAAACTGCTGTTGACCTTTGCACAATGTATAAGTCCACGTCTCTCCATTTCATTTTGTATTGCCATGAGAATCGCGTCTTTCTCACTTCAAAACAAAAGTAGAAAAGTTATTTCTACCTTTTGAAAAACAATCAAAACATCTTCATAGATTAGTCAATTGGTTCATTTACTCTAAAAAATCTCCATAATTCAGCCATTAGTGTGCTTGTTCGTCATTTGATCTATATGTGAAGACATTTTTGTGAAAAGCTGTCTGTCAATACTTTGTCACAATTATCAACATTTGATTGAGAAATCATTTCATCCATTTCGTTTTGTCAGCCCTTTTGTTTTGCCTGAATCTGCCTGCCTGCAATTCTGTCAAAATCTAGAGCCTTCACAATGCACACAAATGCACATATTACACACACACACACACACACACACACACACACACACACACACACACACACACACACACACACACACACTTACACCTATATATACAGTATATATAGCTACTGTTACTACTTAACTGCCTACTACCTTAATTTTCCCCTTAACTGCCGAATCCGAATCTAACTTCAGCGTCTTACCTTCCGACCTACGGAAGGAGACTGACACAAAAAGAGTTAAGTTGTGTCTTCCTCTCGCGGTTTCGAGAACCATATCATCTGGGTGAATCATCTGAAGACTCCGTCTGCTCTTGTCTGGCTTGTTTTTTTTTATGCATGGGCGGCGTCTGCGTATAAAGGGCAACAACACAATTACAATTTCCAGTCGAGTTTTTCTTATTTTGTCGCCTAGTCACTCGTGTTGTTGTTTTGGATGAAATGGCTTTAGCTGGTAAAGTCGCGATAGTGACCGGAGCAGCTCGGGGTCTAGGGAGAGGTTTCTCCGAGATACTTCTGCAAAACGGCGCCAAGGTAAATGTCTGAATTAATACTGTTGTAAAATGACAATAACTGTATGAGCACTACGGGAAGGAGCTTCCATTTTATTTTGGACTTTCTGATTGGCCATTGGCCATTTACTGTTTTCTGTTGTTTCTTTTTGTAACTTTCGGGAAACGACTTCATGTAGTCTAATGGAGATGGATGGATATAAGAGCTCTCTTGTTCATCAACATCTCTCCTCTCCTACTGACTTTAACATGTAGGTTGCCCTGCTGGATGTGGATGCCACGGAGGGGAAGAGTTTAAAGGAAGCCTTTGATAAACAGTATGGGTCAGACAAAACTCTGTTCCTGAACTGTAACGTTGAGTCACAGGAGGATTTAAAGGGTAAAAACTCACTGTATTAATATCACACATATATGAGAGACAGTGTGTTATTTTCTATTTTCTTATTGCGAACTCTATGCAAACAGCTGCCTTTCAGAAAACCAAAGACACCTTTGGACGTCTGGACATTGTGTGCAACAATGCTGGCATCGTAAATGAGCGTGACTGGGAGAAAACGATCTCCATAAACATGGTAAGATCTAGACAGCACTGAACTGCATGTGGTTGTGAGTCCCCATGTTGTGGTACCCAGATAGATAGATAGATTGCAGATAGATTGCAGATAGATTGCAGTTTGCAGCAGTACAAGACACTATATTCTCTATCACTATACAATAGACAACTTTGGTATAAAAGATATCCTAAAAATATACAAAGAAAACATACAAAAAATATAAAAATAGTGCAAGGAATAATAATTTAGTGCAATTTACAGTTGTGCAATTTGCAGTTTGTTCAAGGTAGGTGAGTGCATGAGTAGGTCCTATTGGACAGACGTGACCTTTGTGAGTCAGGTTACTTGCACTCTTGCATCACCCTCACAAACTAATTTCTGCTTTTATTCTCTATTTCGTGGGTGGTCAGGTTGATTTCACAACCAGTGACTGAGACATAAGCACCCTAGTGTTACATGAGTTGCTGCTTGCACTCTTGCAACACCCCTAAGAGGAACATTTCAACCTTTCTCAGTTCCATTTTAAAACATTTCTGATACAAAAGTCTGCATTGAACACCCGCCAGCACAGGGTAGATGTGGGGGCAATGGACTTTGACTATAATCAACAAACTGAACTTTTATCGTACTGTGTTGTAGATGGGTGTTGTAAGAGGAACATACCTGGCTCTGGAACACATGAACAAACTGACTGGAGGTCAGGGAGGGGTCGTCATCAACACAGCATCCATGGCAGGTACAGCGCAAAATACACTTGGACCGCTGCATTATTTGTTCATTTGAATGGTGAGGAGGATTTGAAATGTACTCACAGTAGAGACGCATTGCTGTTTCAGTTAGCATTTTCCAAATTTCTCTATTAAATGATAGTGCACCAAGAAAATGTTCATTTTTAAGACCTCTATTTAAAACTCAAACACAACATTTAACATTTAAGACCGTTCAAGATAGATAATTAAGCTTAAAATATTAAAATACTTGGATGTGCAAGTAAAGTTTGAAGTATGTCCTATACGGTCCCTCAAAGATGTAATCAATACATGTCTCCAGAATGATCAGGTTCGATAGAGAAGGGCAAAAAGGTAGAAAGTGGCATTTGTGCAGCACTACTTGTCAGGATATTAGCAAGTCAATACACTGAACCATGATGAACCAGATAGATAGATAGATAGATAGATAGATAGATAGATAGATAGATAGATAGATAGATAGATAGAAATTCTGGAATGATGTGGACCATATGTACCGTCCTACAGGTTTGGGTCCCCTGCCGAGCGTTCCTGTCTACACAGCCACCAAGCATGGAGTGGTAGGCTTCACTCGAGCTATGGCGGTAAGCAAGGTCTTAGGATCTTAGGGAAAATACCTGGATCTTGTATATAAGCAGTTGCGACTGCACCCCCCAAATCAAGAGCCAATAAAACTGCTGGTCAAACTAGTGTGCTGGCTAGTGCTGGTGACAGAACTAACAAATGAAGAGTCATATGAAAGTTGACTTATATTCCTGAACAGTTGGAGCAAGCACATGCACAGAGCCAGTACTGTTGTTCACATGAACAATATGGAGAATGACTTTGATAAGCTCTGGTCTTCACTTAGTAGTTCAACTTTATCTTCATTATCCTTAATATGGGCAACTCGATAAACCAGCTTCCACAGCATGAAGAAGCAAAACTGAAAAAACAGGTCATGAAACAAAACATTTTTTAAAGCATTATGGCTCAGAAAAAAAATTGTCATCAAAAGCACAACATCCTTCTCTTACTTGCTTCTTGTCCATAAAGCAAGTCAGCCTCTTGGGGCCGCATGTATATAACTTTGAGCAGATTCAGGCAGAGAAGCCTGCATATGTGCAAAACTAGAAACATGTATGTATGTTTTTTTTTAACCCCTCAAATTTATAAAAAAAAAAACGGTGTAAGATTGTTTCTTGTTATAAATGACAATGTGGACAAAGTCGGTGTGTAATCAGAAACCCTTTGTTGTCAAGTTTGGTTGCACTCAGGTAATTTGCTTTGGCACTTGGTGTTAATAATATACAAGTAGTGCACTTCCAACAATAAACATTAAACCACAGGATTACCAACATGGTAAAGGAACACACAGTACTCACTGTAGTCCAATAAGGCATTGCAGAACACAATATCACACTGATAGGACACCGTGCACTTCGCTCTGCAACGAGGCAGAAGGCAACGCTGTACGATGTGTGTGTGCAATGACTAGAGGAGGTAGTGGGGAGGTAGACTAAAACCTAGAACCACAGGAAACACTCAACTGCAGAGTGCGTTGAAATTAACTTACGGTACTCCTGAACGTGTGTGTGTGTGTGTGTGTTACTAGGCCGCCTCTGCTATATCTGGCTATGGCATACGGTTCAACGCCCTTTGCCCTGCTTTCGTGCAAACTGACATCCTCGACACCATCAGTGCATCGGAAAATAATTTGGGACAATTCTCCCACCTGATGGACACAACCAAACAACTGGTGGAGACGTTTGGGACATTGGAGTGAGTCTTTGATTTTTCAAGGCGTACTGCCGTCACTACAAAAAGAACATGAGCAAAACCAGGAAATGTCGTGGAATTAAAAATTGCGATTCCCATGTCTGGAAAAAGTTTGGGAAAATGACGCACATAGATAGTTCCTGTTGTTTTAAGTCCAGTCAAGTGCTGAATGTTAAGCTGCTGATAAAGTTACCTTGAGGAAACCATAACCACCCAAATGATTACATGAGTCCCAAAGTGATAGTTGTAACTAGCTGAAACAGGATCTGGGTCAAACCAGCTATTTGATTAAAAACTTAACATTTGAACAAATATTAGTCATATAAATTGTACCATATATAATTGATGGGTTATGGAAAAGTCACAGCAAAATTGTGTGTACATCGACAACAAGGACTCGCTGTATATTCTTACAATACACAATGAAATCATACATTTTCCTTCCAGGGTGTCTGAGGTCGCCAAGAACTTCCTCCAGCTGGTGACAGATGAGACTAAGAATGGAGAAGCCCTTCTGGTGAAGACCGACGGATCGTTTTATTTCACATTTCCTACATTGTAACTGTACTACTTGACAATGACAACTGCAACACCACTTCCCCAAGCCCTTTGACTTAATCTTATGTATTATGTATTATGTAGAACGCTTTCACATAATCTTTGGGGCTGAAAAGCACTGTAGCCTGGAACATAATGTCAGTGGGCAATATGTCCTTAGAAAAGTCAAACATTTTTCATATAATTATGTGGATTTCCAATATATCTGTCTTGCAATAATGCTTTCCCATTTCCTTGGAGTGAGTGATTGTGCCTTTTTTTGTCTGGTGCTGGCATAGAATTGCTGTATTTGCCAACTCCATATGTCTTTAGAGGAAATTATACACATATATGAAAATAATTTAAAGGTAATTCGTTTTTCTAACGATATGTACGAATATTGGCCCACGAGCGCCGTCACTTCGCCTCGTGTGGACAGCGCACAGACCCCTGTATGCGCTCAGCGTCTTCTCCTCATCCTTCGGTGTGTGTGTGAGTGTGGACGCTCCTCAATGTCACGTTCACGAGCGTAACTAACGTTACAATACGTAACTAATGATACCCTTTTCATCGCCTTGTGCCTTTTTCCCCAGTATTTGCAATTATTTACATTTAATGTGGATGGAAAAGCTACGCCAAGGTTGTCTTCTTCTTTGGGGCTACGCCAATGTTGGTTTGTCATGAAACATTTTATTTTGAAAATCCCGGACACGACTGAGCGGAAGCTTGACGCGTTACCACTTTTCTGATTTGTCGATGTTTCTGAAGCTCCAACTGACCAATGAACAAGTACCTAGACAGCGATATAAACCCGGTTCCCCCCACTGCTTTAATACTTAACTTTTTGACAAAACACTGATAATGTCTGGAAGAGGAAAAACTGGAGGCAAAAGCCGCGCCAAGGCCAAGAGCCGTTCATCCCGTGCTGGGCTTCAGTTCCCCGTGGGTCGTGTTCACAGGCTCCTACGTAAAGGTAACTATGCCCAGCGTGTCGGTGCCGGTGCGCCGGTCTATCTGGCGGCTGTGCTGGAGTACCTTACCGCTGAGATCTTGGAGCTGGCTGGAAACGCTGCCCGCGACAACAAGAAGACTCGCATCATCCCCCGTCACCTGCAGCTGGCCGTCCGCAACGACGAGGAGCTCAACAAACTCCTGGGCGGAGTGACCATCGCTCAGGGCGGAGTGCTGCCCAACATCCAGGCGGTTCTGCTGCCCAAGAAGACCGAGAAGGCCGTCAAGGCAAAGTAAACCTCTGCAGGAACCCACAGAGGCTCTTTTAAGAGCCACCCACTGATTTCAAGAGAGCGTTTCCTTCTCATGTATCGTTTACACTTTAAATGACCAATCTCTGCACCACGACTGATATTTTATATAAACTTAAAAAAATTGTCGAACAACTTATCCATGTCCAAACTTGTTCAACTTGACTGTTGAATCTAAAACAGTTTCAACATACACATATAGACATGGAGTAGCGGTTAACATAACTGCATCGCAGTCCTAACCGCCAGTATGACGTCATTGGTGCATCCAATTTAAAATATCCCGCTTTAATTTTCAGGGGACGTCAGCCCTCTAAAGTATCTTTTATACTATACATTCCGCTAAAACGGAGTATTTCATTTATAAAGAGAGCGCCCATAGCAAAGCACCCTATTGCACTGTGACTATTACACAGCTGCGTTGTAAAGCATTTCTATTAGACTTTTTTTGTAAATGTGTTCTGAATTGATGAATCTTGACTTTGACTACAGTTTTTCTCAGTTTTGGCTCAATTCTCCAATGACAGTTGAAGTCGTCAAAACAATCTGTGAAATATTGTTTGTTACCTGTGCACAACAGAGCATTTCTCTTTATTACCATCTGCAAATGTTTTAGCACATTTAGGCAAATCACAATTATGACTGACAATTTGAACAATTATTGGATGTAAATGTCTTTTGAAATTGATATATGCCAGACAAAAAGTGCATTTTCCATCATTTGCCATAGTTTCCATCAATACAATGTTATATTGACAACATGGCTAATCATTCTGCAGGTAATCCATTGTGTGGTGCTGTTTGTACCAATTGTTTCGAGAAATGCGCTTACTGTTTTGCAAATCTTAAGGATGATTCGAGTAATTTACTAAAGCGACTGAGAAAAACTGTAAGAGCAGGTGCAGGTGCACGGACTAAATTAAAGATAAATTAAGTCTACACACTGCAATGTTCCCGTTTACAAATGTACTATTATATGTGTACATTCCACTAACTTGTATGTATTTTTTTATTTAACCTTTATTTGCCAAACTTGTATATTGTATAATGCTGTGTGCTTCTGTCATGCTTTGTACACCCCCTGCTGCATAACTGCAATAAGAGATAATAAAGAGGCAACTATTTGTGACATTAATAAAATTGATTTATTCACAATGTATGCAACACTATATAAATAGCTACACACAGGTAGACACATATAGTAATCATATTGACACACTAATAGATACCCTGTATACACAGTTTGTGAAGTTCCCGTTTCTATGGAACACAAATACACAATATATAGCAACAAGAGGAATATAAGGGAACTGAAATGTTTGGATGTTTGAGCTATGGAGCTTCTACTGTCTGAGCTTCTACAAATCTAATTATTATACACTATATTATACACTATACTCTAAATTATTTAGATTAGTAGATTAATAAATAGATTGACTGTTTAAATTCAATATAAGAGACACAACTAGTACAATAATGTATTGATCAGATGGTTGGTTATACTCGGTTCATTGCAGCGTCCTCAACATCCAATAGTCATCCAGGATCAGCCACTTGACTTTATGGGACAGAAAGAAAGATGTTTCCGCCCGGTTTCGAACCGGGGACCTTTCGCGTGTGAGGCGAACGTGATAACCACTACACTACGGAAACTGATGCTCAGAATTATATAACCGGAAATGTGATTACTGAGTTTGGCACCGCCCAGCACACTTTGGTCCTCGCAGTTTTCATTCATTATGCTGGCTGCAGAAAGAGTACTACACTACGGAAACGCTTCTATGTGGTGTAACGACCCACACACACATCATATACATGTTCTGCTTATCTTAGTGGTGTTATTCTATGCTATATATCACCATACTATCTGAAGTACACTACAAGCTACTAGCTAAATTTATCTGCTTTATAAACGTGTCCATCTGCAGGATACTACATTTCTGCACTAAAGAGCTTTATTTGTCACATACACACGTGGTGCCAAAGCTCAATGGGAATGCTTGTGCTGAGTGTTCGAAATAGTTTAGACTGCTGCAATTCAAATGTAATGGAGTCCAGGAAAACAAGTTTTGAACATACATGGTTAACGGTTATAGAATCTTTTGTCATAATAATTTTTCATATCGGACCGACAGACTATATGATATAGTAGTATATGGTAGAGGAATGACTCTGTAGGAAACATTGAGGTGGCTCTTAAAAGAGCCGTTTTTGGGGGAAGGAGCGGCATGAGGTCCGCTTAAGCTCGCTCTCCACGGATGCGACGGGCCAGCTGGATGTCCTTGGGCATGATGGTGACCCTCTTAGCGTGGATGGCGCAGAGGTTGGTGTCCTCGAACAGGCCGACCAGGTAAGCCTCGCTGGCCTCCTGAAGCGCCATGACAGCGGAGCTCTGGAAGCGCAGGTCGGTCTTGAAGTCCTGTGCGATTTCTCTGACCAGGCGCTGGAAGGGCAGCTTGCGGATCAACAACTCGGTGGACTTCTGGTAGCGACGAATCTCTCTCAGAGCCACGGTACCGGGCCTGTAACGATGGGGTTTCTTCACGCCGCCGGTGGCCGGGGCGCTCTTACGAGCAGCCTTTGTGGCGAGCTGCTTTCGGGGGGCTTTCCCTCCGGTAGATTTACGGGCGGTCTGCTTGGTTCTTGCCATGCTGAGAAGTTTGCGAACTACCGTCTCTCAAAGAAACTATTGCAGTTTCAGTAGGAACGCCGGCTTTATATATCCAGCGCTGGAGCGTCGTCATACGCTGATTGGTCAACAGGATGGGGGCGCGTGCTGTAGCAGATCGCCTATTGGAGGAAAGACACTTTGGAAAAACCGCCGGGAATTCAAACTAAACCACTCCCCCAGAGCAGCCGAGTCAAGCAATTATACTGATCCCACATCAACTGCTTTGTGACTAGCCATTATGACTGTGTCTAGAAAGGGTGTAGACCTCCTGTTAGAGCTATAGTAAGGTGGAGCTGTGTTACGTTAGAACAAATAAATGCCCCTTTATGCAGTGTAAAAAAGATGAGATACTCGAGCACCTCCTTTTGGACTGTTACTGTGCTAAAGAGGTCAGGGAGTATATGGCAAGAGTGGGTTTTAATGTACATATTAACATTAAGTCTGTTATATGATGTATTTGAAGAGAACATGCCTGATAAGATGATAACACTGTCTTGGCTAATTATGTGTGTATCAAATGTGTATTTGTGTAAAACAAGGGTGACAACGGTCATAGAACAGACAGGGATATCAAGCCATGACGTTTTTAAACACATTAAGAGATTTGAGAAAAATAAAGACTATGGACTTGAAAAAGAGGGAGTCTGTCCCGTGGCACTTTCTTAACATCTAACACCTGTTACTCCATTTGTGGATATCTGGACTTGGTAACTGGACTGGTGTCACTTCTTTAGAAGCTAATTGGTGGACTTCGCTCATGTGAATTGCACTTACGATTGCCAAAGAGTGCCAGGATGAGCGTGAATACTCGCTCTAAGGGCAGTAAGGCCATACCTTTTCCACCTGCCCTTTGTCTTACTCCAAACAAGACCAGCAGTGTGATGCAGCCTCCTGCCCAGCAACCTGCAGTAGAGCCCCAGCCTCCTGTTAAGCAACGTGCAGTACAGTCTCAACCCTCTGGTGAGGAGTTTTCCCAGCAGCCAACTACTTAACGTAACTACTTACGTAAATGTGAGTGAGAAAGAAAGTGATGAGGATTCTCCCTCATCTCAGTCAGAGGAGTGTGATTATGATGATGAGGTACATAAGTATTAATGGAATGGAAGTATTTTAAAATGAATTTAAATGTACTTAGTTATGACCAGGTAAATGTCTGTAACACACACTAGAACTAGCCTAATAGATTGTGTGTATAGTGTTTGACTAGGTCTTTTTGTGTAGTACAATATGAAAAAAATATTAAACATGTATACAGTGTACATCAAAAAGATGAATAAGCCTATCAGAAACATGTCAAAGACCACAGAATATACAGGCTGGTATTGTTTTGTCGTTTTTTTTTTAGCTGAAAAACCTCCACTTCGAACTTGTAGTGGGGGCTTTTATGTTGAAAATCTCTAGTATTTGACGCTGTGCCAGTGACGCTGGTGGGTTCCGCTGAGCGCGCGTCCTCTTTTCTCATTGGGCGACTTTCTGCTTTAAGCTTGGGTTTAATAATTAAATGCGAAGACAAAAATCAGGGATGACAGAATACATAACATGTTTATATACTATTTAAAAAGATGCATTAATAATAAGGTGCTCTTTAGTGGAAAGTTGTGGGTGGCTCTTAAAAGAGCCTTTTGGTCAACATGGTTCTGACTGATACATGACGGCTTACTTCTTCTTGGCTGGTGCCTTCTTAGCAGCTTTAGGTTTGGCGACCTTCTTTGCTGGGGCTTTCTTGGCCACAGCGGGCTTTTTGGCCACCTTCTTGGGACTCTTTGCGGCCACCTTCTTGGGACTCTTGGTCGCCTTCTTAGGGCTCTTGGCGGCTGGTTTCTTGGCCGCTGCAGGCTTCTTGGCTTTCTTGGGTGATTTCTTCGCGGCTGCAGGCTTCTTGGTCGCCACCTTCTTGGGCTTTTTGGCCACTACGGGCTTCTTGGCAGCCGGCTTCTTGGCTTTAACGGCGACCTTCTTGACCGGCTTCTTCTCCTTGATGTCAGCCTTCTTGTTGATCTTGAAGGAACCAGAGGCCCCGGTACCCTTGGTCTGGACCAGGGTCTCCTTAGCCACCAGGCTCTTGACAGCTATCTTGACGCGGGTATTGTTCTTCTCTACGTCGTAGCCGCCGGCAGCCAGGGCCTTCTTGAGGGCGGCCAGAGACACGCCGCTCCGCTCCTTGGAGGCGGACACAGCTTTAACGATCAGCTCACTGACGCTGGGACCAACCTTCTTGGGGCGGGGAGCCTTCTTCTTGGCGGCTTTAGCCGGGGCGGCAGCGGCTGGAGCTGGGGCGACTTCTGCCATCTTCTTCTCTGCTGATCAGATAGTTTAGTTACTTCTCTCCAACGAAGTCCGAGGAAACTGTTGGAATAGGAAGAGTAGGGCGGAACTTAAACCCAACATGAGAACCGTGAAGACTCAACCCACCCCGCCGAGGTGCTCTGAGCTGCTGTAATGCTGCCGCTTGTGTTTTCTCGTCACCAAAAACCCAATAAAATAAACAACAGAAGACAAACTGAAGTGGGAAAAGCCAGCGGAGCAGGTAGCAGACTTGTTTCTGCTCAGAATAAAGTTATTTTTAGCACTGAGGACAAAAACATTTTGTATCAGGACGCTAAAAACCTCACATTGAACCATCACATCACAACATTTCCTCGGTCATTTGTCTCCTAAAATGATTTAAATTGGATTAAATTCAGACCAAAGCTCGTTTTCCTGTGAGCCAACATACCTGAGGAGGGAATGAAAGTAGAATTAGTTCTCTGGTGTGATGCGTTTTGTCTTAAATGGAAGGTTTTCGGGGTCTGTAAACACACTCATACCAGCGGTGGTTTCTGGTGCGAGTCACCCCGACATCCACTGACAGAAAGTCAAAGCGGCTCTTAATTGAGGAGGAATAAAACTGGAAACATCAAAACCATGGTCTAGTGAGTAAAGTTAACAACGTAGATAGATGAGGAACGATAGATAAAGAATAAATAAAACCAGTTTCCATCGTGGAGGTCAGATCTATGGGCTGATGTATTGTATGGTCTCTGCAGACAGGACTCAAATCCAGTCAGTGGTTTAGGATTTGCTGAAAAACCAGTTGGGTAAAAAACGTATGAACTGTGTGTGAATCCATGATATGCACTTTGAGATTCTTTGAATTCCATTATTATCTGGTGTTCACTCGTGTTTTTTTTCTGGTCATAAACATAATCTGAGATTCTGTGATTTTACAGGGGTACATTGCAATAAACATTGAACTCTTTGAATTAACTTTTTTTGAAAATCAATATCTATTCAACACTTAGTTGTGCATTAATACCATGGCGTGCGATAAACAAATCATGAAAATGATCAAATTAGTTAACTTTCTGGACAATTGAATAGAATACATATACTGGTCATACAAAAATAATTTTATCACAACTTAATCACCTTTCTTATCAGGTCATTTAATACAGTAACTTTAATCACATTTAATCATAAAACATGACTGTTTGCCATATATGAGATTCTGAGAACTCTTATGAGAACTCTAAAAGACAGACAAGACAAATGGGAGCTAATAAGGGCAAAGACAACACAGACAAACCATCTCTTTTCATCTTAAGACAGTGGCTGGTTAGTGGTATTTACTTTACAAATATGTAGAAACATATGTGTGGGTGATCTCGTTGCCATATTTGTCCACACACCAACACTGACCAGTACTGCCGTGGCACTGGGTTGGCTTGAAGTAGCCCTCCTCAGTACAACAAGGGATATAGGAGCCTAGAGAGAGAAGAGAAAATAGAGGAAGACACAAAAGGAGAGGGATGAGGGAAGGAAGGAAGAAGGATAATAAAGTTAACCTAGAGGAAGAGATGGAAACAAAGAGTGAAAAAGGTAGAACATAATAAAAAAACAGATACATAATAAACTACCACTTGGGTAACAGCAACTCATCTTGCTTCAAGGGGACCAGTCACTTTCTCACACACACACACACACACACACACACAACCTAGTCAAAGCCCATTTCTCAAGTTGTGTTTGTTGTGAGTTAGAACACTAATATACTTAGTAATAAATGACTGGCCAACAGGGACAGAGAACTGTACATGATAAAGGTTTGTTCTTGTGTGTGTGTTACATTACAGTCATTTAGCAGATCCTTTGCGCCAAAGCAACTTACAAGGGTAGTTGACACTACGTGGGGATTGAACCCACGACTCTGTGAGTGAGAGTCTCATGCTCTACTGACAGACCTATCCAGGCCACTTCAGTTCTGATTCCGTTTGTCTTGTTGGCCCCGTGGCGTGAAATATAGACTGTCATTCCAATGTGGCTGTGTGTGGACAGGAGCGAATGATTGACAGCGGACAGACCTATGAGGCTTTTCTATTGACCCTGAGTCTGAATCCTGCTGCTTCTGATTCGCACAAGGCGAACCTGTAACAAAGAACACAGGATCTTCATCCTGGCCTCAGTTCTCCTATACCGCTTTCTTTCCCTCCCTCTTTCCATCAATCCCTCCATAACATAGCCATCAAAATTCTGAAAGCTGTAGCACCACCATTAATCTCTCCCTCGTTACCTTCAGCTCTCCCTCTTTAATTTCTCTCCTCACCTTCCCACCCGAAATCACCCCCTTTTCAGTTTCTGGAGGCAAAATCACAACTTATATTTTTAGTTATCCCTCCCTCCCTTCCTCCCTTCTTTCCTCTAGTCGTAGCACCACCAATCCAAAAGTTTATGTGCAGCTTATTGAACATCAGTGAATCCTTAGAGATGGGCAGGATGCTAGTGTTAAAACCTGGATGATACAAGAGAAAGACAGACAGTGATTGAAATGAACATTTGAGGAACTGCTGAACACTGTGAAGACCTCTTACATTTCCATCTTTTTGGAGTAGCTTGTAACAGAGTGTGTGTGAGAGTGTGTGTGTTGTTAGAGCTGAGTTGTGTTGAAACATGTTGACATTACAGAGAGCAGAGTAGGACCGCTGTCAACATCACCACCAGCCGTCATGAGGATTGGAAAGAGCAGCTATTCAACAGAAAAGAGCAGGACACACACGCACACGCACACGCACACACACTTGCTACATAGTGAGTGCTTCAACCCACAAACTGAGGACCCCTATTTCTGTTTCCCTTAGGAACACAGCAATAATCATTCTGGATACTAGATGTTACCCTTTCCCCAATTATCACCTCAGATTAGCTGAAATAGCCAAGAACAAGAAAGGCTTATGTGACTCCCAGGGGTTAAAAAAAAAGGGTTTGTACAGCTCATACCGCTAGACCAACAAGCCTTCAATATTGCATGACAACATTAGTCACCATTGGCAGGTGATGATATGGTTGTGCTAGCTGGGAAGTGGTTCATGGGCTAGTTTTTTCATAGTATGACTTGATGAGCGCACAGTTTCAAAAGCTGGTGATATTTCGAATGGTCCCTGGTGGTCTTAATGTTCAAGAAATTATTTGGCCAGTAATACAGTGGAACCTGCTTGACATTTTCTGGTTGTATTCTCCCCCAGGAATAGGTAAGTGGTAAAGACCCTTGCAACTGGTGTCCCGTTGACCTGTGGAGGCAAGGGTTCGAATCTCACCTCACCTCACCTTTCTGGTGTGAGCAGGTGCATGTGGAACTGGTGGAGGAAATGGAAGCCAGGAATCATGTGTCAAAATAACCTCCAATGAATCACCAATGGGACCTACAAGACTCAATGAATCACAAATGGGGACCTGCCAAATGGGAATCTGCAAAATAACCTACAAACCTCAATAAATCACCAACGGGTACATTCAAAACTCAATGAATCACAAATGGGGACCTGCCAAACCAAATAAACTCAATGGGAATCTGCAAAACAAAATAAACTCAATTTCCTGAACATAATCAAACAACCCTGCACTGATGAAATCCATGCAAGAATCTTTTCAAACACAAAAGAGCTACGTATAGAGGTAGCACTGCACACAAAGCAGTAAAAACTACATTCCAGACCTAATCCAGTTTAAACAGGTCATATCTATGGTCCTCGGACTCCGACCTCACCAGGGCCCCCACCAAGACCCACACACTGCCCCTCTAATGCACACACACACACACATACATAAGTAATGACTACACATAATTTATATTATATTACATACATTCCTCATATTTCTAATATTACTATAATTCTTATAGTGCTCTTACTGTAAATATTGTGTTGTTTTCTTTTATTGTAAATACTGTGTACTGTTGCCCTTTGCACATTCCCGTTGAGCACTGCCACTTTTTCATTTCACTGCACACCCTGTGTGTGTATGTGACAAATAAATTTCTTGAATCTTGAATCAATGTATTTTTTAACACAGATCCAGTTGGGAAAATCCATTCATTGTACTAATCCTGAAAATCAGGTTCTACCGAGATTTGAACTCGGATCGCTGGATTCAGAGTCCAGAGTGCTAACCATTACACCATGGAACCAGAAGACAACACCAGGATTATCTCTGCTGGATCATGTTGGTGTGATGATTCTGTACATATGTTGTCCAATATAATTAACAATTTATTATATCGTATATCTTTAAGAATTGCATACAGGTTCCAAATGTCATGAAGATTCATTTATTCAATTAATATTCAAGACTGCGAAAGAATAAAAAAACAAATCGTTATCACAAATCCTTACACAGATCTGTATGTTGTAAATGTAGAGGATGTATGTACTGTGTTACATTTCCCTCAGGTTTATTGTGTTTGATTTTGTTGCGGAGCCAAATGCAAAAACACTGTTCTGTTTTTGTAATTGTTTTCACTAAGAATGTAAATAATAATTAATTCCTAGGGAATGACAAAATTCCACAGATTCCACTTTCAGTTAAACCTTGATAATTTCATAAATATAAATTAAATATCTAGCATTAAATATGTATATAATAATGCTAGATTTTAGATTTTATAATTTTAACATAGTTTTAGCATTATTCAGGTAAAACTCCCTGAAGCCAATTCCATTCGTGGATGGTATTTCTGAAAGATTACAGATGTGATATATTTTTGACCACAATCAATTTCTATATTTGAGTTATTGAATATTTTGTGAGGACAAACATGTTTGCTGATTAATATTAATCTCACTGATGGAGTTCAGAGCAGATGCATAGGACTGATTAATTTGTTTAAATTGGCTTCCACTGATTCTTGATCCATCATTGTATTGGCATATATGGTTTTGACTCAAGATCTTCTCGCTCCTTTCTAACAATTCACAGTGCAATGCAAGTGACAGTAGTTTCTTTCTTTCAGATCATTAGAAGTTTCTCAAGACTGAAATAAAGATGTTTCCGCCCGGTCTCGAACCGGGGACCTTTCGCGTGTTAGGCGAACGTGATAACCACTACACTACGGAAACTTATGCTCATAAATATAATACCAGAAATGTGATTGATTCATTATTTTGGCTAATTGTAGTTTTGTAGTTGTAGTTTTTGTAATTGTAGTTTTACTAGCCAATTCTTTGGGGTTTCGTGTGTGACATCCAGGCAATTTAAATGTTTAACTCAAAGCAAAAAGCAGGCAGGGGCCTCGGCTGGAGACAATAAATTAATAAATAAATGAATGAATAAATGAATAAATGCTGAACATCAGGGAAGGGTCCAAATTACAAAGAAAAACCTTGTCATGACCAAGTTTGGAGCTGGTGCTTTTCTGGCCATGTACATCATACATCAGTTATTTAGGAAATCTATCTCTCTATCTCTCTATCTATCCATCCGTTGCATTTCTGTAGGAGTTCCTGTTAGGTAGGATCTTACAGTCACGCGCCAAAACTGCACCAGTCACAGACGGGGAATCACGCAGTATATTTGCATATACCGCTTACAAGACTAGTACCGGCTCATATGTTTTCTTTGTTACTGAGAAAAATTAAGATCTCGTCATGCCTGACCCAGCCAAGCCGGCGCCCAAGAAGGGCTCTAAGAAAGCTGTGACAAAGACCACCGCAAAGGGCGGCAAGAAGCGCAGAAAGACCAGGAAGGAGAGCTATGCCATTTACGTGTACAAGGTCCTGAAGCAGGTCCACCCCGACACCGGTATCTCATCCAAGGCCATGGGCATCATGAACTCCTTCGTCAACGACATCTTCGAGCGCATCGCCGGTGAAGCCTCTCGTCTGGCTCACTACAACAAGCGCTCCACCATCACCTCCAGGGAGATCCAGACCGCCGTCCGTCTGCTGCTCCCCGGTGAGCTGGCCAAGCACGCCGTGTCTGAGGGCACTAAGGCAGTGACCAAGTACACCAGCTCCAAGTAAACCGGCTGTAGCACCAGCAACCCAAAGGTCCTTTTAAGGGCCACCCACTGCTTCAACAGAGAGCTGATTCATTCTAAAGTTATTTATGAAAGCTGTTAAAGGTTATTTCCTCCCGGTTTTGAACCGAGGGGCTTAGCCAACCACTACACTACTGAAACTGATGCGTACAACTACATATGAGTGAACGTATGCATGTTCCAACATGTAGACAACCAAATAGTCACATATGAATGTCTGAAGACACAAACTGACAGGCAGTCAGAGCCTTTTCCAAGAGGTAAGCCTTGTATTCCTCATCAGCCTTTGAGTCTGTGTGACGCCACAATTGTGAAGTCACAATTATGATAATGTATTTTGTTTTGATAATAGCATTGACATGCTTTTAATGTGTCTACAGTAGGCAGAGTACTTGTTGTGGGGAATTAACATGTTATTCCCGTCTGTGGCCAGCAGGAGGCAGCGGGGCACTTTGTTTCATGTGTTTACAACAATCGCTTTATGGCTTTTACGGCATCACGGCCTGTTTCCCTCATTCTGCGGAGCGAGGCTGAAACGAGCGGTAACAAAGTTGTCCTGTCTCGTTCACTTCTCCTGTTTACAGAATCAATATATATCTGTTTACTCGGTACCAGCCGGTACCTGTAACATCTGGTCTGATCCTTTCTGTCTGAACAGAGACCGCTACTACTGGGCTCCGTTTAACTGTGAATCACTATAGCGTGTGATAGCTAGTTTAACCTTAAAACTACTCACTAGTGGTGGTGGTGGTAAGGTCAAGAGTTCGGAGGATAGAGGCATTGCTTATTGTAACCTTTTCTTTGAAATTTGATTTCCACAGTTTTATATTGTAAGCAAACTCTCCAAACCGAAAGCATTATGTATATTCTGTACGCGAGCTGAGAAAGGGGAGTGGTTGAATTTGAATATTTTGGCGGGCTCATCTGACCTCTCCTCCAATCATCGACGGAGATGAGTCTGGACCAATCAGCATTCAGCTTGTGGAGCCGAGCTGCTCTTATAAACCGCTGTTCTTGCGAAAATATTACTGAGCGTTTTCAATCTGAGGAGAAGGAAACATTTAACGTCACAAAAAATGGCCAGAACCAAGCAGACTGCCCGTAAATCTACCGGAGGGAAAGCCCCCCGAAAGCAGCTCGCCACAAAGGCTGCTCGTAAGAGCGCCCCGGCCACCGGCGGCGTGAAGAAACCCCATCGTTACAGGCCCGGTACCGTGGCTCTGAGAGAGATCCGTCGCTACCAGAAGTCCACCGAGCTGCTGATCCGCAAGCTGCCCTTCCAGCGCCTGGTCAGAGAAATCGCCCAGGACTTCAAGACCGACCTGCGCTTCCAGAGCTCCGCTGTCATGGCGCTTCAGGAGGCCAGCGAGGCTTACCTGGTCGGCCTGTTCGAGGACACCAACCTCTGCGCCATCCACGCTAAGAGGGTCACCATCATGCCCAAGGACATCCAGCTGGCCCGTCGCATCCGTGGAGAGCGAGCTTAAGCAAATCTTTCAGTCTCCCAAAACGGCTCTTTTAAGAGCCATCTCAATCTTTCATATAGAGAGCCATGTTTCTGCTACTGCCCACACTGTCTGCAATGCTCAGGCTCCCAGTATAGTAATGTGCTACCAGTATACTATCCACTAGTCCACTATAATGCTCCATCCTCAGTACAGGCCTGATGATGATAATAATAATAATACACAGAATAATAACAATAACTTCTCTGTACATCTGTAACATGTCATGGCTATGTAGTGAATGCAAAAAAAGATATGTGATGTCCACTTTTCAACAAGGTTATATCTTTTTCGTAAGCGATATTCTGAGAATATTCTGTGTTAGTTAGCATTGATTATGTACATCTGCTGTCCCATATATTGTATATATTTTAGAGATGGGCGGATGAAGCCTTATGAAGCTTTTGAGGCTTCTTCCTGATTGTACTGAAGATTTGAAGCTTCAAAGCCTCAAAGACAGACCCTACCAGTGACATCTAGTGGCCAACTGCAATTATAGCAGCCACGAACTTCCAAATGATTCACAAATGTTGTTGATTCCAGTTCCAACACAAAAGCAATAAAGTCAGTCTTAAGCAGCTGTCTTCATTCTGAGAATCATTGTCCACACATGAAAGTGTTACAACATTTTGAAATGTCAATTTACTAATAAAATGTTTAAATGTGTTGTCCTGTTATAATTATTTGAAACATGATTTAGATTGATATGGCAGGTTTGTGCTGTGAAGTGAGATGACAGGTATTTCAACATCAGTGTTTTGGAGGTATGACTGAAGGTTTGTGAGAAGTTCTTATGCAATTCAGTGGAAAGCACGCATGGTGGTAATGATCATAAGGACACCCCTGGATTTGGATCATATACCTTTTCCTGATTTTCATTAAGAGAATATGATTGTAATGTAACACATAATATGAAAAGATTCAAATTCAACGCTGTAGAAGTACTTTTGTGGGAATGATTCTGAAGGACTTCCTTGTGCCAGTGTGAAAATAAAGTGAATATGTGCATGAATGAAGCAGCGCCAAATATTCGAATCAGTTACCTCACTTCCGGCGTTTCATTGTGACGTATGAAGCTTCAAAAGTCATCGGTCACATGATCACGGAGATAACCCCTCCTCCCCTGCTATACCGTGAGTGTTGCTGGCGTGCAGTCACGTCACTCAGCAGCGCACTGCTGACTACATGATGGCAGAGAAGAAGAGGAGCGCTGTTTGGTGTTATTTTACAGCTGCAGACCAAAATACTGCAAGCTGCGATGTTTGCAGAAAACAAATAAGGTACTACATCTTTACCTGCAGAAAGGATTTTCTCTAAGGCAGGACAGTTAGTAAGTCAGAGAAGAAGTGCAATAAAAGGGAAAAATGTAAACATGTTATTGTTTCTGAACAAAAACCTAGAAATCTGTACTGCCGTGCAAAGGCAAAGTGCAGTATCTACAAAATGACCGAATTGAGAAAACGGGCCTTTTATATTTATCCCCTGCCAACAAAGAGCAATAAATCATATTCCATGTGGGTGTCTATAGTCTGTAGGACACAGGACTTTCACAAGAAATAGAACAGATACGGCACCAGTCAATTAGTTGTATGTACTAATTGACTGGTGCCGTATCTGTTCTATTTCTTTTTTAAATGCAGATACTGCACTTTGCCTTTGCACAGCAGTGTAGTTCTCAACATGGGGACAGGGCCCAAAAGGGGATCTCAGGGGATAATTCCTTGGACACAGGAGGGCTTTGGGGGCAAAAAGCCAAAGGTCGTGAATGAGAGCCAATAGTAGTTTTTGCTTTTGTTTAGTTATTTGCACTATTGCCTTTATTTTTCACAAACAATTGTGTGTAATGAAAGGGAATTTTTTGTTATATTGTTATATTTGTGATATTTTTTATATTGTTATATTGTTTATGAACAAAAACTGAACAAAACTCTCAACTGAAAAAGTAAAATTTAAATTTAAAACATTTCTCAGTTCTCAGTTCTCCAGTAATAATTTTGTGCAGATTTCATGTTTGCAAATTGAGTTTGCTGATAAGCTGATAATATTGAGTTAGTTAATAAAAAGTATTTTTTATTTGCCTACAATCTTTGTCCTGTGTTTTATTATGATCATAATCATGATAACTAATTAAAGGAAAAATCACAAAATCATTCAATGATCATGAAAATTCAAATTTTTAATTTTCATTCAAATTTGCATATTGATGATGCATTCACTTCATAAATTATGACGCATTGCTCTCCCCTACACGAAAGTAGATAAGCTGCTTTTCTAAGTAAAAAGTATCGGTATCGGTATCGGCAATACTGGGCCAGTATTTACTTGGTATCAGATTGATACCAAATTTTGCAGTATCGCCGACCCCTATATAGCAGGGGAGGAGGGGGAGGGGCAGAGTGAGCATGAGCAAAGTGAGTGAGAGGAGCGGTGTTTGCACATGCACAACCACTATGATGTAACGGGAGTTGTGTACTGGACGTAGAGAAAATAAACTGAAACTTAAGTATCGATCTCATCACGCAAGTATTGATCAATACCCATACCGACGTTGGTATCGATACATCGATATTTTAGATCGATCCGCCCACCACTAGATTTGATACAAGCCTCGACAGCGTTTCGAACCAGTCTGCTTCAATAGAGTGAAACAGGCTTCGGAGCCTCAGTGTCAAACGTCCCATCTCTAATATATTTAAGAATTACATGAGGAGAGGTTCAGTACAATCATGTTGGTCTACCATAAAATTATTCTTCAGCTATATGGATCAATCTTGTCCTGTGTTCAACACCAATGCAAGCAGGATCCCATATTTCCCAAGGACACTACACTAGTTTTTATATAATTACAATACAATATAGTACTTGTCTTCTTTCTTTAAATGTGTGCAGAAGTCGTCATCATGGCCCAACAAGCTGGTGTTTTCTTCCCTGGGAAGGTCAGAGTTTGTTTTAGAAGGGGGTGGTAAGGAAAAATGCTCTTGCTGTTGCCTTCCACAGGAGAGGAGACTGGACTGACCATGATGAAGTACTGGGGGAATACATCCTCCCGATGAAGTACTGGGGGAATACATCCTCCCGTTTCGAAAGTACATGGGTAAAAGCTTCAGATGGCTCTGGGAACATGATGTAGGTCCTCAGATGTTCAAGCTGCAGAGGTACTTGCTCCAACACCAGGAGGAAGCTGCTGCCACACCACCCCCTTCTACCAAGGTTTCTGAAGAACTAGGTCAGTTGATGGAATATATCCACCTATACAACACACAGTACATAACACAATAATACTTAATGTATTTGTTGCATATTTTAGTTATGGATGATGACGCAGACAGCAATGCTGGGTTTATCACCCTCAAACTTGGAGACCCAGTCATGTGAGTAAATTAACATTTTATTTACATAAAATGAAGTTTTGATTGATGACCTCATAGATCCATCATCAATTGTTCATGAGCGATGCCGATGAACATATCCTCTTATCAATTTTTGAATTTTTGTTTAATATTCCTATAGATTCAGCACCACCAGCTATCACAGGAGCTCCAGTTGTGTCTACAGGCAGAGGTTTTGAGGTACTGTTCCCTAATTGATTGTTTTTTACCTTTGTTATTTTGGCCGTGTTCTGACTGTGTGTTCATGTTCCATTGTTTTCTTGTGTTCTGCTAAGACAAAAGGATCTTACTGTGTCAAACATCTGGGGTGCCTGGGGTGCTGGTTAGTCTGGGGTGCCCAGGTGGGTTATCTCCCGGGCCTTTCTTTGTGGAGTTTGCATGTTCTCCCCGTGTTCACTTGGGTTTCCTCCTGGAAAGAACCCCGTCTAAAAACATGCAACATCCAGCCGACTGTCCCTGACCAAGACAGCGGCAAAACACCTGGAGTTGGTCCCCGGGCGCGGACTATCGTCGGCGACCTCTGCTCCCTGGCCGGTTGGGAGGAAGATCGGCGGGGATGGGATAGATGCAGATATGCATTCAACTTGGACACTCTGAAGATGCATTTGTGTGTGTGTTGTGCGGCCACTTCCCCCTGCATGTGTCCAATGTTGCAATTAAAAGTCGTTCTGACTTCTCGTTATTATTATTATGGTTTATATTTCTGAAGTATAGTGTTTATTATAAAGTATAGTCATAGTATCAGGGAGGGAGAATAATTCTGATTTCTGCAGTCCTGAGCAGTCCAGAGGTAACAGTGTCCAAACCAGGAGACACATTCATACCTGTGCCTGCCGCCTCCTTACATGGTAGACATCATAATCATCACACCCTGTGCACATTTTTCTTAATTGAATATATAGTGGTTGGTGTATCCAATAAATATCACATTGTATAAAAATGATATTTCTCAGGTCATTCTGTAAAGGTATTTATTGACACTATGTTCTATGTGGTCTTTGATTCAAGGACAAATTAAGCTTCATCAGCAGGAACCTCGACTGGAATGAGGAAACACATTTATTGGATGGACACCAGTTGGGGTCTAACTTTAACGATCATTGTCATGACTAAAATCGGAGCCATACTTAATTATAGGATGACAAAGCTATGGTAGCTGAAGTGAGATGTAAAGTAAAAATCAAGTAAAAATCAAGTAAAAATCAGTGCCCAGTTTCTCTCTTTTATTTTGAAGGCAAATTCGCTCAACCGGAAATAAGATTGCTGAAGGTTTCGACTGCCTTGAAAAAAACTATTTCATTTGAAAATATGTGGGTAGGGACTGCCGCGTTTGGCTCCGCCTAGCTAACCGTGCGCTTTCGTCCTCGTTTACGTCCGTAAAGTTTCTTTAAAAATTGAGAATCCCTCAATGTCTATTCACTTTCGTCTGTCTGACTACCGAGAGTTATAGCAAAATGAGTGGCCGCGGAAAAGGAGGAAAGGGACTCGGCAAAGGAGGAGCCAAGCGTCACCGTAAAGTTCTACGTGATAACATCCAGGGAATCACCAAGCCCGCCATCCGCCGTCTGGCTCGCCGTGGCGGTGTGAAGCGTATCTCCGGTCTGATCTACGAGGAGACCCGTGGTGTGCTCAAGGTCTTTTTGGAGAACGTGATCCGTGATGCCGTCACCTACACCGAGCACGCCAAGAGGAAGACCGTCACCGCCATGGATGTGGTCTATGCTCTGAAGAGGCAGGGACGCACCCTGTACGGCTTCGGAGGATAAACTACTGACGACAGTATACTGACACCCAAAGGCTCTTTTAAGAGCCACCCACTTTATCAACAGAAAGAGTTCCCTTTTTCTTTATAAATTTTAATGAAAACCCAATATAAAGCGTGACAACATGCTATTTCTTGGGTCAAACTCATGCAAATGTATTTTGGGATAATCAATAGTTTACCCTCACAATACAGCGATTCAAATTTCGCGGTGGGCGGGGATATTTTCCTGAATCCTATAAACAGTCTACAGTCTTAGCGCTGGCGGATTCAGTTATCTCAATGAGCCGCTTCTAACCTTCAGTTCAACCTTTTGTGAAACTTGATCACTGAATATCGATCACTTGATATTAACTACATGGTACGGATGGTTTTCTTGTTACTTTGGGAGTTGATTTAACTTCTATTCAATAAATGAATGAGACTGTCAGTGTTCAAGCTGGAGACACACAGTATACATATTAATATTCACATATACTAACATAGCTTGTGACAAAATTATATAGGTCCACTTTGCCTCGCATTAATTCATTGATTTATAATATGTGAACTGTTGTCTTTGAAGCTGGTATGAAAGGATAAGGGAGCGCGAGGGGGAGGGGTGGCTGGTCTTTGTGTGGAGTTGAATGATCACAGACATGAAATATATAGAGAAGTACATTCCTGTTGTACCACCAGTTAACCAGTCAAATAACGACACGTGTGTTGATTTGAAAGGGACTATCTGATCTATCCAACACGGTTCTATAAAAACGAACTTCTCAAGTGACTAGTCACGCGCCAAAACTGCACCAATCGCAGGCGGGGAAGCACTCAGCTGAATTTGCATTAACTTCTGTCAAAAACAGCAGCACCGACTGGTTGAGTTCATTCGTGACTGAGAACTGCCGAATTTGTATCATGCCTGAACCAGCCAAGTCAGCGCCCAAGAAGGGCTCCAAGAAGGCCGTCACTAAGACCGCCGCAAAGACCGGCAAGAAGCGCAGAAAGACCAGGAAGGAGAGCTATGCCATCTACGTCTACAAGGTCCTGAAACAGGTCCACCCCGATACCGGTATCTCCTCCAAGGCCATGGGCATCATGAACTCCTTCGTCAACGACATCTTCGAGCGCATCGCCGGTGAGGCCTCTCGTCTGGCTCACTACAACAAGCGCTCCACCATCACCTCCAGGGAGATCCAGACCGCCGTCCGCCTGCTGCTCCCCGGTGAGCTGGCCAAGCACGCCGTGTCCGAGGGCACTAAGGCAGTGACCAAGTACACCAGCTCCAAGTAAACCGGCTGTAGCACCAGCAACCCAAAGGTCCTTTTAAGGGCCACCCACTGCTTCAACAGAGAGCTGATTCACCTTGACCTTTTAATAATACTTTTACCTACACTTAATTGAGCTAATCTAACATAATTACATTTACAAAGTCAAACGTCCTATTATTCCAGTACCAACCTTTCACGTTAGTCAGTTCATATTAAATGTATAATATGCAATGTATCTTAACTGATGGTACAATGCTGCATAACCATTGCAGTAACACATGCCAAGTACCACACTACTAAAGTTAAAGGTCATTCATTAATAGTTAACAGAGAGCTGATTCACTATGATCTCCTTAATAATACTTTTCCTGTAATTGTTGAGCTAATCCATGATAATTACTGCCAGGTTGGCATGCATAGCGACGATGTAATTATCAGTCAGTGCTCGCTCATCTTTGGTAGCCCTGAGGCATCGAAAGTCAGCGACAAGTGGAGAAACATGTTGGGGTTTGAGATCTACAGAAACTGACGATTTTGGATGTCCACGTGGCAAATACAATTTGGTGGGCTTCTTTCTATGGAATCTACCAATTTAACTGTACATGTTGCGACGACTTTGCAGTTAGAAATCAGAAAGTGTTACTGTCGGCGATGTATGGAATATGTACACTTTACAGTGGAAGATCCATAGATTACACAAAGCACCAGACCGTTCCAGTAGCCAGTATGTGAAGGACAGACCGAATATATAATATCTGATATATGACAAAATGTCATTCCATATGTAACTTCATCCCTCTGCGGTTTAAATTCCCAACTTTCCCAACTGCTCCTGAATCTGTGAGATGTATTAAAAACACATCAGATATGTCAGACAATAATAATCAATAATACTTTCACAGATTAACAATTCAATGTGACTTGTAAACAAACCGTACTCTCTAATGGTAAGTAGGAGGTCGGTAATGTGATTTGGCACAGCGTTAAAACGATCTACTGGATTAATGCAAGGAAAGGAGCGGCTTTTTATTTTTTGTGTGGTGGTAGTGGTGAAGAGATTATCAATTGTGTTGCAATGCTACTCACCTGGGCAAGGTTGCTGGAAGTGATGAGACATGACTACAAATGCCTGTTGAATTGATTCAGTGATCTTGATTGATTCAGTGTTTGTAGTAATAAGCATTGCAACATTGTTGTAATGTTAGGAGGCTGTACATATGGACAGAGCATATGATTTAGAGTTTGGCACTTTGTATGTCAGCATAGGATGTAATGTCTTAGAGTATGAATTTTGAAAGTCAGTTTGGCACTTTGCATTTTGAGTTTTGTACATTGAAATTCTGCTTTACATAATGAGTCAAAGCAATCGTAAAAAACGAATGTGAATGGAAAAGCTTCGCCAATGTTGGGTTGTCATTTGACATTTTATTTTGAAAATCCCGGACACTACAGAGCGGAAATTGTATAATTCGCTATATCAGCTTGACACTAACGTTGCAAGTTTGACCACTTATATGATTGGTCGACGTTACTGAAATTCCAACTGACCAATGAACAAGTATCTAGACAGCTTTATAAACCCGGTTCGTCTGCTATGTCTAATACTTAACTTTTCAACGAAACACCGACAATGTCTGGAAGAGGTAAAACTGGAGGCAAAAGCCGCGCCAAGGCCAAGAGCCGTTCATCCCGTGCTGGGCTTCAGTTCCCGGTTGGTCGTGTTCACAGGCTCCTGCGTAAAGGTAACTATGCTCAGCGTGTTGGTGCCGGTGCGCCGGTTTATCTGGCGGCTGTGCTAGAGTACCTGACCGCTGAAATTTTGGAGCTGGCTGGAAACGCTGCCCGCGACAACAAGAAAACTCGCATCATCCCCCGTCACCTGCAGCTGGCCGTCCGCAACGACGAGGAGCTCAACAAACTCCTGGGCGGAGTGACCATCGCTCAGGGCGGAGTGCTGCCCAACATCCAGGCGGTTCTGCTGCCTAAGAAGACCGAGAAGGCCGTAAAGGCAAAGTAAACCTGGAAGTGTGAATTAACCCACAAAGGCTCTTTTAAGAGCCACCCACCAATTTCAAGAGCATTTTTCTTAGCTTTATCGGATCAGTCCAATACTAATGTGACTTACTTAAGTTAAAGAAACACTAAAAAAATAATAGAATATAATAAAAGAAGGCAGTCCAACGTCTGGTTGTCCGTAGTTTTGAGGAATTTAATTCCCCCTTTGAATTGTTGAACGCGGCAAGCAACAAAGTTAAAATTGTTAAATAGGGTTAGATTAAGAAATAGATCAGTGACTTACATTACAGTGTAGCAACATAATCTAGAATGAAGTTGCTCAGTTTGAACATGAACACAAGTTAAACCTCATGTAATTCCATTCCCATACATACATTTTCCCAAAGTAATACAGACAAACGAAAATACCTTGTTGGCTGCATGCTACGATAAAGGGAATTGTCTAAACTTGCAGGCTCTTACACGGTTGAGGTCCAAATATTTTCACCCCCAATCACTTTGCTCTGTGCGTTCTCCTCGCATTGCGTGTCGGATCAGTGTCAAACTAAACGTAAACATTTTCAGCGGTGATCTTAGAGGTACTACCTTCATTAATAGATATAGGCAACGTAAACAAATTCTTAATTACGAGCATTGAGAAGGTGGACAAAATAATTACATGTAGACATCATGGCAGCAATTACACCTCACATACAGATTTCATTACATTAAAGAAAATAAAGCAATGAGCTCTTCTTGTTGATAAAGTGGGTGGCTCTTAAAAGAGCCTTTGGGTGTCAGTATACTGTAGTCAATAGTTTATCCTCCGAAGCCGTACAGGGTGCGTCCCTGCCTCTTCAGAGCATAGACCACATCCATTGCGGTGACGGTCTTCCTCTTGGCGTGCTCGGTGTAGGTGACGGCATCACGGATCACGTTCTCCAGGAAGACCTTGAGCACACCACGGGTCTCCTCGTAGATCAGACCGGAGATACGCTTCACACCGCCACGGCGAGCCAGACGGCGGATGGCGGGCTTGGTGATTCCCTGGATGTTATCACGAAGAACTTTACGGTGACGTTTAGCTCCTCCTTTGCCAAGTCCCTTTCCTCCTTTTCCGCGGCCACTCATTTCGATTATTTTGTTCCTAGCACAAGTAGAAGAAACTGAATTCAAATTTAGATCGTCTCAGTATTTAAAGCTTCTTTACGGACGTGAACGAGAACGAAAGCGCCCGCTTAGATAGGCGGGATCAAACGCTGCAGTCCCGCCCACATTTTTTCAACGGAACTCGAGTCTTCTCAAGTTAGTCGAAAATATCGCTAATTTTATTTCCGGTTGAGCTAGTTTGCTTTCAAAATAAATGCCTCCTGTCTCCTACTCTTTATTATGCAGTCAAACAGAATACCCTCATCTCAAACCTTTTCTGATTGATTGCATAATAAAGACACAAAAGTAACCACATACTCTCTTAACGCATTAACACAGTATATGTCTCTTTAAGATTAAGATTGACTTCATTTGCAACGTCAAAGACACTCAACACATGCAGGGGAAGTGGCCGCCGACACAACACACACACACGCAGGGTAAGTGTCCGAGTTGAATGAGTACTGCATCTAACCCATCCCCGCCGATCTTCCTCCAAGCCGGACAGGGAGCAGAGGGCGCAGACGATAGCCGCGCCCGGGGACCAAGTCCAGGTGTTCTGTCGCCGTCCTCGTCACGGATAGCCGACTGGATATTGCATGTTTTTAGACGGGGTTCTTTCCTGGAGGAGACCCAAGTGAACACGGGGAGAACATGCAAACTCCACACAGAAAGGCCCGGGAGATCTTTTTGTATGCCTGCTTTATCATATTTTTAATTTGTTATTATATATTAGGCTTTGTACAGCAAATATACAAAGAAACAATATTCCAAACCACAGCTTCATATGTTTTGTCCCACATAGAGAACTGACATTCTATGCTGCTCATACAGGTGGGATTGTTGTAGGGTTTAGGGTCTGTGGGTGTATTTTGACAATTCAGATGGATTCTTTATGTCTGAAAGATTATATGGAGAGAGTTTGGTGCAAATCGGATAATGAGAACTATATTTAATTAATATTATACCAATCATATGCCGTGAAAAAGTTAATTTTGAGTGCATCCAATTAACTATATCTCTCACAGACCAAATAATTTTTCCACAAAATAGATTCAAGATTCAAGAAGTTTATTCGTCACATACATACACGGGGTGTGCAGTGAAATGAAAAAGTGGCAGTGCTCAACAGAAATGTGCAAAGGGCAACAAGTTCACACTATTTACAATAAAAAAAACAACACAGCATAAATACAGCAACATAAATACAGTAGTACTGTAAGATTACTGCGAAGGATATATTTTAATTTCATTACAAAATGGCCTTACTACACAGTATGTCAGAGGAATGTATGAAGAGTGAATTGGACCTCTTTACTCTGGCGTTGACACAAATGGCAATAGAAAAATCCACATATCAAGAGATACCGCCTCTGTCGGCCATCACGGACACGGGACCTTTGGAGTTTTACATATCGGCAAGCAGCGAAGACGATATCGATTTAAACAACACTTTTGTGTGTCTACGTGTTAAAATCACGAAAGCTGACGGTACAGATATAGGAGCATTGGATGAAGTAGGGCTCAACAACCCTGGCTGTACACTATTCTCCCAGGTCGATATCACATTGGGGGATAGATTGATTACGCAGTCTTCAAATACCTGCCCGTATAGAGGCATACTAGAATGTTTGCTAAACCATGGAACGGAAGCTTTGGAGTCCCAATTTGCATGCAGACTTTTTATTAAAGATAGTGCCAGCTAAATGGACGATTCATCACCTTCAGGAGAAAATGAAGGGCTAAAAGAGAAAGCTCGACATACGGCACACAGTCATGTCATAGAACTGATTACGCCTGTTCACACCGATCTATTTTTTCAAGAAAAATTATTATTGAACAGTGTTGATCTTAAAATGAAATTCATTAGATCAAAAGATGACTTTTGTATCATGTCTCATGGTAGTACACAATACCGTGTCAACATTGTGTCCGCTAGTGTCTATGTTAAAAAGGCTTCTGTAGCACCTAGTATCAAGCTGGCCCACGCCAAAGCATTGACCCATACTACATTACATTACATTACAGTCATTTAGCAGACGCTTTTATCCAAAGCGACTTACAATAAGTGCATTCAACAAAGGTGGGTAAGGAAACTACTAGTCACCAGAAATCATAAGTGCATTTCCTTCCTAAACAAGCAACTAAGAGCATAACTAGTGTTAATGTAAGAGTGCAATAAGTTAGCAACCTACTTATCTTAACAAATGAGACAAATAGAGAATCGAATAAAACAAGAGCTAAGACAAATAAGTGAACCCAATAAACAAGAGCTAAGACAAATAAGTGTATCCAAGAGCCAGTAAACAAGAGCTAAGACAAATAAGTGTATCCAAGTGTATCCAAGAGCCAGTAAACAAGAGCTCAGGCACATAAGTGACGACAAGTAGTCAAGGCTAGGAGGAAGGGTCAGGGTAGTGTCTCCTGAAGAGGTGGGTTTTCAGCCTGCGGCGAAAGATGGGCAGCGACTCTGCTGTCCTGACATCAGTGGGGAGTTCATTCCACCACTGCGGGGCCAGGACAGAGAAAAGCCGTGACCGTGTAGATCGGCCGCAGGGCCCTCTGAGCGACGGGGCAACCAGTCGCCTCGAGGCAGCAGAGCGAAGTGGTCGGGCGGGGGTGTAGGGCTTGACCATAGCCTGGAGGTAAGACGGAGCAGTTCCTTTCACTGCCCTGTAGGCTAGCACCAGGGTCTTGAACTGGATGCTGAGCTGCTACAGGGAGCCAGTGTAGAGAACGGAGAAGGGTTGTTGTATGGGAGAACTTGGGGCGGTTGAACACAAGTCAAGCCGCAGCTTTCTGGACAAGCTCCAGAGGTCTGATGGCCGACGCCGGGGCACCAGCAAGGAGGGAGTTGCAGTAGTCCAGGCGGGAGATAACAAGAGCCTGGATGAGCACCTGCGCTGCCTTGTCAGTGAGGAAGGGGCGAATCCTCCTGATGTTGTAGAGGAGGAATCTGCAGGAGCGTGTCACTGATGCGATGTTTGCCGAGAACGACAGTTCGGTCGTCCAGGGTCACACCCAGATTCCTCGCAGTCCGAGTTGACGTCACCACAAATTTAGCATTAGAATACTAATGCTAAATACCCAATCGATCGTGTCTATCTTAAAAACAACTCCATACCGGCTGGTACCAGAGTTTGTAATCAAGACAATCTTTTTTTGGGTCAGATATCTAAATTTATCATTATAGGCTTTGTTGACAACAAATCATTCACAGGGCACACCGGTCGCAACCCCTTCAGATTTCAACATTATGATACAGAGTTCCTAGCTATTTATACCGACGGGCATACATATCCTGCAAAACCTTTCCAACCAGATTTTAGAAACGGACAGTATGTCCGCGAGTATTTTCAATTAATTCAGGCAACAGGGCGACAGCTGAAAGACCGAGGCCTAGCCATCGATCGTGATGATTTTGACGACGGATATACATTGTTTTGTTTTAATCTTGAGCCTGACGAGTGTTGTGGACAACACGTTTCACTGATCAGAACAGGAAATGTACGGCTAGAGGCAAGGTTCAGAACAGCTCTGGCTAGAACCGTCAACCTAATCTGCTATGCTGTTTATGACTCTATTATCGAAATATCCAATCGCAGACAAGTACTATTGGATCACTACTAAGTCACAACCGTATGATGAATACCCTAGAGCTGACATCGGTTATTGAAAAATTTGCCTTTGCTTTTTTGGGAGTGTTTGCCTGTGATCAGATTCCCTACAATATTGAAAGAGTGCCCGCCATGATGATGGTCAACACAGACCCGACACGTTTACCCGGTACGCATTGGTTGGCTTTATACATCACAGCCCGTAGAGAGGCTTACTTTTTTGATTCGTTTGGAAATACACCCTTGCCAAGGGTGTATATGGGGTCCGAGAAAGCCAAGGGTCCCTTGGCTTTCTCAGACCCCATATACAGTTTTCTTTACCAGAACTGCGTGTTTTTATTCTACACGCCAAGTACAAGACAATCTGGCTACCACATGCGGACAACATTGTGTGTTTTTCTTATTTAATATACACAAGGGCATGTCCTACCAAAATGTATTAAAAAAGTATAGTAATAATCTAGTCTGTAACGTTGCTATGGTCTGTACATTTGTTAACCGGATACAACCTAATATGTGTAGCCATTACGATTTTACCTGTATACAGAGTGTATGTGCTAGATTGTAATATAGTTTCAAGTCATGATTATGTATGTGGTGAATAAAATAACCCAAGTCAAAATATGTTTTCGCATGAGTGTATTTATTTAATATGCAAGATTTTTATAAGCAATACAAAATACAAAAAAACCCCATTATAATTCATTCAATACAGATAATATACAAAAAATAATACAAAAGATGGAAAAGAAAAAACATTTGAACAAAGCAAATAAAACAAATACAAAGAAATAAATCAATAGGTTACCCAATCTCTTAACATAAGTCTAGTAGATCCAGATGTAGCTGTATCACGAATACTTTGATTACCCCGAGAAGAGGCTGGAGACTATTATCGCTAGTAGAAAACAGGCATATTATTATATCCTGTAACAAGTTGCTTGACCCGGGTGTTGGGTATAGAGGTTAGAGGCACATTTAGATCAGATCAAAAGATGAGTAAGAGGGCCACATTAATATGGATATTTGTTTGATTAAAATAAATAAATGTGTTTAAATAAAACACATGTTAAGTGTATATATCGCCTTCTGTCATGAGTCTTTTTGCCCCCACAAAATGAAACACAATTAATAATGAATGGGTATTAATCGTGATTAATCTAAATTAATCCACAGTGGCCCTGTGTAGTCTACAGTAATGAACAGTAAACTACATGATATAGTAGTGCCAGTTTGTAGATGTTAGATGTTGAACAAGCTGAATCCTGCCTGCCTGCTGCATCCATCACATTGTGGTGAACCTCTGATAATTACCAATGTTCTTGGTGTTCTTGTTGTGCTAGTTACATCACTTTATCCTGATCATGATAGGGTGAAAGCACATTACATACAAAACAACAAGAAACAAGCTGTTAACATGTGGACCGACGCACATTCTGCATCTGTTCTCTACTATTGATGACATCTGTAAATTATTAAATCTGTCAACTGCAGACAACAGTAATTCTCTAAATCTGTCAATATGTGAATAACCATCCTAGTGCGAAATGAATCTATTTCTAATTATTTTAATTGATTGATTTATATTGATTATTCCTTTTTTTACTCTTTAATTTAATCACACCTTTGCTGCTGTAATTTCTCCCTGGGGTCACTAAAGTTAATCTTATCTTATGAACTTGTTGAATATCATGGAGCATAAAATGATATTAAATTACATAGATATTAATATTAACCCTCAGGAGTCGCCGATCACGTCGGCACCTGGTTCAAGATGTCGCAGCATAAAAACAAAGTCACAGTGAGCATTATCGTCAACGTCCGTCGAAAAGTGCTGGCTTGAAACTCCATGCTAGTTTGATGTTGATAGACCAAGTAAAAACGGAGATAGGATAATATAAATTTGATATAAAAATCAGATTTACGGGTGCGTAAAAGTGCGTCAAAGTAAAAAGATGGGATGGGGCAGGCGTTGTCGTTTCTTTGTCGTTTTTTGTCATATGACAAAACGGAAAAATGCCAGAATCTGCTGACTCTGCTCTACAGGCTGAACATGTTAGGTACTGATCATACAGCCGGAGCAGATCGGGTTTTGTAGTTTTTGTGGAGGAAAAATGAAGTGAACCCTGAATATAGAACAAGAGATTGACTTGTTCTTTCAACTAACCCTAACCCTAATGCTTGATTTATTTCAATTTTACCTTTATATGTTCACATTTGCAACTTGTGTTCACATTTGCAACCTCTAAAATGATTCATTGAGCATGTTTGTGTTTTTTTTATAGTATGTTGATACAGTTTGTCAAAGTGAAAAAATAATTGTCAGGTCATATAGCTGATGATGTGCTGAAAAAAGTAGTATGGGTTGAGAGACAGGGGGTTGAAGTACTGCAGTCGTGGTGAGGGGTAGTAATAGGTACCAGAGACGACGCTGGTACGAGGCTGCTGCTGCACCAGATGACCCTGAAACAGATTTATTATGAGTAGAATAAAGCGTTGTTGATCGTGGCTTGGTCTACTTGCATTGTTCCAAGCATTTAATTTCATAGTGTACGTTAGCGTGCACGTGCCCCTTGTGTTGGTTCTGTTGTGAATGCCCCCACATTCCCATGAGAAGACAAGGCCAACAATACATACTTGTCATACCACAAAGTTCCAGCCATTCAATCGCTAGCACTAGCATGATGTTGAGATTTGAAGAGTCCCCTGTTGTATGAAACAGCTGAAACAGAGTCCTAACCCTTTACTATCACAATATAACACATATACAATGCACTAAAAATATGATTTAAAAATACAATATGTGCATATTCCAAATATTTGAACTTCATCTCTTAGAAAAGTGCATCAGGAAGTGGTGCCTTACTGAGAACAAATGACTAAAAATGACATTAAAGTTGTATAAATGTATATTTTAAAATGTGCATCCAGGCGGTTATTAAAATTATTATATTATATTATATTGCATTATAAAAATGAATCTTACCTGTAAGATGTTTTGTCCTGTTAAAGTGGCCTGACATCCTATTGATTTGCCTCTTATAAACACTTGATCTGGTCAGGATCAACCAATCAGAAAAGGGCAACACACCTACAGTTGACAACAATGTGAAACCATAGCAGATGTTTAATCCACTGATCACATGACCTAGTACACTAGTACATCTAGAAATAAATGTCTTTGTTTGCTGCATTTGAGGAGGAAGAAGAATTTGATGTGATTCAGCCTGTGGCTGTCTGAGTTCACGGCCTGAAGCAAAGTTGAAATCTTTGCCCATTGACTCTCGTTATAAGTTGTACATGCGCAGTTCGTTCTCTTCAATGCGAGAGATAGGAGCTGTGCCCCACCAACGAACTGCGCATGTACAAACAGCATTTATCTTAATGCTGCTGATTAACACAGCACCAACCACTGGGTGGCAGCAGAGAGCAAAGGGCGGCAAGAAGCGCAGAAAGACCAGGAAGGAGAGCTATGCCATCTACGTGTACAAGGTCCTGAAGCAGGTCCACCCCGATACCGGTATCTCCTCCAAAGCCATGGGAATCATGAACTTCTTCGTCAACGACATCTTTGAGCGCATCGCCGGTGAGGCCTCTCGCCTGGCTCACTACAACAAGCGCTCCACCATCACCTCCAGGGAGATCCAGACCGCCGTCCGCCTGCTGCTCCCCGGTGAGCTGGCCAAGCACGCCGTGTCCAAGGGCACTAAGGCAGTGACCAAGTACACCAGCTCCAAGTAAACCGGCTGTAGCACCAGCAACCCAAAGGTCCTTTTAAGGGCCACCCACTGCTTCAACAGAGAGCTGATTCATTTTAAAGTTATTTATGAAAGCTGTTAAAGGTTATTTCCACCCGGTTTTGAACCGAGGGGCTTAGCCAACGACTACACTACTGAAACTGATGCGTACAACTACATATGAGTGAACGTATGCATGTTCCAACATGTAGACAACCAGATAGTCACATATGAATGTCTGAAGACACAAACTGACAGGCAGTCAGAGCCTTTTCCAAGAGGTAAGCCTTGTATTCCTCATCAGCCTTTGAGTCTGGTCTGATCCTTTCTGTCTGAACAGAGACCGCTACTACTGGGCTCCGTTTAACTGTGAATCACTATAGCGTGTGATAGCTAGTTTAACCTTAAAACTACTCACTAGTGGTGGTGGTGGTAAGGTCAAGAGTTTGGAGGATAGAGGCATTGCTTATTGTAACCTTTTCTTTGAAATTTGATTTCCAAAGTTTTATATTGTAAGCAAACTCGCCAAACCGAAAGCATTATGTATATTCTGTATGCGAGCTGAGAAAGGGGAGTAGTTGAATTTGAATATTCTGACGGGCTCATCTGACCTCTCCTCCAATCATCGACGGAGATGAGTTTGGACCTATCAGCATTCAGCTTGTGGAGCCAAGTTGCTGATCCGCAAGCTGCCCTTCCAGCGCCTGGTCAGAGAAATCGCCCAGGACTTCAAGACCGATCTGCGCTTCCAGAGCTCCACTGTCATGGCTCTTCAGGAGGCCAGCGAGGCTTACCTAGTCGGCCTGTTCGAGGACACCAACCTCTGCGCCATCCACGCTAAGAGGGTCACCATCATGCCCAAAGACATCCAGCTGGCCCGTCGCATCCGTGGAGAGCGAGCTTAAGCAAATCTTTCAGTCTCCCAAAATGGCTCTTTTAAGAGCCACCTCAATCTTTCACATAGAGAGCCATGTTTCTGCTACTGCCCACACTGTCTGCAATGCTCAGGCTCCCAGTATAGTAATGTGCTACCAGTAAAGTCCACTATAATGCTCCATCCTCTGTAATCTGGAGATCCAGTAGTTCATTGTGGATGGTTTTCATTCTCCTTTTACTTTCACATCAGTACTTTGGGCCTGATGATGATGATAATATAACAAAATAATAATACACAGAAAATTAACAATAATAACTTCTCTGTACATCTGTAACATGTCATGGCTATTTCAGTGAATGCAAAAAAAGATGTAGCCTCATCAATTTAGCCCCTGTGTGTGTGTGTGTGCGTGCGCTCTTCGCTGTGACCACGATATCCGTCTTACTGTAATGAATCAAATGTATTGAAATGTTGGTAACACACCAGTACCACTCGCTCTCTTTCTCTCTCTCACACACACACACACACTTGCCTTTGACACACCACATCCGTTTGATGTGTGATCTCATGTCCACTTTTCAACAAGGTTATAGCTTTTTCGTAAGAGATATTCTGAGAATATTCTGTATTAGTTAGCATTGGTTATGTACATCTGCTGTCTCATATATTGTATATATTTAAGAATTACATGAGGAGAGGTTCAGTACATTTCTAATCATGTTGGTCTGCCAGAAAAGTATTCTTCAACTATATGGATCAATCTTGTCCTGTGTTCAACACCAATGCAAGCAGGATCGCATATTTTCCAAGGAGACTACACGTGTTTTCATATAATTACAATACAATATAGCAATTGTCTTCTTTTTTAAATGTGTGCAGAAGTCGTCATCATGGCCCAACAAGCTGGTATTTTCTTCCCTGGGAAGGTCAGAGTCTGTTTTAGAAGGGGGTGGTAAGGAAAAATGCTCTTGCTGTTGCCTTCCACAGGAGAGGAGACTGGACTGACCATGATGAAGTACTGGGGGAATACATCCTCCCGTTTGGAAAGTACAAGGGTAAGAGCTTCAGATGGCTCTGGGAACATGATGTAGGTCAGAGGTGCCCAACGTTTTTACACTTCAGATCTACTTTTACATGTTTCAACATCACAAGATCTACCAGTCCCAAATCTTTAGGTCATTTGCATAACCCCGGTTCTCTGAGTAATATGAGTGAGATGTCTCACTATGGACCGCAGTGCGGGGCCCAGCCGCAGTGCAGTGCACGGAATGACACGGCCCCCGAGCGGCGACGCTGTCCTCCCGCAAAGCCGCGGCTTTTCCCCGGGGGGGAACAGCGGGTGTCGCCACCGCGCTGCTTATTTTGATAGATTTGGCTTTTATTAGCCGCACCCTCGGCACTCGGCCTGGATGCAGCAGCGGGACACACTTTATTTTTGCATAAAAAACGTGTGTGTGTGCTTGTGGACATGAGAGAGGGGCAACTGCTGAACCCTCTGCCGTCAAATGTCCATCCCTCCCGGCTTGCTCTGGCACGGTCCGAGGCAGCTGGGAGATGGGGGCGCGGGGGGCCCCTGGGTGCACGCCCGAAAGCCAAACAGGTGGAGCTGGAGGATGGGGAACTTCCAGCTGCGTCACCGGTGGAGAGAGGGGCAGTCAGGCCGCTCTCTTCTTTTTCCTGGCCTGGTAGCTGGCAGCTTGCACGGGCCGCGCCGGTGGAGCTGCAGCTGGGGCCGAGGGTTTTTTGGACCAGCCGGGCCGACCTGGCGGGGCAGGCGGGGCGGGCTGGGGCCTCAACTGTTTCGGTATCTTAAACTGCGAAACCTGGGAAGCAGCCTGCGCAAAGGTTTTTCGCTGCGCAGGTGGAGAGGGAGCTGGGGGCTTTCGAGGGAGGCAGAGCTGGAGAGCTTCATCCTCCTTCTTTTTGGCTTCGCACCGTCATTGCATCGAGGCCAACGCAGAACCGAAGATCCCCTCCGGGACAATTGGCATGTCCAGGACGTCGTCCTTCACTCTGTCTGACAGGTTGGCGAGGTTGAGCCACCGCGCTCGTTCCTGCAGAACCATGGTCCCCAGCGCTTTCCCCGTGGCCTGGACCGCGAGCGTTGGACACGGAGACACAGGTCGGTGATGACCGGTATTTCCTCCCACGCAGCTGGGTCCTGAGTCAAGACAAAGTCCTCGCACAACTCAGCCTGATAAGCTGTGAGCAGGGAGAGGACATTGAGCGCTCTGGCCGAAAGCGCAGCCGCCTTGTACGTTTTCTCAGTCAGGGCTGACTGAAAACGGTCTGACTTGGACGGCAGGCTGGGGGTCCGGGAGGACACCGCTGACAGGCGGGGGTGAAGGTGCGCCGCAACGAGTGGCTCCATCGGAGGCATGCGGAGTCGGGCTCCTGCTGCTGTAAGGGCGGTCTCTCCATGAGTGCGCGACCTCATCTAGCAGCTCTGGGAAGACGGGGAGAAGTTGCTTCGTCGCGCTCTTGGCCAAGGGCAATTTCTTCCCCTCGTAGCGGGATCTGGTGGTCTCAGCTACGACAGCGGGCCAGGGGATGCCCAGCCGGGCAGCAGCGCATTTGCACACGTTGAGCATGTCCGAGCTGGGGAGGGGAGAAACTGGTGTGCTACTCTCACCTCCGTCCCGAGAGGCGACGGAGGCCGCGGGCTGCGCAGCCCGGGCCGGAGTGATGAAAATGTCGTCCTCTTCTTCATCCTCTGATATGAGGAGTTCCGAGGTGACATCTCCATCGTCCCCATAGTCCAGTTCCAGGACGTCTTCCTCCTGCGGGCGATCCGCGGCTAGCTCGAGCTGGGAGCCCCAGCTGGCGCTAGCCTCCGGAGTCGCCACCGCAGCGACCCCCATCTCCTCACCGCCTTCGGCAGCGCTGTCGGGAGGGAGAAAAGGGTCAAGTCCAGACAAGCTAGCTTGGCGGGCTAGCCGTCTGCGGAGACTCTTGGCGGTGAACACCGCACAGTGTTGGCACGAACCGGGGACGTCGATAGCTAGCCAGGCATGTTGCAGCCCCAGGCAGCACGAGCAGACCTGGTGTGGATCCTTACTCGCTATCTTGTTCCCACAGCGACAGGGACGGGCCCCGGAGTCTCCGTACCCTCTGGTGTGAGGGGTTCTAGCCTCCATTCCTCGCGAGCTGGTGTGCAGGCAGGGAGTAGAGGCAGTTAGCTGGTGTGCTAACTGTGAAGAAAACCGAGAATTGGCTGGTGTGCCAATACTCGGTGCTCGACGTGCCGTGTTGGGGCGTCGAGGACAGTGCTAACCAGGCCGTGGAGGGCGGGGAAAGCACTGAATTCGATCTGGTGTGACCGACGAAGCAGAAAATTGTCCAAAGCTAGTAGCGCCTGGCGACAGAAGCTAAATAAGATCTGTCTGTGGACAGTTTAGCTAGCCAGCTCTGGACGCGAGATATGCTCCGAGTGAGAAGATGTGTTTGAATGATGTGGTGCCGTCCGCATGAGCTATTTAAGGTAGGTGGGACTACCTGAGGCGGACGGACACGTTTCACCAGCCAATCAGGATTGGCGTAATGAGATTAATGCTTCTGAGGGCTGCAGCGAGGCGTGCATCCCATAGTGAGACATCGAACGAAATATTATGAAAGAGAACCCAGTCTCTGTCCCATGATGAGTTGCATAAAGCTACTGTTATACAGCAGACACATGTTTTCTGTTTCAGAGAAGGGAGTGATTACCTTACCTTAACATCCCATTAATGTGTTTGGCATTGGGAGGAGGATGCTAGTTTCTCATAATCAGGGGTGTAGCAGCTGGGAAGCTTTTGGCTGGGAAATCCCTCGTAGGTTTTGTGCATGGTTTTAAAATGCCGTTCTAGGTTGCCCTTCTTTGCTAGCGCGATGCAAGCTTTGCATATCAGGCACACACATTTTGAGTTTGACATAACAAAGAAAAAATCATCTTCCCATTCCGTGTGAAAATGATAGGTCTTCCGTTTCTTATCTGTTCCAGTAGCCATTATTTGTTTTGCTGTAACAGGAATGCTAACACCGCAGCTTAGTCCACTTCTCGCTTAGTCATCTTTAGCCACCCAGTAGATGGCAGTATGTGACAACAAAATAAACATGCACAGACTGACTGGTTGAATGCGAGACACTGACACTACAAAGTTCGGGGATGTGTCGGGGATTGTTAGTGATACATACAGTCATTATCCAAAAAGGATTTTGTGATCGACCTGTAAGCACCCCGCGATCAACTAGTAGATCATGATCGACTGGTTGGGCACCACTGATGTAGGTCCTCAGATGTTCAAGCTGCAGAGGTACTTGCTCCAACACCAGGAGGAAGCTGCTGCCACACCACCCCCTTCTACCAAGGTTTCTGAAGAACTAGGTCAGTTGATGGAATATATCCACCTATACAACACACAGTACATAACACAATAATACTTAATGTATTTGTTGCATATTTTAGTTATGGATGATGACGCAGACAGCAATGCTGGGTTTATCACCCTCAAACTTGGAGACCCAGTCATGTGAGTAAATTAACATTTTGTTTACATAAAATTAAGTTTTGATTGATGACCTCATATATCCATCATCAATTGTTCATGAGCGATGCTGATGAACATATCCTCTTATCAATTTTTGAATTTTTGTTTAATATTCCTATAGATTCAGCACCACCAGCTGTCACAGGAGCTCCAGTTGTGTCTACAGGCAGAGGTTTTGAGGTACTGTTCCCTAATTGATTGTTTTTTACCTTGGCCGTGTTCTGACTGTGTGTTCATGTTCCATTGTTTTCTTGTGTTCTGCTAAGACAAAAGGATCTTACTGTGTCAAACATCTGGTAATGGAATGGTGAGTTTATAGTTTATATTTCTGAAGTATAGTGTTTATTATAAAGTATAGTCATAGTATCAGGGAGGGAGAATAACTCTGATTTCTGCGGTCCTGAGCAGTCCAGAGGTAACCGTGTCCAAACCAGGAGACACATTCATACCTGTGCCTGCCTCCTCCTTACATGGTAAACATCATAATCATCACACCCTGTGCACATTTTTCTTAATTGAATATATAGTGGTTGGTGTATCCAATAAATATCACATTGTATAAAAATAATATTTCTCAGGTCATTCTGTAAAGGTATTTATTGACACTATGTTCTATGTGGTCTTTGATTCAAGGACAAATTAAGCTTCATCAGCAGAAACCTCAACTGGAATGAGGAAACACATTTATTGGATGGACACCAGTTAGGGTCTAACTTTAACGATCATTGTCATGACTAAAATCGGAGCCATACTTAATTATAGGATGACAAAGCTATGGTAGCTGAAGTGAGATGTCATAAAGTAAAAATCAAGTACAAATGGACGCTCTGATCACTGTCTCGTTCATCTGCTCCCTGAATACACACCCAGGGTGAGAAGAGAGCCTGCACAGAAGAAGTCTGTGAAAGTGTGGACTGATGAGGCCAGTGAGAGACTGAGAGACTGTTTCCAAACAACTGACTGGGAGACACTCTACAGCTCTCATGGAGAGGACATCGATGGCCTGACCCACTGCATCACAGACTACATCAGCTTCTGTGTGGATAACACTGTGCCAACCCGGAGGGTACGGTGTTTCTCTAACAACAAGCCCTGGGTTACCCCTGAACTTAAAGCCCTGCTGAACCAGAAGAAGAGGGCCTACAGTTCAGGAGACAGAGGGGAGCAGAAGAGAGTTCAGCGCGATCTGAAGTATTCGATCAGGCGGGCCAAGGACAGCTACAGGAAGAAGCTGGAGGAGAGGATGGCGCAGAACAACACACGAGATGTGTGGAGGGCCCTGAAGACCATCTCAGGACAAGGACAGAGTGGAACCGGAGGGACAGCTGATGGAGACCAGAGCTGGGCAGACGAATTGAATCTGTTCTTCAACAGATTTAATTCCAACCCCCCCCCCCTCTGCCACCCCTCCCCACCCCCCTTCACACATCTCCAGGCCAGCGGACTCTTCCACCATCCCCCGACCATCACCATCCACATCCCCACCCCCCAGCACCCCCCTGTCACGCCTACTCACCCCATCCCCCTCCACTGCCCCCCCACAGCCCCACAGCCCCCCAGCCCCCACTGTCCACCCCCTTCCTCTTCCCCTCCCAACTCCCAACAGCGATGGACGCGCTGCAGTTCGCCTACAGGCAGAACATCGGGGTGGATGACGCTGTCATCTACCTCCTGCACCGATCACTGTCCCACCTGGAGAGTGCTGGGAGCGCTGTGAGAATCATGTTTTTTGATTTCTCCAGCGCATTCAACACAATTCAACCGACGCTGCTGCGAGGGAAGATGATGAGTGCAGGAGTGGATGAACAGCTGACTGCTTGGACCATCAACTACCTCACCGACAGGCCACAGTATGTGAGACTGCGCAACTGTGTGTCGGAGGGGGTAGTCTGCAGCACTGGGGCCCCCCAAGGAACGGTCCTCTCTCCCTTCCTCTTCTCCCTCTACACATCCGACTTCACCCACAACACCAGCAGCTGTCATCTCCAGAAGTTCTCTGACGACTCAGCCATTGTTGGCTGTGTGTCTGAGGGGAATGAGCTGGAGTACAGGTCAGTCATCATGGACTTTGTGGACTGGTGTGAGCGTAACCACCTGTGCTTAAACACCAGTAAGACGAAGGAGATGGTGATTGACCCCCGGAGGAAGGCACCACCCCTCACACCGGTGAACATCCAGGGCTTGGACATAGAAATGGTGGACAGTTTTAAGTACCTGGGTGTTCACCTCAACAATAAACTGGACTGGTCACACAACACTAACGCCCTGTACAAGAAGGGCCAAAGTCGCCTCCACCTTCTGAGGAGACTGAGGTCCTTTGGAGTACGCAGGCCCCTGCTACGGACCTTCTATGACTCTGTGGTAGCTTCTGCTATTCACTACGCTGTGGTCTGCTGGGGAGCGGGCAGCACTGACCGGGACAGGAAGAGACTGAACAAGCTGGTCAGGAGGGCCAGCTCTGTCCTGGGCTGCCCACTGCCCTCTGTGGAGGAGGTGGGTGAGAGGAGGATGTTAGCCAAGCTGACCTCCATCAGGGACAACACCTCTCACCCACTGCATCAGACAGTGGAGGCCCTGAGCAGCTCCTTCAGCGGCAGACTCCGTCACCCACAGTGTAGGAAGGAGCGCTACCGCAGGTCCTTCATCCCCACCGCTGTTAGGCTGTTCAACCCAACAGTCTAGTCAACAGTCTAATCTTTCCTCTCTTATATGGACCTGTGCAATACCCCCCCCCCCCCCAACAACCAGTCAATCATCTACCCCTCCACCACCTTGTAAATATATTTAATATTTAATTTGTTAATACTACTTGTTTATCTGTTTGCTTTTTCTTATGGCACTCTATTGTTTGCACACTTGTTTTTTTTGCACTATATTGTTTATTGTATATTCTATTCTATTCTATATTCTGTTTTTCTATTGTTGTGAGCTGCTGTAACGTGAATTTCCCCACGGCGGGATTAATAAAGTCTCTCTTAAATCAGTGCCGTTTCTCTCTTTTATTTTGAAGGCAAATTCGCTCAACCGGAAATAAGATTGCTGAAAGTTTCGACTGCCTTGAAAAAAACTGTATTTCCTTTGAAAATATGTGGGGAGGTACTGCAGCGTTTGGTTCCGCCTAGCTAATCGTGCGCTTTCGTCCTCGTTCACGTCCGTAAAGTTTCTTTAAAAATTGAGAATCCCTCAACGTTTCTTCACTTTCGTCTATCTGACTACCGAGAGCTATAGCAAAATGAGTGGCCGCGGAAAAGGAGGAAAGGGACTCGGCAAAGGAGGAGCTAAGCGTCACCGTAAAGTTCTTCGTGATAACATCCAGGGAATCACCAAGCCCGCCATCCGCCGTCTGGCTCGCCGTGGCGGTGTGAAGCGTATCTCCGGTCTGATCTACGAGGAGACCCGTGGTGTGCTCAAGGTCTTCCTGGAGAACGTGATCCGTGATGCCGTCACCTACACCGAGCACCCAAGAGGAAGACCGTCACCGCTATGGATGTGGTCTATGCTCTGAAGAGGCAGGGACGCACCCTGTACGGCTTCGGAGGATAAATTACTGACGACAGTATACTGACACCCAAAGGCTCTTTTAAGAGCCACCCACTTTATCAACAGAAAGAGTTCAGTTTCTTTGTAAATTATAATGAAAACCCAATACAAAGCGGGACGACATGCTATTTTTTGGGTCAAAGTCATGCAAATGTATTTTGGGATAATCATTAGTGTAGACGTAGGGGTGGCGATATCTGCAGAAAACCCCCCAAACCCCAACCCGTCTACCCTTTAATTGTTTTACCCAAAATACATTTGCATAAATTTTTGACCCAAAAAAATTGCATGTCGTCCCGCTTTGTTTTGGGGTTTTTCATTATAATTTACAAAAAAAAAACTGAACTTTTTCTGTTGTTTAAAAGTGGGTGGCTCTAAAAACCTTTGGGTGTCAGTATACTGTCGTGGGAAATTTTATCCCCCCAAAGGGCCCGTACAGGGTGCGTCCCTCCCTCTTCAGGGGCATAGCCCCACACCCAATTAGCGGTGACGGTCTTCCTCTTGGGGTGCTCGGGGGTAGGTGACGGCATCACGGTTTCACGTTTCCAGGAAGACCTTGAGACACCAGGGGTTCCCCCTCGTAGATCAACCGGAGTTTCGTTTCCCACCCCGGCCCGGGCCCGAGCCAAGACGGCGGATGGGGGGCTGGTGTTTCCCCGGTGTTACCCACGAAGAATTTTACGGTGACGTTTAGCTCCCCCTTTTCCCGGGTTCCCTTTCCCCCTTTTCCGGGGGCCCACTCTTTTTTGTATAGCTCTCGGTGGGTCAGATAAAACGAAAGTGAAGAAACTTTGGGAGGGATTCTAAAATTTTTAAAGAAATTTTAAACGGACTGAACGAGGACGAAAGCGCACGATTACTAGGGGGGAACCCAAAACCGCTGCAGAAACCTCCCCACTTATTTTAAAAAGGAAAATTTACATTTTTTTTCAAGGCAGCCCAAAAACTTTCAGCAATCTTTTTTCCCGGTTGGGGCAAATTTTGCCTTCAAAAAAAAAAAGAAAAAAAGGCATGTTTTAAAGGGGAAACTTTTTTAAATCCCGCCGGGGGGAAATTCACTTACAGCAGCTCACAAAAATTTGGGAAAAAACCCGAATTAAAAATAAAAATTGAATTTACAAAAAAACAAAAATAGTGCAAAAAAAACAAGTTGCAAAAATTTAGAGGGGCCATAAAAAAAAAGAAAAAACAGAAAAAAAGTTGTATTAAAAAATTAAATTTTAAAATTTATATTTTACAAGGGGGTGGGGGGTAGATGATTGACGGTTTTTGGGGGGGGGGGGGTATTGCCCCAGGCCCCAAAATAAGAGAGGAAAGATTAGACTTTTGACTAGACTTTTGGGGTTTAAACACCCTTTAACAGCGGTGGGGATAAAGGCCCTCCCGGGTAGCGCCCCTTTCCCTCATTTGTGGGTGAGGGAGTCTGCCGTAAAGGGGCCCTGCTCGGGGCCCCCCCCATTTGTTTTGTTTGCGTGGGTGAAAAGGTGTTGCCCCTTTAATTTTTTTTTTTTTTGGGGGGGGGGGGGGGGGGGGGGGGGGGGGGGGGGGGGGGGGGGGGGGGGGGGGGGGGGGTTTTTTGTGTTTTGTGGGGGTTGTTTTGTGTGTTTTTTTGTTGGGGGGAATTTGTTTTTGTCCCGGTGGATTTTCCAGGCCCTTGGGGGGTTCCTTTCCCTAAACCCACCCCCCTTTTTCCACAGGGGCGAAAGTCCACCCCAGGAACAGAGCGGGCCCTTACCCAGCTTTTCATCCCCTGCCCTAAAAGGGGCGGGGCCCGCCCCCCAGCAGGACCACAGCGGTGGGGGTTTGGGGAAGCTAAAGGGGAGTAAAGGGGAAAGGGGGTTCCTTGGGGGGCACCCAAAAGGCCCTCAGCTCCCCCCCAAAAGGTTGCCCCCAACTTTTCCTTCCTTGTGGGGGTTTTGGGTGTTTTTTTGGCCCAAAGCCAATTTTAGGGGGTTTAACCCCCATCCTGCCACCATTTCTTTCCCCCAAACCCCTGGGCCCCGGTTAAAGGGGTTTTAAATGCCCCCCGGGGGAAATCAAAAACCCTTGTTTTTTTTAAAAACGGGGCGCCCCCACCACTCCCAGGGGGGAGGGAGGGGGCCCGGGGGAAATCCCAGCTCTTCCCCCTCAAAAAGCCCGGGCTGAGGCAATGAACCGTAATCGCTGTTTTGGGGGTTCGGGGGAGGGGAAGAGGAAAGGGCCCGGTTCCGGGGGGGGCCCCGGGGGGCTGTGGGCTTCCCCCCAAAGGGCAGTGGAAAGGGGGTGGGGGTATTTAGGCCCCTGACGGGGGGTTCTTCCCCCGGGCCCAACCCTGGGGTTGGGGGAAATTGGTGGGGTTTGGTGGAAAAAAAAATGTTCCCGGCCCCCCGGATTTGGGGGTTGGGGGGGGGGGGTGGGGGGGCAAAAAACCCCTTTTTTCCCCCCCGAAAAAGGGAAGGGCCCGGGTCCCCGTGGGGTTGGGGGGAAGGGGGGGGGGGCGGGTTGGGGGGTGGGGGCGGTGCGGGGGGGGCTGGGGGTGTGGGTGGTGGGGTGTGGTGTGGGGGTGGGGTTTTTGGGGGTCGGGGGAGGGTGGGGTGGGGTGGTGGGTTGTTTGGGGGGGGGTTTTGGGGGGGGGAGGGGGGGGGTTTTGGAAATTTAAAATTTCTTTTTGAAGAACAGATTCAATTCGTCGCCCACTCTGGTCTCCATAAATGTCCCCTCCGGTTTCCAAACTTTTTCCCTTTGGTCCTGAGGGGTCTTCAGGGCCCCCCAAACACATCTCGTGTGTTGTTTGGCCCCCCGCCTCCTCTCCCCCAAAGGCTTTTTCCTGTAGCTGTCCTTGGCCCGCCTGTCGAATACTTCAGATCGCGTGAACTCTCTTTGCTCCCCTCTGTCTCCTGAACTTTTGGCCCTTTTTCTTCTGGTTCAGGGGGGTTTTAAATTTCGGGGTAACCCAGGGCTTGTTTTTAAAGGAAACCCCGGGTACCCTCCGGGTTGGCACATTTTTTTATCCACACAAAGCTGATGTAGTCTGTAAACCCTTTGGGTCAGGCCAAACGATGTCCTCTCCATGAAAAGCTTTTAGAGTTCCCCCAGTCAGTTTTTGGGGAAAAAAGTCCCCTCAGTCTCTCCCCTGGCCCACTTTTCCAAAACTTTCACAGACTTCTTCTGGGGGCAGGCTCTTTTCTCACCCTGGGTGTGAAATTAGGGAGCAGATGAACAAAACAGTGATCAAGGGTCCTTTTGGTACTTGATTTTTATTTTAAAGGAACTCCCCTTAAAGCTACCTAGCTTTGTCATCCAAATAATTAAGTATGGCTCCGATTTTAGTCATGACAATGATCGTTAAAGTTAGACCCTAACTGGTGTAAAATCCAAATGTGTTTTCCCCATTCCCAGTTGAGGTTTTTGCTGATGAAAACTTAATTTGTCCTTTTAAACAAAGACCACCTAGAAACATAGTGTTTAATAAATACCTTTTTCAGAAAAGGAAACCCGAGAAAAATTATTTTTTTAAAATGTGATATTTATTGGGAAAAACCAAAACCCCTAAAATAATTTAATTAAGAAAAATGTGCCCCAGGGTGGATGATTATGAAAGTTTAAAATGTAAGGAGGAGGGAGGGGACAGGTAAGAAAGTGTCTCCTGGTTTGACACGGTTACCTCGGACTGCTCAAGACCGCAGAAATCAATTATTCTCCATCCCTGTACTATTTACAAAACTTTAAAACAAAACTATACTTCAGAAATTTTAAACTATAAAATCACCATTCCATTACCAGAGTTTGGGAAAAGTAAGATCCTTTTTTTTAGCAAGGGAAACAAGAAAAAAAGGAACAAGAACACACGTCAGAAACAGGCCCAAAGGGAAAAAACAATCAAATTTTTGGGGAAAAGTAATCAAAAAAACCCTGCCCGTAACACAACTGGAGGCCCCTTTTGCCCGTGGTTGGGGCTGAAATCCTTGGGAAAAATTTAAAAAAAAATTCCAAAAAATTTATAAGGGATTGTTCATCACATCGCCATGAACAATTATGGGTGGATTTGAGGTCAACAAACAAAAATTAATTTTAGTAAACAAAATGGGTTAAATTTTCTCACATGACTGGGGCCCCCAAGTTTGGGGTGATAAACCCAGCATTGCTTTCGTCATCATCCATAAAATAAAATATGGGAACAAATAATTAAGTATTATTGTTTTTATGTACTGTGTGGGTTTTATAAGGGGGATATTTCCATCAACTGACCTAGTTCTTCAGAAAAACCCTTTGGGAGAAGGGGGGGGTGTTGGGGAGCAGCTTTCCTCCTGGTGTTGGGCAAAATACCTCTGGGAGCTTTAACATCTGAGGACCTACATCAGTGGTGCCCCAAACCCGTCGATCATGATTTTTCTAGTTTGGGTGCGGGGGGCTTACAGGTCGATCACAAAAACCTTTTTTGGTTAAAATTTACTGTATTATCACTAACAATTTCCCCCACACATCCCCGAACTTTGTAGTGTCAGTGTTTTCGCATTCAACCGTCGTCTGTGCATGTTATTTTTTTGTCACATACTTTCCATCTACTGGGTGGGTAAAAAATGACTTAAACAGGGAAAATACTTGCTGCGGTGTTAGCAAATTTCCCGTTACAGCAAAAAAAAATAATGGCTACTGGAACAGATAAGAAACGGAAGCCATCATTTTCACACGGGGAAAGGGAAGATGATTTTTTCTTTGTTTTTGTCAAAAATCAAAATGTGTGTGCCTGATATGCAAAGCTTGCATCGCGCTAGCAAAGAAGGGGGAACCTAGAAAAGGCATTTTTAAAAACCCTGCACAAAAAAACCACGAGGGATTTCCCACCAAAAGCTTCCACTTTCACACCCCTGATTTGAAAAACTAGCAACCCCCCTCCCAATGCCAAACACATTAATTTGGGGGGTTAAAAGGGAAGGTAATCACTCCCCCTTTCTGAAACAGAAAACATTTGTCGCTGTAAACGTACTTTTTGCAACTCATCATGGGACAAAAGGGGCTGGGGTTTTTCTTTCCTAAAATTTCGTTCGATGTTTTCACATGGGGTGCACCCCCTTTGCTGCAGCCCTCAGAAGCATTTATCTCATTTCGCCAATCCTGATTGGCTGGGAAACGTGTCCGTCCGCCTCAGTAGTCCCCCCCCTACCCTTTAAAAACTTAAAGCGGGGCGGCACCACATCATTCAAAAAAAATCTTCTCACTCAGCCCTATCTCGCGTCCAGAGTTTGGCCCAAGGGTAAACTGTCCACAGACAGATCTTATTTAGCTTCTTTCGCCGGCGCTACTAGGGTTTGGGCAATTTTCCCCTTTTCGTCGGTCACACCAGATTTGAATTCAGTGCTTTCCCCCCCTCCACCCTGGTTAGCACGTCCTCGACGCCCCAACACGGCACGTCGGCACCCCAGTATTGGCACACCAGCCAATTTCGGTTTTCTTCACGTTAGGCCCCAAACCAAACTAACTGCCTCCCACTCCCTGCCTGCACACCAGCTCGCGAGGGAAAGGAGGCTAGAAAAACCCCTCACCCAGAGGGTACGGAGACTCCGGGGCCCCTCCCCGTCCCTGTGGGGGAAAAAGATAGCGAGTAAGGACCCCCACCAGGTCTGCTCTTTCTGCCCGGCTGCCCAAAAATCCCGGCTAGCTATCGACGTCCCCCCCGGGTTTGTGCCAACACTGTGGGGGTGTTTCACCCCCCAAGAGTTCCCCAGACGGCTAGCCCCCCAAGCTACCCTTGGGGTTTTGGGCTTGACCCTTTTCTCCCTCCCGACAGCGCTGCCGAAGGCGGGGAGGAGATGGGGGTCGCTGCGGTGGCCCAAATCCGGAGGGTAGCGCCAGCTGGGGGTCCCAGCTCGAGCTTTGCCGCCCGGGTCGGCCCGCAGGAGGAAGACGTCCCGGAACTGGGGCTATGGGGACGATGGAGATCACCTCGGAAATCCTCATATCAGAGGTGAAGAAGAGGACGACATTTTCCCTCACTCCGGCCCGGGCTGCGCAGCCCCCGGGGCCCCCTCGCCTCTCGGGACGGAGGTGAGAGTTGCAACCATTTCTCCCCTCCCCAGCTCGGACATGCCCCAACGTGTGGCCCAAAAGCGCTGCGCCCCGGGTGGGGGAACCCCCGGCCCTGTCGTAGCTGAGGGCCCAAAAACCCCCCCGATCCCCTACGAGGGGAAAAAAATTGGGCCCCTTTGGCCCAAAAGCGCGACGAAGCAACCCTTTTCCCCGTTTCCCCGAGGGTGCTAGATGAGGTCGCCACTCATGGAGGGGAAAACCCCCCTTACAGCACAGGGGCCCGGGCCCGCATGCCTCCGATGGAGCCACTCCCTTTGGGGGCGCACCTTCACCCCCCCTGTCACGGTGTCCCCCCCGGACCCCCCGCCTGCCTCCAAGTCAGACCGGGTTTTTAGTCAGCCCTGACTGAGAAAAAAGTTTCCAAGGCGGCTGCCGGGTTTCGGCCAAGCGCTCAAAAATTTCCCCTCCCTGCTCACAGCTTTTCAGGCTGAGTTGGCGAGGGGCTTTGTCTTGACTCAGGACCCCGCTGCGTGGGAGGAAAAACCGGTCATCACCACCTGTTTTCTCCCGTGTCCAACGCTTTGGCCCGGGCCAGGCCCCCGGGGGAAAAAACGCTGGGGGGCCATGTTTTTGCAGGGAAAGACGCGGTGGGCTCAAACCCCCCAACCTGTCAGCAAGGGAAGGACGACGTCCTGGACATGGCCCAATTGTCCCGGGGGGATTTCGGTTTTGCGGGTTTGGGCCCCGATGCAAAGACGGTGCGAAGCCAAAAAGAAGGAGGATGAAACTCTCCAGGCCCTTTCCTCCCCGAAAGCCCCAGTCCCCTCTCCACCTGCCCCAGCGGGAAAAAACCTTTTCCCCAGGGTGCTTCCCAGGTTTCGCATTTAAGATACCGAAACAGTTGAGGCCCCCGGGCCGCCCCGCCTCCCCGCCAGGTCGGCCCGGCTGGTCCCCCAAAAAACCCCGGGGGCCCCGGCACCCCACCCGGGGGGGGCCCAGTCAAGCTGGGCCCGCTACCAGGCCAGGGAAAAAAGAAAGAGCGGCCTGAAAGCCCCCCCTCTCCACCGGGGGGACGCAGTGGGAAGGGTTTCCCCAAACCTCCCCGCTCCACCTGTTTTGGTTTCGGGGGTGCACCCCGGGGCCCCCCGCGCCCCCATTCCCAGCTGGGCCCCGGACCGGCCAGAGCAAGCCGGGGAGGGAAAAGGAACCCCTTTTTTCGCGGCAAGGTTCAGCATTTGCCCCCTCTTCATGCCACAAGACACACACACGTTTTTTACAAATAAAGTGTGTCCCGCTCTCACCGGCCCGATGCGGGGTGCGGCTAAAAAAGCCCCAAATCTTCTTTTTTCCCAGCGCGGGGTGGGGAAATTTGTCCCCCCCGGGGAAAGCCGGGCTTTTGCGGGAGGCGCGTCCCCGCTCGGGGGCCGGTTAATTCCGTGCACTGCACTGCGGCGGGGCCCCCGCACTGCGGTCCTAGTGAGACATTCATCATATTATCAGAGAACGGGGTTATGCAAATGACTAAAGTTTTGGGACTGGTAGATCTGTGAGTTGAAACATGAAAAAAGTAGATCTGAAGTGTAAAAACTTTGGGCCCCTTCTGCCCTAACATTTCCCAGAGCCATCTAAGCTCTTACCTTGTACTTTCCAAACGGGAGGATGTATTCCCCCAGTACTTCATCAGGGTCAGTCCAGTCTCCTTTCCCTGTGGAAGGCAACAGCAAGAGCTTTTTCCCTTTACCCCCCCCTTTAAAACAGACTCTGACCTTCCCAGGGAAGAAAATACAGCTTTTTGGGGCCATGATGACGACTTCTGCAAAATTTTAAAAAAAGAAGAAAATTGCTAATTGTATTGAATTATATGAAAACAGTGTAGTCTCTGGAAAATATGCGATCCTGCTTGATTGGGTTGAACAAAACAAGTTGATCCTATAGTTGAAAATATTTTTTTTTTTTCGGGGCAGACCAACATGATTAGAAATGACTGAACCTCCCTCATGTAATTTTAAATATATACAATATATGAACAGCAGTGTCCATAACCAAATGTAATTTAAAACAGAATATTCTCAAAATTCTTACGAAAAAGCTATAACCTTGTTGAAAAGTGGGCATGAGATCACACATCAAACGGTGTGGTGTGTCAAAGGCAAATGTGTGGTGTGTGTGAGAGAGAGAAAGAGAGCGAGTGGTACTGGGGTTTACCAACATTTCAATAATTTTATTCATTCAGTAAGACGGATATCGTGGCACACGAAGGCGCACGCACACACCACAAGGGGTAAATTTATGGGTAATCTTTTTTTGCATTCATGAAAAAAGCCATGACATGTTACAATGTACAGAGAAGTTATTTTTGTTTAAATTTTTTGTGTTTATTATTTTGTTTTAAAAATCATCATCATCAGGCCCAAAGTACTGATGTGAATAAAAGGAGAATGAAAACCATCCACAATGAACTCTGGTCTCCCGATTACAGAGGATGGAGCATTTTAGTGGCTTTACTGGGAGCACATTATATATGGGGGCCTGAGCTTGCGACGTGTGGGGAGTAGCAGAAACATGGCTCTCTATGTGAAAGTTGAGGGGGCTCTTAAAAGAGCCATTTTGGGAGACTGAAAGATTTGCTTAAGCTCGCTCTCCACGGATGCGACGGGCCAGCTGGAGTCTTTGGGCATGATGGTGACCCTCTTAGCGTGGATGGCGCAGAGGTTGGTGTCCTCGAACAGGCCGACTAGGTAACCCCTCGCTGGCCTCCTGAAGAGCCATGACAGTGGAGCCTGGAAGCGCAGATCGGTCTTGAAGTCCTGGGCGATTTCCCCTGACCAGGCGCTGGAAGGGCAGCTTGCGGATCAGCAACTTGGCTCCAAAAGCTAATTTCTGATAGGTCCAAACTCATCTCCGTCGATGATTGGAGGAGAGGTCAAAATGAGCCCGTCAGAATATTCAAATTCAACTACTCCCCTTTCTCAGCTCGCATACAGAATATACATAATGCTTTTCGGTTTGGCGAGTTTTGCTTACAATATAAAACTTGGAAATCAAATTTCAAAGAAAAGGTTACAATAAGCAATGCCTCTATCCTCCCAAAATCTTGACCTTACCACCACCACCACTAGTGAATAGTTTTAAGGTTAAACAGCTATCACACGCTATAGTGATTCACAGTTAAACGGAGCCCAGTAGTAGCGGTCTCTGTTCAGACAGAAAGGATCAGACCAGACTCAAAGGCTGATGAGGAATCAAGGCTTACCTCTTGGAAAAAGGCTCTGGGCTTTCCTGTCAGTTTGTGTCTTCAGACATTCATATGTGACTATCTGGTTGTCTACATGTTGGAACATGCATACGTTCACTCATATGTAGTTGTACGCATCGTTTCAGTAGTGTAGTCTTGGCTAAGCCCCCTCGGTTCAAAACCGGGTGGAAATAACCTTTAACAGCTTTCATAAATAACTTTAAAATGAATCAGCTCTCTTTGAAGCAGTGGGTGGCCCTTAAAAAGGACCTTTGGGTTGCTGGTGCTACAGCCGGGTTTTCTTGGAGCTGGTGTACTTGGTCACTGCTTAGTGCCCTTGGACACGGCGTGCTTGGCCAGCTCACCGGGGAGCAGCAGGCGGGACGGCGGTCTGGATCTCCCTGGAGGTGTTTGGGGGAGCGCTTGTTGTAGTGAGCCAGGCGGGGAGGCCTCACCGGCGATGCGCTCAAAGATGTCGTTGACGAAGAAGTTCATGATTCCCATGGCTTTGGAGGAGAACCGGTATCGGGGTGGACCTGCTTCAGGACCTTGTACACGTAGATGGCATAGCTCTCCTTCCTGGTCTTTCTGCGCTTCTTGCCGCCCTTTGCTCTCTGCTGCCACCCCCGTGGTTGGTGCTGTGTTATGCACATTTG